>CALSCE010000091.1:11333350-11459146 GCA_943593645.1 Bovichtus variegatus | reverse complement strand
GTGTGTGTGTGTGTGTGTGTGTGTGTGTGTGTGTGTGTGTGTGTGTGCGTGTGCGCGTGTGAAATTATATATATATTTATATTCCAGGGGATGCTGTTGTCATCTGGCATGCTGCAGTCAATTTGAGCTTGATTGACAGATACATCCAAGTTCACAGTTTATTGGTTTCGGAGGAGAGAGCCAGATATGCCAATTTAGACAGGAAAGTGACAAAAAAGTTTCCATCTAAATAGAATAATTCTGCTTCTGGGAATTCTCAGCTGGGGAGAGGAAAGAGTCAAGCTCCCTTTTTTTTTCTCCCCCTCCTCCTTTAACAAGGGCTGTGAATGACAAACATATACGACAGTTAGGGGCTGACAGAACATCCGCTTTTGATGCTTCACAGGGGAGCTATGAAATAAACAACAGGCAGAGAAATTGAATTACAAAGCAAAAAGGGGGTCTCTCCTCGTGGACCCAGAGGCATCAGAGTGCACCAAAAACAGCTCAGCTCAGTATGTTTCAGAGGAGCTTGTTTTCTCTTTTTACATTGTTGAAATTTGGAGGAAAAAACGCGATAGAATGATGGAAACTGAGGATTTTACCAAAAAAAAACAAAAAAAAAAACATAATTTTTTCATTTAATATCATATGACTGCATGACCAGAGGGTAAAACTCACCTTTTCCCATTTAAACAAGATTGAAAATAGTGTTAGGAACAAGAAATGAATGTCTGAATTAACAACTGTAAAGCTCAACAACTGTATTATATATTCCCACTCTGTCTGACATCATTTGAAGTGTACACGCGGCTTTATCGTGTTCTCCCGCAGCCCAAATCCTTTGCAAATCGCACAGCGCTAATCAGGACAGTGTCCACTTGTTGTAAATCAATAATGATATAACTAAGTCATACAAGGCGGCAGCGACGGAGGGATTACTGAGCGAAGAAAGAGTGAAATAAGCTCTAAGAGGGATTTCATGCATAAATCTCTCCCTGCAACTTAGCACAAATTGAATTCAGGCACACTGCTAGAAAAATTAATTCAGCTTTACAAAGCGAGGAGAGGTTAAACACTTTATGTGCTGCTCAGTGATCCAAATCATGGAGAAAACATTTAGAGGCATTCTCACTGTAGCCCCCCCTGTGCACCATGGGATCTTTATACCTGAAAAATAAATACATTTATCTGAAAATAGTCCCATTCGGTATCTGAATTCATTCTGCCATTGTTTACTTCAATTTATCACCCTTCAAGTTATTTGTAATCTCAAGCACATTTTGGAAACATCAAATACTTAACATGGTAACACTAATTCTAACTTCTGCAGAATAGAAGCAGGATCTTTTTTTTTTCTTTTTTTGTTTATGGAAATGTACATTAATGAGACCATTCTGGGTCAAGGGTTGTTTTCGACTTTTTTTTGTTTATTGTGGAATAGATCTTTTTAAATAACAAATATATTAAATGTGTATTTTCAGTTATTATGAGAATAACTGAGGCACAGATTAAATGCAATGGTAGAGATGGCATCATGTGAGTCTATGCTCAATAGATTAAAAGGTAGTTTGGAAGATTGGATTTCCTCCTGGGACCTTTTTTTTTTTTATAACGATCACTATGAAGATCTTCTGTGATGTTACATGTTTACTTTTCATTTTGTTGTGTTTAACTTATCTTTTAGTTCCTACGTCATATCTTGTAATAGTGTCTAATACTGAAATGAAGTTATCTAAGGGCCATGTTCAAACCCCTTCTAATGAAAACACTCGAAATTAAGTGTTAAAACGGCTGTAATAATTTAATTTTTATTAACATTATTTTTCTATGCTTTTTTTTGTGCAAGCAATATATTGATGTTGTAGTTTGTCTTATTTGAATCCAATGTTGGCTACTTTATATACTGTGGGACAGTTCAATACCAGTCAATCATATTTACTAAATTATTATTTGGAAAGTAACTTTATTTGTCAAATAAACGTAGTTGTACAAAAAGTACATTGTTTCCCTCTGGAAATTGTACCGAAGTACAGTACAAATGTACTTAGTTACTGTCAGATCACTTCAAATCGTCTCATGATAGACACTTTTTGCATTTCGTAACCGCAACCAAATGTGACAACAAAAGGTTAACATTTAAGACGCAGGGCTTCTGAGGCCAATTTAATAGACTTGTTTGAGTTTTTTAAGTCCAAATTGGAGCCACATATAGGGAATATTTTTGCCTTCTTCAAGGTGCTTTTTTTTTTTGTCCGGCTAACCGTCCAAAACCCAAAGATATTCAATTTCCAATCCTAAGCAAAAAATATTCACCCTTGAGGCGTGGAAAACTGTACATTTTCCTTAATAAATAACCCAAATGATTTATCAATGATCAGAAATGTTGTCAATCTTTTTTCTATCAACTAATTGTTTCAGCTTTACTCCAGATAGTCAGAAACGCCATGCAACTCCTTTTGCGTAAAAGATTTCAGACACTTTTATTATTGTACATGTGAGACCAGCATAATGAAAGTGATAATACCCATGAACATGAAAGACATTTTTTCTTACTGTATTTACAGAGAAGTGTCTTCACATCACACACAAAAAATCCTTCTACAAAATGAACAATTTGTAAATAACATAACAATTAAATAAACTCCACCTACCTTTAGGTTTACAGCTGAATATGCATATGATGACCATCTCTGCACTGCATAGAATTTATACATATACTTTTCCTCATGAACAATGTGGGTTTTTCATAATAATAATAATAATAATAATAATAATACTGCTCTCATGATGCATATAGGCGGCCTGTAAATAAACATTAACAAGAACTAAGTCTTTGGCAAATGCAAATACATTCACTTGACAGATAAAGAAACCATCATTCCAGCTTGATTCAAAGAAATAACTTGGCCTGAAACATGTGAGGGAGTTGAAGTTAGGAGGGAACATGTTTAAGGCATTTAGCTGAAATCGTCGCCCTGCTTTTTGACGTTATTGGAGTCGTCAGAATCCGAGTGAATGCTTCTGACATCAAACTAGACAAATGACACTGGTTTGACTTGGGATGGCTGTTATATCCTTTTTCTGTGGTTGAATGCCAAAGACTTAATCAACTTAAATAGAAATGTAAGCTGTGAGAACATAGTAGTGCACATCAAGGCAGGGACATGATGGACCTTGAATTACAGGGAAAAGTGTGAAGCTGTAAGTGCCTTTCCAGACTGAGACTTATTAGAATTACAGTCAGTTTCATGAAATAAAGCAAATATGCATCATCATTTTTCTGCATAATAACGCTCCAGTGTTGCAAACCTCCAACATAGTGCAAAATTAACAAAAAACACAAAGGTTTTGCCTGATGACCTCTTGTATCCTGACAAATAAGAAATAGGAAAACACTAGCCAAGCAGTCTGCAGTTTAGTCGTTACGAATTATAAAAATTAAATAAAAAAATCATTTTAAGAATATATTTACTAGTTTCTTGAAATCTTGCAAATAGCGGGCCATGGTGATATATTGTCATGGCTCCCTCTATTTTCAAATGGATGTTTCTTTATTTATTTCATTTTTCATTTTTACATCTTGATTGTGTATCACAGAGAACATGTCCTAATCTTCTCATGGCATCAAAAACGATCGATTTACTCATGCTGGATGTTTGGTCGGTGACTGTTTAGATGGATAAAAACAACGTTAGCCTGCCACAGCCTGCATGTGCTGCTGCTAATCTCCTCTGATCTCGCCGCACTGCCACTGCCATCTGAATTGGAGTGGGAGACGAATGGAAACAGTAAAAAAAAAAAAAAAGAAAAAAGAAAAAAGGCTGCTGCTACATTTTAAGCTCCGGACAGCGTCCCTGCTGAGAGCCGTCAAGAAAAGGAATGTACAGTATTGATCCGTGATGGGATGAAACTGTGACACTGCCACAGGGGGGAAAGAAATTCTGATAGTTTTGTTTTTAGTCTTTTTCTTTTTTCTTTTTTTTTTTTTTTATTACTGCAATTAGCCACAGTTTTCATCGTGTGTGTGTGTAGTGATTTTCAGTGTCTCTGATGATCTTCTTGTAGGTCTTTTTTTTTTTTTTTTTTGGCTTTTAGTGTCCAAAAAAGCTGCGAGGAGAGAGAAGTCGTCTGGAATCCCCCCAGAAAAAAGGTTAAGTTTCTCATTGTGTGAGTCAGGAACATTTTATGCACAGTTGCTCACTGTCCAGTGGACCATGCCGCTCACACCGGGGCAATATGGAGGCTAAGGCCATGGTCCTGCAGGTTGATTTGGTTTCCATGGTAACTAGTGACGGTCATAGGCAGTGGCAGCAGTGGGAGGGGCGGAGCCTCTGGATGCGGCACTATAATAATAAGGGGAACCTGAAAGTTAACAGAAGAATGAACCATTTGAAACAACAACAACAACAACAAAAATGCCATTTACCAAATGTATTATCATCATTAGTAGTTTACTTGTAAATAAGCTCTTGCTTTACACATAATTCTGCACTGAAAAGCTCTTTTGCTCAAAATGTTAATGGTTAGTTGACCGTTTACTAAGCCCCACCCCCTTTGGTTACTGTTGCTATGCCTGTCAAGCTTTCTGCTCTTTTATTGGCACATAATGCAGTTTACAATAATGATGGAGGCACATTTATCACTTGTATATTGAATAATTTTGAAACATAGAGACCTTGATTTTAGACGGAGCAAACTAAAGCAGGTTTCTCGTTTCCAGCCAGCGTCCCTCAATTTTAAAGGCTTAAATGACAACTTTCGCTGCAAGATTTTTATCAGCTGCAGCCAGCTAGTAGCTAATTAATGCTGAGGAGGATTTTACAAGAGAACAAGAGACAAGAGAAAGTGCTTCAAACACCAAAAGGAACATTCCAAAAGTCCAATAAAAAGAACGACAGGCGCTAACATTAGCATCCAGGACCAGCTTTCACAAAGTAGGTCTGCTGATTATGACAGGGCTATTTTTATTTTTTAAATGTAACCTGTAACCTCACATAAGACTGTAGTTAGTTAATGATGTACTTCTGGCTTTAGAAGTTACTACTATAAACAGTAAGCTAGTTAGCAGGACATGCTAACGACTTTCGCTCAGGACAGAGCAGATAAACACCGTTTAATCCTTTCCTTTCACTTTTTTCTCTTGGGGTTTTTGGTTTTGGAAAGCCCGGAAAAAAAGACAACATGCTGCTAAATTGCTAGGCTACAATTGGACAATCTCTGTTCTGGGGAGGGGTTTAGCAGACTTAATCAATTAATCCAGTTTCTCACTCTCTACTCACTTAGTAATGCTGGGTTGCTGAATCGCCAGGCGTCATTGTAGGTTGTGTACTGTGGGTGACTGTAGGGGTTCCCCGAAAACTCACTCCCTGCAAAACAAAACAACAAATCAATTAGCATTTCAATGCATCAAACCATTACCCCGTTCACTTGCAGTCATTTCTCGTCATTCAAAACAGGATGCAATTTGAGGGGGAAAATGATAGTCATCGATGTGCGACCAGTCAAGCAAGTAATTTATTTCTTTTTCATTTCACTTAAGTTATGCAACACTGAACAATACAGGATGTGACACTGAAGGCGGCTTTCCCTGTCCCATTTATGGATATCTACCCATTCTTCTTCCTCCACTATATTCCAAACCCGTCTAATAAATACAGAGTGGTAATAAACAGTTTCATGCATACATTTTTTGATATGCTGCAATAAATCCTGCAGGCTTTCTTGGAGGGATTTTTAACATCGCCAATCTGAACCCCTCCGGTCTGAGCTCTTGTGTTTGGTAGAATTTCATTGCAGAGGGAACTAACTTGGAGCATGTCAGTGAGCACTGCTGTTGGTTCAACACGTTTCTTTCTTTTACGAGACAATAAAGGCTAGATTTTATATGAAGCTGGTGAGAAATGGCTTTGCTTTAACAGTGTTTTGTGCCTGTCACTAAATCTTAGTGGTTGTGTATAGGATGAATGGGTTGTAACACAAAACCACAAGCCATGGGATTAAGGCCCTCATCTTTTGCTTTGTGCCACATAAGAACAAATGGAAAGTAAAACTATGTTTGACTTGACGCTTTCCCCTGACATGATTTAACAGTTTTATTAGTCAAAATCCCAAAATAAATCCAAACTGCCACTGGGCGCTACCACATCTCCCTCTGTTTTTACTGGCCGCTGTTAAATGAACTCAACTGTTTGCAGAAGAATTTAAAAAAATGTAAAATCTCTATATTTTCAAAATAGCTTTTCATAACAGTGGCAGAAAGAAAAACTAGAAAGTACTAAGAGTGCACACTTATGTGTTTAGGTTCATTTAGACTAAATCTAAATGAATCATTTTAATAATAGAAAATGTTTAGAAAACATTAGACAACAACAGAAATATTAAAATCTTGAAAAAATAAAACTGCAAGATTAGAGGGAAGAAGAAATGTGTATCTTTTGTAATGTTGGTTAACTGACTAAGAAATCCTTTAAAATCCTTGTTCCATGACCTCATTTTCAAGTTTTAATCATATAAAATAAAGTTTTGTTTTCTTTTAGTTTTTTTTTTTTTTTTTAAGATTACCTGCTAACCAACCGAAAAAAAACAAATGGCGCAGTTAATATAACCCTCTTGGCTGAGGTGATAACGAAACTCGTCATCGCAGCCCTTCATAAAGGAGAAAAGAGGAACAGTCTGAGCCTGTGATGCGGTGTGTGTGATTGGTAAATGATATGCAAACACAGGACACACTCCACTGGTTTCCCCATCCATGTGGTTTAATCACATCAAAGCAAATGCCGGCTGTGGTTTGGGGAGAGTGTGTGTGGTGATGCTGGAGCTTAGGAAGCCCAGCACCAAAACTGCATCCCTGGCAGTGAAACACAAGCCTGACCACCTCAGAGAGACAGCGATTTGAATATTTACCAGGCTCCCATGCCTCTGCCTTTTGACCCTTAACTGTTTGCTGTGAACCTAAACTGCAGGTTAAGTAGAGGAGGGGAAAGGGATATGCTCTGGAGCGCAGACGCTAGGGAGGGCTGGTAGTGCTGTTTATCGATGGCCGGTGCGAACGGTCACGCGGGGAAATAATGAGCCAATGAGAGAGAGGAAAGTAGGAAGGAAGGGAGGGCGACTGTCCTCTCTTGTGTCTCTGATCACTTATTCAGCCTGTCTGGTCCAATCATACACACAGAGCTAATATCAGGATGTGTGTGCCTCTGGCTCTGCAGGTCAATATTTATCGCCTCTCTGCGCAATTTGCCGCTAAAGTCTCTTCACTCTGCTTCTCAAGCTTCTACACCTGCTCATTTTGAGGGCAATGCCACGCGTTAAGTAGACCCCTAATGACAATATGAAGATGTGTGACGTCGTCTCTCACTCACCAGGAACCATTCCAGCGAGCGTGGAGGTCGGGTAGCTGCCCTGGCCTGTGGGGGGAACGTGAGGGGGGTACCCAGGTAAGGTTGTGTTGGACATATCTCGACCTGGAGAGACAAAAGAAAAAACAAAACAAAACAAAACCCACTTCATCAGTGCTTTCCAGTTTAAATCTGTGACTAGAAGCTCTGCATTCAAAATTAACTTCTTTTTTTTTTTTTTTTTTTTTTTGTCAAAGTCTTCGGATCCTTAAGTAAAAGTAGCAATACAGCATTGACAAAAAATAATCCTGCATTCAGAATTCTACTTTAAGTATTATCAAAATGTACAGTAATTACTCTAAATATCTAAATACTCATCATGCAGATTGGCCCTTCTTAGAGTATTATTAGATATATTGAATTACTGGAGTATTATTAGTGATGCATTAATGATGTGGCTGGCAGAGTTGGAACTGATTTTACTATACTTATACTGTTGGTTGGTTAAATCCATACACATGTCTCGTTTTTTTAACAGATTTTTATATTTAATGTGAATCTGCAAAGTAGATATACGTGTATAATTATAGCTGTCAAATAAAAGTAGTCAAGTACATTGTAGCCCTCTGAAATGTCGAAGAGATGAAGAATAAGTGCCTCAATACTTTACTTAAATACAGTTCTGTTAACGTGCTTATCTTCTTTCTAGCTCTACTTTTATTGTTCAGTGCAGTTATATAACTGCCATTTCACCATGAAAATATGTTCCTATACATTAGACATCATGACTCATCACCACCACCGCAAGTCAGTCAGCACAACAACTCGATTTTAGAGATGATTTCAAAGAACGTAGTGTCGTTTAAACTATCGCTGGACGCCAGAAAGCATCAGCCTCTCTAACGGTTGAACTAAGACAACAGCTGCTGCTTTAAGCCAACTGATTACCGATCGCATAAATATGTCTCCTCATTACACAGTTCAAACTCTCCCTCGGCCTCTCTCTTCCTCTGTGGCTGTAAAGTCCGAGCACACTGGCCCCTCTGCAGAGCGTCATCCGTCCGGCTGCAGATATTCAGCTCTGTAATTGAGAGTGACGGTTGGGTTGTCCTCGCTGACCACGGGGATGTTTGGACAAAACGGCACGTAACCCCAATCTGCACAGGGGCCAGGGTAGGAGAGGGCCCCTGTTATATTGTCAGCCGTGAGGGCCACTTGGACTCAAAGGGAAAAATCATCTCCCAATGGAGCTTTAATGAGGGACTAGTGGATGAAGTGCAGCATAAGAAGAAAACTGTCTGTTGTTGCCTTTACAAACAAACTCTTGAAGGAAAACTTTTTATCACGATAATCTAAACGGCATTTTGCATTTCTCTTGTTCTTTATGGAAAGGGCACTTCGGAAATTCACAGATACTTCTTGCGTCCTTTAACATCAACGTAGATCGAAGTATTTTTCAATTTTTTCGTCACATACACAACAAGAGTCAATGTGACTGCTACTTTATTTTAGATAGTTTTGTAAAATCAAACCTGTTTACTCATCTCAGGTGGATATTTTGTGTCCTGTTTTGTAATGTGTGACAGTTGTCTTAGTCTGTTTATGTTGTATTTCTTGTAACAATGTATTTCTGCTGTCTTCTTGGCCAAGTCTCTTTTGAAAAAGATGTTTTAATTTCAATTCAACTTTTACGTGGTTAAATAAAGGAAAATGAGGATTTTACATTTATGCACCTGGTAGACGAAACCCATGTGTTCGTGACACTTCTGTGATATGTAAAGAAAAATATAACATAATCGAACAAAGAAATCAGCAAAAATGAATAAAAAATGTTACAACTCTACAAGTAAAACTCGAGTACAAATACTAGTTATCCGTCTGAGTATCAAAAACTGGCTCTTGTTGCCAATTAGCATTACTAATGAGACCATAAACCACGGGCAAATTTAGATATTGACTTAAAAATCCAATTCATACATGTGCAATATCATGAAAAACGTATTTGTTTAATTGAGGAGGAGCGAATGAGTCCTCTGGGTATTGAAGTACCTGCTACTACAGGCTGGCAGGCCTACTGGCTGCAGCGGGGGCCGCGGGGGGCCGGGGAGTGAAACGGCTGGTGAATCTGGAGAAGAGGCAGGGTGGCAGGCCTGGAGGTCCACGAGACCCAGGCCTGCCAGGGAGGAGGGGGAGGGTGGAAGGAGCCATGGAAGCCTTGTATGGCTTACAATCATTTTG
This sequence comes from Bovichtus variegatus, assembly GCA_943593645.1. Lineage (NCBI taxonomy): Eukaryota > Metazoa > Chordata > Actinopteri > Perciformes > Bovichtidae > Bovichtus > Bovichtus variegatus. Next base: position 11,449,589 of record CALSCE010000091.1, on the reverse strand, counting down.
GACAATTGAATCATCTACAAGCACCTGCAAAAAAATACTCAAATTAGAGCGACAGGACTTCATTCAAGGATGTTGTCATGTGTCACTCTTAGCAGTTGGTTCAGTTTGAGATATTCCTTCTGGCAGAAAGCAGTTAAGTGCATTCTTTTCAAGTACAGTGAGGTACTTTTAATGTACTACTTCTATTCCAATACTTTTCTGAAATATTGCACTTTCTAATCCACTAAATCTATTTACAGCGACAGCTACTTTGCAGGTTAAGATTTTACATACAAAACATATTGCATGATGTGCTAGTAGAATGTGATCTTCTATAGCCAAAACTACTAAACAGCATTTGAAGCGTTTTAAAATGAGTTCACCCTACTTCACTAAAATGCTGCTTACATTTTAAAGCACAATAATTCACTTTATACTGTATACAATGTTATATTGCTCCACAAGGGACCATTCTGCATAATAGTTGGCCTGATACTTCAGTACATGTGGCTCGTAAGACTTCTGCAGATCTACTTGTACTGTATATCGTTTTTAATGCAGGACTTGTAATGATGTGTTTTTTCTTTGTGGCATTGCTTAAGTAAATAATCTGAATACTACTTCCACCACTGGGAATGCTATCCCAAAAAGTGAAAAATAGAAATGCCATACTGTTGTCTAAGGAGTTGTTATTGACTTTCTGTGGAGCAGATCCAAGTTTCTCAGTCTGTTGCTCAACCAAGGAGAAATGTATCCAAAGGCACCATATTACGCCACACTACAGAAACTACATAGGGAAATCTATTTTAAAAGTGGATTCTCACTTAAAACAAATGCCATACTTTTCCATTTGTGATCATGGTTTGTACGATAAAGAAACCAGCCGGTCTTACTGCTCTCTATTATTTGCAAATCTCCGCACTGATCGTTGTATTGTGTGAGGCCTGCTGAGATGTGACTTTTGGTTAAAGCTCCGAGACTGGAGGGCTGCGGAGTTAAAGAGCTTTACAGAGAAGAGTGAGGTCATGCCGGACCTTTCATTTATAATAAGAATTAGTTAGCCACAAGCCAGTGCACATAAGTCAAAGGGAGCCGTGGGAGTACTGTAGGTGGGGGGTCCAGCAGGGGTGAGGCTATTTTGTGTGTGTGTGTGTGTGTGTGTGTGTGTGTGTAGACATTGGTAACTATTGTCTAACTGTCTCGGCAAACACTGACCCAATCTTTTCTTCATTATTATTGCAGCATATTTAATAAAAGTAAATACTGTTATCTCTTTATGACCTTGGTTAAAAGAGATGAAATGCATAATGAGCATCGAAACCCTGCCTTTACTGTTCAGTCTCGAGGGAAACATCTAGTTTAATCTCTTTAAAATATGATAAAACTGCAATGCAATGAATGCAATTTTTACCGAGAAAGTTGCTTTTAGATGGGGATGAAACGATCACATTTTCCTCTTCAGATACTGATTCCGATTGGCCGATATCGATCTGATACCAGTGCTGTTTTTTTTTGTTTTTTTCACTTGTGGAATTGATCAATTCTGAGGTTGTAACAACATATAACTTTCTAACTATTAGTGGAGAATCTCATATGCCAAATTCCATTCATGTTTGTGCGAATTTTAATGAAATTGTTCGAAAAGGCTTATACAATTGTATTACATCAGTGAATGGCTAAGGAACTGTACTTGTGTAGATCGCTCACTTCTACCTGATCAATATTAGCACTGATATTGATCCAGTGTATCGGTATCGGTACATCAGTACTTTCATTTCACTTAAATAGCACCAATAAAACAAACATTTTGGTGGTTTCTGCTTAAGTTCTGGGAGTAGACGAGGGAAAAACCATGTATTTTGGTAAAAGCAAGAATCATTATTTTAATGTGAAAATATATACGAAAGCAAAAGATTAGAGCTGTGGAGAATATGTTTTCTTAAAGGTTTGTATTGCCCAATAAGAAATCAGTCTATTGCCATCAACTTCAGTCTTTTTCACATTTTGACTGTGATAATAATAACAATAATCACCGTCTGTTGAATCCTGTTTTTGTGTATTGCTGGATACAGTTGGCAGTGACTGCCAGCAGCTCTGTGACTGTTGCTTTATGTCCCTTTTAAAGCCCTCTTTCTGAGAGGCGCCAGTTCGGAGAACTCTCTGTACAGCAATGATAGCCTCATTAGCTGCTTCCTAGCCTTTGTTGTTTTTACAACAGAGATGTGTGTCCAGATTCTCATTAAAAGATGGGCTTCTTTATATTGTCTGCTTCCTCTGACAGTCCCCTTAGATTGAACGCCAGCAAATCAAGCTATTTATTTTCCTGTGCCCTCTTTTTCTTTCCCTGCGAAAATCAATTCAATGATTTTTTGGTTTGCTGTTACAAAAGCCTGTTGATTTCTGTCTTAATTTGAAAAGTAGCTTGTAATAGTCGCTGCTGAGCTGGGAATACAGTATTTCCTGCTTCTAGTGTGCCGTGAAATATCAGATATTTACAGATAAAGATTGTTTGAGTCTTGTGCTTTTGCAGGTATTTGACAAACTGAGAACAAATGACAGCATAGTGTGAGTACCACCGGTAGTTTTCTTGATTTGAACAAAACTGAGTGACTGAAAACAGTTTAAACTGTTTTGTCAACACTTCATTATGCTGTGAGAAAGATTCATGAGTTTTATCTGAAGCCCAACAACGTGACAAGAAACTATTATGTGCGTTTTTTTGCATTAACGTCAACTCCGTTTCTTAAAACAGAAAAGCAAGATGACCTTCTCCTTATTTGGCACAGGAACAAAGTCATTTGTGAATGACTCTTTTGCTTGCAAGAGTATTAAATTTAGCATGACAGGGACACCTTCATGTTTGCTACAACAACAACCAAAAAATCTTTGACCTCCGTTTTTCTAGGCTATATGCAGAATGGGGCAATTTATCACAAGCCAAAAAATCTCAGCACCCTAATTAATTACAACTAAGTAAAGAATGTTTGGAGAGCCAAATTGCTTTAATTCCCCAAACACCGGCTGAAAGTCATTCATTATCAAATGTGTGCTCAAAGGTTAGTTTGCTTTTGTGAAGACGAAATAAGCATTAATTTCGGAGCCCCTGTGGGGAGCGGTTTGTCATGAGGCCACCCGTCACTTACGGCAGGTTCGCCGTCTGATCTTTGCTCGCTGCTCACTGGACAACGGCAGGTCCTGATACTTCCTGTGTTGTTCACCCTGAGAGCACTCACTCACCTTAATTGAATGCTAAGTGTGGACAGTTGTATTTGCTGGGTGAAGTTTTGTTTATAGAATTGACAGCAGTGTACAGGAGCAGCTGCTTAAGGAGGAGAAGTGTCATTGACACGGGAGGGCTTTAAGCCTTGCGAGGCCTCCATTAACAGGCCCAGCAGGGAATATGTTTAAAGAGTCTTCAGTATGCAGTCACTGAGTGGAGATGTGTAAAACTCCCACTGAGTGCTCAAGGGACTCCGCTCAGTGCTTGAAGATGGCTCTTCAGCCTGAAGCACCATCAAGAAAACAGGTGGGCTCTGACTAATTTCAGGAAATACAGAAACTCTCTATAGAAATAGTGGACAATTGGCTGTATCAAGGCCATCTCTCCATTTATTTCTGAAAATACACAAAAAAGTTCAGAGCTCCTCCTTCTGCTTTTCATAAATTCACCCACGGCTCACACTATTTGAATTTTAAGCAGTTCGAAATGAACAAGAATAAGAAGCACTTGAGATGAAATCCATCTCTCGAAGGGAATTCATCAAAGAAATTACTTCCCATATCAACAATAGAAATTACCTCACAATATGCAATTGTCCTATCCACATATTCATGGAACCCTTTGGTGTTTTTATGGGGTAAGAGGGACTATTTAGCAGGTAATACAGCATTAATGTGGAGGAGAGGGAGAGAAAAAAACCCGCTTTTAATGGAAGTGGCTTCTTGCCTCTGAATTTCGATGATGTGCACAATGCCCTTAAATCCCTTTCTTATTTGAGCCTGCTTTGCAGGTACTTTTGAGCCTTAATAGGATAAGCAGAGGACACAAAAGATGTCTATCTCTCAAGTCTTTCAGTTCACTGAGAACCCCGATCTCTGGCAATGAGCACTTCATGAATCATTCATTTTTAATAGATTATGCAAATTCCAGGACATAAAATCAACAAGATCAATAACTGCAGGCGTTTTAATTGGTGTTGGAAAACATTTTAAGGATGAACATAATCTCCAGTTCTTTCCCCCGTAAAGACACAATTAATTTGAAATTGGATCTCGGCCTAAATACTGCAGATAATTTACTACTTTTTGCGTGGCTTAAAATTCCTCTGGTAGGCTTATCGCTGGCAAGTAAAACTGTAATACTCAGCCATTAGAGAGACCACACACCTGAATATCGCCTAATATCCACACAGGCAGCCACTGAGGGAAAACCAAGCAGAGGAGCCACTAACTAAATACTAATTACCAAGAGGAAGTCACAGTGATGTTTGTTCCATTAGTTTGACCTCTGTATGCTTTACTTCTCTGCCACCAGAAAAGGGCATGGAATAAACTCATTTACTGACACAAAAGCAAATGATGGGCTTTTCATGTGCACACACACACACATGCTCACACACACAGACACGCACACTGCTATGCATACAATCCCATCTTTCTTCCTCTAAATGTCTCTTTGCACCTGTAAAGCAGTAAGGAGACCCTCTCTGCGGAGACCATCTAAAATATCCCAGGTGCAAACAAAGCCGCCTGCAGAACCAGGCCTGCATTCTACGGGGCCATCAGTGCACAAAGGACAAACACACACCTTTCTTCTCAGGAGGCCTGCCTTACAGGGGAAATCTACCTCCCACATATTAATGAGAAAAGGGCCCTTTCTTTTCTCATAAGACTGCTTGGCTATCATTTAAGAAGGGGGGCTGCAGCAATTTTCAATCGACCTGTCCTCCCCCACGCAGAACTCCTTGCCTTTGATGGCTGCTGCATAATTATATGAATTTTAATAAAAGCTCTGTATATTAATCTTAGGCCCCCGACAGTCATCGTAAACTTTCAGTAAACTTAACCTTCTTCTTGGTAATAACACGGCAACAACGAAACAATATTTCAATTAGCCAGGCAGTCATTAACTGTGACAAGGAGAGGAGACGACGAGGGGGGGGGGGAGAGAGAGAGAGAGAGAGAGAGAGAGGGAGAGATAGGAGGGTGACATAAATGATCATGGTGTTAGAGTTAGGCGGCAGAAATGCCAGAGCGTATTTACCGAGGCACATTACTCGTGCTTTGAGACACACAAACTGTCTCCCGGCGAACAAATCACAGGAGCAACACAGCAGAAGCCAACAAGCAGTCCGTCCTGCATGGTGGCCTTTTTTTTTTTTTTTTTTTTGTGAGACCTTGCTCTGATACACAGTCATAGTTCTGATGTGCTGACACCCAAAGGTCCTTGTCCAGCAGTGACTGAACAGCCCACCCCCCCCACCCCCCAACAATCTCTCTTATCACCCTGCTTACTCAGCAAAGACCCAGACGGAGGACAGCTGCTCAGCTTTTATCACAGCATTGTACCACCTTTTCAGCTCAGAGTGAAATGGTATTAAAAAAGTCTTCACACTTAACTTTTTGGTTTTGCTTTTATTTTCACACATTTCATTGTTTTTGTCAATTGCACAAGCATTCTTAGTTGTTTTTCTCGTTCTTTTACATTGTTCAAACCCCCTCAGCTGAAGCTGTGGCTCGGCAGCATAAAGGCATACTGTATGGCACTTGATCTTACCTACAGGGTAGCTTTGCGACACGCTGGGGCCCAGGTCTGGGTTGACGCTAGAGGATAAACTGGGCTTGACTTCGTCCAGGCTGGAATTCAGGGCAGGGAGCGAGTACTCATTAGCCTGGGAAAAGGACAGTTGAATCATTACACAACCAAACAATACCAAGATGGAAATCCTCCCTTCTCCTCCTCCATTAGGCGCTCCACACAGGCCTGTGCGAGTATAAATTTGTATGAGAGCTTTGTGTGTGTGTGTGTGTGTGTGTGTCTGTGTGTGTGTGTCTGTGTGTGTGTGTGTGTTTGTGTGTGTTCAAGCTGCAGGGTGGCAGTTCAAGCATATCATGAATGTATTTTGGTATTGTCTGAGAGGAAGTGGGATTTTGAGATGAGTGAAAAGCCAAGGCGTCAGCTGGCCCTTTGTGCTTGACTGCAGTCCTACCCCTGATCAGCCAAGGGAGAAAGCAGTTCTGCTTTGTTACAGGCTCACCATGTGGCCCTGTTTGAGAGACACCATTCACCTTTCTTTTCTTTTTTTTTTCTGCTTTTAATTTGGAGTCTAAACCACCTTTTTGAATTTCATCACCTCTTATCTCTGAATAGAGTCACTTGTACAAGTTGCACTTTTTGTGACCATTTAGCTGTTTGAGTTTTTGCGTCATGTGTGTGTTCAGATGTTGTATTAAAGGAGTAGTTCACCCAAATTACAAAAAAGAAAACCTGCATATTTTTAACGCTAGCTGTATCTAGCGATGCAAATAATTTTATGTGCTCAGGTTCTGAGACGTCCACCTCGGAAACTTCCATCTCGACCCCATTTTAACGGTGGTGAGTGGAATTTATTTTTTCAAGAAATATTGACAATTAAATAAACTTGGTATCGTTGAGACATTTTCTATACTGGTGCCAATATGATAACGGAGTTACCAAAACAATACTTATAAAAATAAAATGATAATTTTCTTCTTTTTTTTGCAGAACTCTTCTTTTCATTTAACAAATGAAGTCAAACTTCTTAAATGTTCTGCTTTAACCTTAAACTTACTAACTTTAACCTTTAAAATCAGATTTTTCTGAAAATCTGATTCAAAAATTCATATTATCTGATTCAAATATAAGTAAACAAAACTATAAAACTGACCAGGCATTTAATGCCAACTTTCGGTAGTTGAAAGCTAATTGGTGCAAAAAGTCTTTCCAGGAACAATGTCCTGGATAATAAACAAAAATCTGTTCCAATACGGACTGAGTAGAAAGTAGTTCCAGTAAAAAAAAAAAGATAATGAAAAAAAAACATTCACAGCCAAGTCTGCCTGGATGCAAATAAAACCAAATGTGTCTTTCTGTAATGATGGTGAACTGACCCTTTTTATATAAAAAAACACAAAGACATTTTACTCGATCTAAAAATAATCTCCTTGCTTGTCCCTCATCGTCATGTTTTTTTTTGTAAATCAACTAAAAGACACTCGTGGCAGATGTTAGGAGTTTTTTTTTTTAATGAGATGAGACTTCCGGAGTCTGAGTGTTGACAATGTTTGTGCAAAGCCCAGTGTGAGCCTGAGTGGCTCAGTGGGCCGCGCTCCCACAGGGGGACGCCCGTGACCCCGCTCTTGTCTGCCACTATCACCGATAAACTCTAATTGTCTGCTACAACTGTTCACTGGCACAATGTCGGATGTTTTCCTCTATTCTCAGAGGCTTCAGACGCCAAACAGACGTTTTATCATGCAGATAAAGGGCAGAAGGGGGGAAACTGAAAAGATAGGTCTGAAAGGGATGACCAAATGGCTAGCAGAAGTGTGGGAGGGGTGAATCCATTGAGTTTTGCATTTCCAGAATGGGTTTTTAATGCCCCGCTACAGAACCCAGACACTGGCTAATAGGGCCACAAAAAAAACAAAAACACGTGAGGCACCCATGAAAGGGAAAGTGCTCTGATTAATATTGCTTTAAATTAAACCTGATTTTTCTAGACTGTTACTTTTTTCTCTCTCTCTTACTTGCCCTCGTTTTTGGTCTAACCCTTTCTCCCTCTGCCTTTTAATACTCTCCCTGACGCTCTTTGTGATTGCAAGTCATTTCCAATTCGTTTTGGTATTGATCTTCCAGTAGAAATCAGTTTTGTAATTAGCTGCAAATTAGGCCCTCTTCTGGAGGTGAGGCCTGTCCCACTGATTTATCACCTGCGTAATTCGCCCCGATTGGAGAGAAATTAAAATGAACTCAATTAGGCGACTGCTTTTGCTTTATGGGTCCAACTTGTAGTTTGGTGGGAGAAATTAATAGTCTCTTGTTGTTTAATAGTATAATGAAAGTAAATAAAGGTTATCCATTGTAATAAGCCCAGAGCTTTTAATAAGCAGTGGTTTCTGGCTGTCGTTTTGGCGTGGGGGGTGGCTGGTCCCCAAATGCCTCTTAATTTTTTAAATGAGGATGGATGGCGAGTGTGGTATTAACATCAGAAGGAAGGAGCAGGGATACATGCGTTCATACATCCATTTCATGAATACATGTCTAAATAAAGGCAGCCTTCGAGACTGCAGCAGGCAGTAAACATCAAGATATGACACAGAATTAGAAAATAAACAACAAAGGCAAGAAGCAGCAGTTGAATAACACAGCAAAAAAAAAAAAATGGAGAAAATCTAGGTATTGATTAATTTCATGTTGCCTTACTGTTATTCTCAATTATAGGGGATACAAGGAATGTGTTTTTCATCACAAAATCAATAATGTGTGGGAGTTTTCCTGGTGATCCCTCCAGCATTATACATGCTTGGTTGTAATCCAGTGCTTGGACATCTCAGACGTCTGTTTAATTAGCTTTCTGGGTATGGGTTTGGGAATATTTGTGACAAAGGTGTTTAGTTTTTTTTTGTGCTTGAATCAGCATCGCATGCACAATTTGGGTGTATTTACTAGAATTGGTGAGTTGCAGTGCTACTAACCTGTTCAGGTTTGATGTGCTCCGATGTAGGGAAGACGTCAGGGTACGAGGGGCGTTCAAAGACCCGGTCCAGCGCTTCCAACTGCTGCTGGGTGAAGGCATCTGCCCTAAGGTGTTTCCGTAAACTCTCCACACTACCCTGAGAATCACTGTTTGGGCCAGAACCATCTGAACCATCTACAAGAAGAAAGAGCAACAATCGAGATACTGACCCCGGGAAGCTGGCCTTTACTTCAAGCTATGCACTTTATATTCTCCTCATGTATTTTCTGTACCACCTCTGTGGGGGATCTGAGGAGGACAGAAAAGGATGGAGTGCAGGTTTTTCCACTCCTTAATGGCTGTAGTGAGCCACTGGCTACATCACACAGGTTTTCCCCTGCACCCCCTGCCACAGTAGTGACACCATCATGATCTGAAAACCCTCTGGTAATTGATGGATTACCATCACTTGCAAATATATACATCTTGTGGGCAAGCATGTATGCTAATGAAAGCAGCAGCTAGGCCATTATAGTGCCTTTTTTCCCCTCTCCCCTTTCCTTCCCAAAACCCTCTTGGTGCTCTCTGAAATCAAGAGCAGCTTTTTTTTTTTTTTTTTTTTTTTTTTAAAAGCACAATTTCCCTTTCACAATTCAATACTGCTTTCATTCTCTGCGAGTGTGGTGGTTCCATTTATAAACGGCGGCGGAGGACAAGAGCCTGAATAAAATCGTACAGTCTGGTTCAATCATCCCGCTCTCCAAACACAGGAATTTTCTCCTGACTCCTGACCTGATTACCTGACTGTTGGGAGAAGGATGCCTTAGCTTTTTCCCATTTTCACTTGTGTGCGACGCTTTAAAGCCTTTACAGACCATCCTACCGTACCTCCCTCCCTCCCTCTCTCTCCCTTTTTCCTGCGTCCATCGCCCCCACCTCTCCTGGCTGCAGTGGCTGTGTCTGTTAGGTCTCCTCCTGGATCCCAGAAAGCTTCAGCTCCCTTGCAAATCTGTCATTCTAAATTTGCGGCAGATTATGTTCTCCCCTCAGTGGGAGAGTGGTGATATATGATATGCAAGGCCCCTATTGATTGCCTGATCTGGTGGCAAGAGGGAGCTGAAATGAACTTGAAATGAACATCATGCCTCAACTCATTGTGCGTATAATACTCTACTTAATCCCACATTTTTCTCTGCCATGGAATTCAATTGATCAATCATGTCTGTGTGATAGTACCATTTGGGAGGGTTATTGCCATTCTATTCTGCTGCTTGACCTTTTTTCACCGGCTGAGGCCAGAGGATGAACCCGACTATCCCATGAAGGAGCTATAAAAGAGTGTGAGTGGGGGTGTGTGTGTGTCTGAGCATGTGTGAGCGTGTGTGACCTGAAATTGTGCTGATAGCTGCGAAAATGTCAAGCAATAAATATCACGAGTTTGCTAACAATACCTTGTTAACTATTTATTCTATTTTCACTGCACAGATGAATGCAGGAATTATTTACAAGCGATGCACGGATCCGATATGTTGGATTGTTATGGGTGCCGGTACTGACCTTTTTAGGTCAATTGGCTTTTTTGCAAAGATGTGGCCGATCCACATTAAGTTATGTTACGTACTTTGACAGCAAAGGTTTTTGCGTTCTGTTTTAAATGGCACAGTAATAAGGGTTAATGTAAGAAACGGGTGAGGTGAATACATTTTAAATGTGGGAAAAAACAGATCACTGGTACTCTGTATTGGCAGATATCCTGAGTTAAGGTATTGGATCCAAAAGGTTGGATCAGTGCATCACAATCATTTACCCCTCACAGTATCACCTGTTATGTCGTTAAGCTTGTGAGACTCTTGATTTCATCAATACCATTCTCTCATATTTGTGTAAGTATGAAGCTACAGTGAGGAGATGGTTAGCTTAGCCTAGCATAAAGACTGGAAACAAGGGGGGGGGGCAGCTAGCCTGGCTCTGTCCAAAAATCTGCTTCCAGTCTGTATGCTAAACTAAGCTAACTCCTGACTTTAGCTTCATATTTAATGCACACATTTGAAGCATCCAACTCTTGGGAAGAAACCAAATAGGCAGAGCTATTTCTTTAAGAGGTTTACGAAACTGCTACATGAGAAGAAAAAAACAACAGCTCTGATTTTCCCTGGTCGGACTTTTTCAGTCCATTCAGGTGAATATTCAGCATGTTTTCTGGCTCTCACCTAAGCTGCTGCTTGTCCCTTTATCAAACTCAATTGTTCTCTTTACTACCAAAGCAAATAGAGTCATTAATTACTTTCCATCAGCTGGGCCGAGCCACAACACCTGATCAATACCCCTCCCACCATATTTGTCATTCACCAGAGTAGAATACACTTCCCACACACAAGACAAACCATCCTGGGTCAACCTACATACTCTTCCTCCCACTCAGACGGAGGACAGTCCCATCTGCCCTCCCAGCTACTGACTCCCGTCCGGAAAAAACAGCAACGACTGTGTTTCGGTGATGAAGATGATTCCGGTGACATTTAGAGCGTTTATGTAGCCGCGTAATTAAGCTTCCTGGAGCGTAAATCAAGTTTATGCATGTTAAATCATTTTCGATACTGTCCTCCCAAGAACAACTAGAGCATCAGTCGCCTCGAAAAATGCGACAAAGGGACAAAGCCCTCTAGCGGTCGTAGAAATGATGACTCTTGTCCGTCTGGAGCAAATAAGGAAGTAGTGTGATGTTATTTTTTCTGTTTTTATATATTGTATATGTTTACATGCAGTGTACTATTATTTTTTTTATCACTAACTGTGAAGTACTTTAGAACTGCTTTTTTACATTTTTTAAATGCTGTATAAATAGAGTTTAGTATTGTTTATTATAGAGCCACAAAGTGTTAACAACATTTCAGACCATTTGGGTTTTGTTGCAACCATGACGACTAAGGTCCCCTTAACTTAACAAAGTAGTAATTTTAACCCAAACCATGCGCTTTTCCTAAAACTAACCAATTAGTTTTTGTGCCTAAACCTAACTAAACTTTAACCAAAACATGTGCAAGATATTTCAGCTGTGATTTGTCTCTTTCCGAAAAAGCTTCTATGTCGTTGAAGGAAAGTGACAGCGTATTTTGTTTATTAATTTGTAGGACGTGACAATTTCTTATAATAAGACATGGAAACACTGTCAGAATTCAACAATGTACAACAGACAGCAGATTTGTTGAGGCATTAAATTCTTATTTATTTGTACATACTTTTTTTTATTTTTTATTTTTAATTTTATTTTACTTTCGCGTATCTAATCACACAAATAATGAAGGTTAAATAGAAAAATTTGCAAATTGAAAAATGTTTTCAGTTGCTGCTAAGTGTCTATAAGCACTTATCGTCGCTACAAGAAGTCAGATCCATTATTTGGACATTTCCAAATTTGCCAGTTATGCAGCGGTGATACTAATCTTTAACCACAGTGGCTTTGGCGGTGCGTTACACGCTTGTCCCGCTCTGTGGTTGTTTATTGATCATCGCAGGAGTTGAGTGTATTCATCTTGGCGTCGGTCTGTATTAGCACTCTGGTAACGAGGGAGCAGCCTCTATCAGATCAGATAACCGGCTCTATGAAGCAGACTCCTCTCTGCGGGTTTGGCACCCAAAGGTCACGACCCCTGGCAGGAGGCTTTAGCTCTTGAGACTGGGAGTGAGTCTGAGTGACCGCACGCCAAACAAAAACAGAACAATTATCATGAATGAAGTGCAGGTTGAGTATAAATAGTAGTTTTAATAAAAGTCAGACTCTAATAGAGGATTCAAAGATTTCAGAATCAAATGTTAAACTTTCTCCCGCAATGAAATTGGAGTCCCTAAGTTCCTGTTAGAGGCACAGGGAGGTGAGCTGGCACCTTGACGTCATGAAGCCCCCCTCCGATGAATGAGTTTCCCCCCCCCCCCTCCTCCCCCTCTGTCTGCTCCTTGTTTAAATAACATGTCAACATACATACGCTCTCGTTCCCTTAACACTTTGTTATGTATTTCACAATAATACACCTCTATAATTTCCCGCCTGATTCAATTTTCGGCTAAATGAAATCTAATTAAAACAAATTTGATGAACTCAGCTGCATTTTGATTTGTCTAATTGAATGTTTTGATTATGTAAACATAAATTAAAATACTGTGGTATGTTTGTTCTGCATCAACAAAGATCTGTGATTAGTGTTTGATAGGGATTGGACGATAAATTGACGAGTGGATCGATGGAAAAATGAATCAACAACGCGTTTGATAATCGATAAATCGAAAAAATGGCCAAACATTCTCTATTTGCAGCTAATAAATGTGAGAATTTGCTGTTTTCTCAGACTTATATAATTGTAAACATTAGAAGTAGTATTAGTATTTTCTGACATTTAATAGATGAGATATTCCTTATTTGCAGCCCTATGTCCGATCCTTCAGAATATTCAGAGGGGAACATTTTGGAAACATTGCTTGCTGTCGGCCATCAATTTGCCGTGATGTTCCTTTGCTTTTAAAGGTTTATTAATCCAATTTGGAGGTTGCACTTAGGTGCTGACATTTTGCTGCGCTCTGAGTTCCTGTGTTGATTCTTCCTCTCCCCCATAACAGATGCTGATACACAGAGCAGGGTGTGACGGCGGCCCGCTCCATCACTCATCTCCATCCACACACATCGGTTCAGTCCTCATGACGCTCAGAGAGGAGAAATAATTAATTCAACAGCTACTGAAGCACAGAATCACATCCATTCTGACTGCCACTGGCTATTGTTGTTGGCTTTTGAAATATATGATGATCTTCTTATCAAGAAAATTTCTCTCGGTATTCCTCTCATAAATCAAGAAGAAAGCCCGACACAAAGCAAGAAAGCGACCAGAATGGCTGAAATTAAGAATCATCTACAGGTCTAATTGTGCAATTTGTGTGGGTCGCTCTGAAAGGACATGTGATGTGACTTTGAAAGACCGGACACACTTCATGGACGCTGTATGTTCTCAACAGACCGCCAGGTTGTCTGCTCGGGTCAATTCAGCTCATTCAAACGTTCACTCATAACAAGAAGGTGAACAAAAACATCCATGAAAGCAGATTTGTACTTAAACATCAGATACTGTATGACGGATTTGTATTTGACCCTGAGAGAAGCAGCTTCTCCTTTTGTCTTTTCTGGAGCCTACAGAAGCAGTGGGGGTGGAGGAGTTGGGATGTGGGGTGCTTGGATATTAATCGGTGAGGTAATGGCTTTTCTCTGCAGAATTGCAAATTCTAATATATGTCACTTTGTAAAAGGTGCGGACAGCCGTGGTCACCATCTCCAGGGGTCTCTCTCTCTCTCTCCCTCTCGCTCTCCCCCACTCTGTCCGTTCGCAACAATGGCTGCCAAGTGTAACATGCTACTTTTAATTTGCAATAACACGTGACAATAGCAGATTAATGGCTCTTATGACACCTGTGTCCCTGAAGCTCCTCTTGCCGAGACCCAGTGTACATAACGTGTGTCACACTACATTATCTCTACATCCCTCCTGTAATGGGGGACCTTCTTTTTTTTTAAGGCCACTGCTGACTTGGAAACTTAGGAGCTGTCCGCCTGCTTGGCAGAGAGCCACCGCTACAGCCTAAAACAAATACTCTGGGCTACACAGCCAATCCATTTCAGCGGGGCTTGTGTTGCACACCGCCCTCCCCTCCGTAACCCTTCCCCTCCTTTTCTTTCGCTCATTTTTGTTCATGTTTTCAACCCTTGATAATGACTGCTTGTGCCACAATCATCGTGAGGCTTACCAAGTTAAATAGGGCTCAGGCAAGCTACTGTGCTGTGTGGAAATTTAATCCAAGCATTAACTGACTATAGACTACTGCCTACTGGGGGACGCAAAATACGTCTGAATAGCAAACAAGGCAACACGGAAACGAACACCTCCGCTAAGAAAAACTGCTGTTACCCAAATATGACCATGAAACACCTTGAAAACGGCACAAACATGCTTCTCACTTCTATTTGTTTGATTTCAGGATTTTTCTAATATACTAAGGCTTACATGTAGACTCTTGGAAATCTTTTGCCTTGTTTGGTTAGAAAAAAGACTAACCAGTACAGTATGGCTGTAGCATTTGATCATTTTCAGACATATTTCTTAAAAAGGGACTAAATGTTAGTGCTGTGTATTGACAAGAATCTGGGCATATGACGCATATCATGATACAGAGGTTTACGATTTAATATATTGCGATTCAGCAAGCTAGGCGAAATATTGCGATACAAAATAAAAAATCCAATTTAAATTCCTAATAATTTTAGGAAAACTGTCATAGTTTAAAGAACACCATATGCATAAAATTTAAGTTATATTTTTTTTAACTTTTTTTTTTATGCAATCAGAATAGTGGGATCTGCATTTGCATTTATCACAGTCCCTGTAACATCCAGCGTCATAGCACTACTTGTGCAATCTGAGCCACAGATCTTTGCATGTAAACTATCTGTAACTGTAAATGGATTCAGTGTTTTTGAGAATTGGTACAGTATCACAACACATAATATTGCGATACGCAAGTGTATCGATATTTTCCTTCACCCCGACTAAATGTCTTGTTTTTGAAAATGGAGTCGTTACAAAAGAATGCACGAATGGATGCAAAGAAAGAAGGCCCCTTCAAACAGCTGATGACATCTATGGCAAAAATCTGTGATTATTATCTGTGATTATTATCTTTCAACAATACGTCACAAAAAATGATAAGACATGGTTATACAGGGCTTTATACACTCCAGGCAATGACTTACTGGACCTGCGTCCTGAATTTCAAAATAAAACTCAACTCAAACACTCAATTTCCACCAAAATTTAAAATTACTCATGGTTGCAAAAACCTCACATCCACAACACTGAGGACATAATGACACCTACGGCCCTTTTTCAGTAGAACCTTTAGTCTACCAGCTGCAAAATCTTGAAGTTCAGTTGTGTTTTTTTTTTTTTTTGTCTTTTTGGGGGGTAAGGTGCACTTTAATAGAAGACAGCAACAGGACAGTAGTGTCTACAGGGTAACATCGTATGTAATATACTATTCTCGCAAACTGTGGCTCGAGGCGAGACATTGCTTTTGCAGCCATGTGTGTGCGGCTGAGGCCTGGGGTTTATGTTTTGGAAAGATAAAGTATCCCTGACCCCGTGGTTCCAGGTAGGCACCAGCTGGCTGTTGAGAGAGTATATAAGAACCACAGCTCCCTCCGTCACCCTCAGTACAAGTCCTACACACACACACACACACACACACACACACACACACACACACACACACGCACAGCTTTCTGCTCTTTCATCGTAATACTTGCCGAGCACCTAAATCACAGAAATGGCAGCACATCAGGGGAATCATTTGAGACTGAATAGCCATAGAAACATGGCGCTGTCACCTGGAAGACCTCCACAAAACAGGCCAGCTCTCCTCCGCACACACACGCACACACACACACACCTTATTCCCCTCCATGCCCTTTAATACCTCTTTGCCCTTCAGTAGCAATCTGCATAGAAATGTGTGCGTTCTATCATTCAGGGACTAGACATTACACCCTGGTTAATATGAAAGGTCCTCGAATGACTGAAAATGAACCCTTGAAAATACCAGACGTTTGCATTATGCCTCCGCGATTGCATCTCTTACAGGGAAAGACTTGATTATGTCATTTGCCATGTCCATGTCATGCTGGTTTTTATATCTTTGCCAGGAAATCTACCTCTGACAGGTCATTAGTCATTCCTCCCTCCCTGCACGCACATAAAACATCAATTCCACTCAATATCCCGCAAACCCCCGTGCTTCTCAACAAACGCCATAACAAAGAAGACGCTATGTAAACTGCTGCCGTGCTCTGATTAGCTCTCATTCCGGAGCACTGCAGAAATAAGGCACTCATTCCCCACCCTGTTTGAGATAACTGCCCCTTTTCAGCAGCCACATCATCCTTCCGTACCCATACATGCTTGGTAACATGAGTGCATCTGTTTAGCTATTCTCATCAGACTTATGTAGTGACATTAAGGAAGCCTATTGCTTACAGAACCAATAATCTATATCGCCTCAGGCCCCTTTATATCCACTAACCTACTACTTCAGCAGCAGAAGTGGAGCCACTTTTTGTTAAAGGGAGAGAGAGAAGAAGAAAAAAAACCCTCCACAGAGCTACAGCGGCTTTCTTGACTGACCTGGGTGGTTGGCTACATCATCTTGACATGTAATTATCTAAAGCCCTTTAATCACTTCCATAAAGATTAATTGCAGGAGACAACAGTGGAGGTCGTGTCTTCAAATCAAAAGACTCCTTGGCAGATTGACACAGCAGTGTAACATAGTTCAGACTTAGGTGTTTTATAAGGGTCATCTACTGGAACTGAAGCAGGTTTTAATGCTGTAATTGCAAGTTCAGCAAATTGGGTTTTTATAGCGTAAAGCTGCACAGAGTCCTATTGATTTATTTTGCTTTTTTTTGTTGTAGGATTTTAGATATTTTCTGCATGCTAATCCTGAGCTGATCTTATGCGTTTCTCCTCAAGACAGGAAAAAAACAAAAAGATTCTTACCTTCATCTCTTTTCCTCTTTTCACCGTTGGATCGTGGAATACCCAGAATCCCATTGATGGAGTAGGATCCTGCGGGGTCGTTGGAGGCGCTGGTTACAGGCGGAGAGGCTTGGCTTGGTACTGGGGGGAAAAAGACGGGGGAGAAAAAAAGTTAGCATGAATTTACAATGAAAACATGCGCATACAGTATGCGCTGTGATGCTACTGTTGAAGCTGATGCTGCGAGCTGCGGCATTACCTATAGTGTGGCCTGGCGTCGACAGGGATGACCCATCAGGAGATGGATGGAAAGGCTGCTGGACTTTTGTTCGGATGATCCTGGGGAACAAAGGAAAAGCAGATGTTAGTGCTGCTTTTCTATAACCCACGTCCCTTCCTGGAGATTTACAAACTGCCCCTAACAGCAGCTACTATGGAGATATTGTGTGATTAAGATATCAAACGTAACGCACAAAGGGATCAGTGGTTCTACCTTAAAGGTGAGGTCAGGAGAAAAAGTCTTCATTGCACTTTTGGTCTGAGTGATCTTGCAAACAAAGCATGAAATCACATCAATTCACCTCAATGATCAGCTTCACTGACTCTACCTGGCCCACACTAATCAGCTCTCCCTCTCTCCCCCACTGTGGAGGGGGTTTCTCTGGGGCCGATCGCAGCCCCAGAGAAAACCCTTTGCTTCCCAGATCAAACATCTCTGTAGAACCAGCGGCCCCCATGTGCCAATGTGGATGAGGTTGTATTGATCGGGGCTTGGAGAGAAAAAGTTGGGGATTAGTCACACGGGCAAACAGATGCAAATAGAAAGCTATAAATTACATGTGACAGGAAAGCAATAGTTCCTTATTGCCTTGCACAAGCTTACGCCAGCATTAGATTCCTTTAATCTGAATGGCACTTGGGGAGAAAGGGAGCTGTCACAATAATTTGTAAACTTTAAAACTATTCATCATGTATGCCACAAGAGCTATTTTAGAGCACAAAGAGGCTAGGTGAGGACTGTGGAGCCTTTTCTTTTTTTTTTTTAAGTTTATTTCTTTGCACAGTCCAGAGTTAGTTTGTTATTATTTCTTTGTATGTTTTATTTCAGGATGAAAGTGTTCACCCGTTCCAATAATAACATTTTAAAATGAAATACTCCTGTTCTATTTTCCCCATATTATCCAGAAATGCATAAGATGATTTGGATATTGATGTTACTGTAGGTGCCAGAAGGCTTCAGAGGAATAAATCCAACACTGTCACTAATAAAAAAAGAAGGAAAACTCCCCTTGGAGGCAAAGCTACCTAACAACAAGCCATTCCAGAGAGCGCATATTGACGTTTTAATTTTTTTCACTTCTGCACATAACAGTTATTCGACCCCTTGACTTGTGTGTGCTACATAAATTCAAAGACTTTATTTGGTATCCATGTTCTTGATATTGAATAAGCAATTTGGGAGAATGAATTAATGACCTGGCTGTTGCTGAAAATCCCCTGAAGAAATATTAAAATTGCTTTCCTTCTGAATCAATAATATCGAGCGCCATTGAGGACCTTTTTTTTTTTATTTATTTTTTTTTTATGGCTACCAACAGGGTAGCGTTACTTGTTGGTTGTGGTGGCCTTGACTCGTAGTACAACACTATCTCTGTAGCATTTAATAATGCATGCAGGCAAAAGGTGTTTAAATAGAGCATCCTCTTTTGTCAGATGTCCTGAGGTCGGACTGTCGGGCAAAACCCACGACTGGCCCCAGAATCATCCAACTCGAAAAGACTTTGGCTCCAATCTTTCAGGGTTTTTGTTTTTTTTCTTCTGAATTGTCTTAACTGGGGAAACTCCTGTTTTAACACCTAGTGTGGAAACTTCTCTCGTCAGTTTTTAAAGCCACTTTTTCTATTTTTTTTTTTTTTTTTTTAACAATCTAAAGTAGCATCAGATGATTTCGAGCAAAGTCTGCTATAGTGATTGAAGCACTAAAGATGTTTTCATTGATTTTCTTTTTCGCGGACTGCTCCTTTAGAAATTCATTGAAATATATTGAAATATTAACCTCCCGCTCAATCAAAACAAATGTGCCTCATTTGTGTGTGTGTGCGTGTGTGTCTGTCTGTGTGTGTGTGTGTCAGTGTGTATGTGTATGTGTGTGTGTGTGTGTGTATGTGTGTATGTATGTGTGTGTGTGTGTGGGGCACAGAGCAACACATTGAAATCATCTGCTTTAAAAAAAAAAAAAAAAAAAAAAAAGAATATATTCAACATTAAGCCGTAATAGAAATTCAAAGTAGCTCTAATATTTGGCTGATAGAATTACAGTTCTTTGTATTCACAATTTAATTTCCCACATAAACAAAGACACATAAGCCCCCCCACCTCCAGGTCCAAAATAAAAAGCTTTAATTGGAATTGAAAAAAAAACTTTATAGGCCTCTTTTAATGATATTAATGTACATTTTGAATTTATCACATACATGTGTCTGAGCCATCTTAAATGGGGCTTTTTAAGCAGCCACGAAGCATGAAATGAATTTTCTTCAGCCTTTTCTCTATTTAAAAGATGTCTTGTGTGGAGCTGTCCATGCTCTCCCATCAGCTCATTAAAATGTAATGCTGATGCTGGCTCTATGGAACAGTGCCTCTTAACCAAAGTTCATCACCAGGGATCTCTGGTGGGGGAGGGGGGGAGGGGGTCTGCTGGGGGTGCCCTGGGTCCTCCTATGGCTGTAACTCTATAACTAGAGTGCTGTTTTGCTAATTTCTTTAAGAAAACTGAAGATTTGTAGCATATATAATGATGCTTGAAATATTGAATATCGATATTTTACCAGATCATTTATCATATGAGCGTTTTAAAGCCACAATCGAGGCAAAATGTATGCTGCACTTTTATGCATCATCATAATGTTACATCAATATTAATTACAGCGAGATCTCACCTCACGATTGAATGCAAGGATTTAAATCCGGAGCCTTATTTATAAAAGGAAGTGATTTTAAGGCCTTTTTATTTTTTCCTCACTAAAACATGTTTTTATTCTGACGTATACTCTTATTTTCACGTGACGCAATTATTTTCAAATTACAGCCAATCTGTTTGTCCCTGAATTCCGTTTTCTCTTCAAAAATAAAATCCTGCAGAAAAGCCACGAGTGCTGCTCTCTGTCTCTGTGTGCAGCAGCACATTAGATGTGCTAAAGAAAATTGGCCTGCTTTATAGCGCCACGGGATCTGGTCACCGAATATTGATCGGTTTTCATCTCGACAGATTCACTCAGTCCTGGATGTACTGCTGATTGTTGAGGGAGTTTGGTCTGAAAGATTGAATTGCACCTCTGAGACCGCAGACAGCATCGGCATGCCGGCCAGCATAAAGTTGGTCAAACAATATTCTGCTGTGGGTGGTGCGCTCAGCAGATGCACTGTGCTAAAATGATGTATTCATCCACGTGTTTACATCCTGCAGCCCGACGTTTAGCCCAACTCGATTTACAACATTTAAACAAACAAAAAAACATTTGCATCAATTTTTTTTTTTTTTTTTTTTTAATTTAAAGGTTAAAATCTTTACTTGTGTCCTACCTGTTAATGGATGAGACGCTGGGAACGGTGTCGTTGTCGCAGACTCCCTCTGCCAGCAGTCTGTCTCTGATCTCCCAAGCAAACATGGTGGGGTTTTGTCTCTTGTAGTCTGCGATTTTGTCCACCACTTTTGGAGTGGCCACTTTAGGTTTAGACCCACCAATCACGCCTGGTTTGATGCTGCCAGTCTCGTAGTATCTGCAATAATAATAATAACAATAATAATAATCTCGAATGAGATAGCTTGCAATTTCTCAGACGTAATCATACCGATACCCCCGACCCCCCCTCCCCCTCCCACCCAAAGATAGGCGTTTAATATCACTTTAAACACAATATTACGCACATGCTTTGGAGAGTTGTTTTCTACTTTTCAGTCAAACTTTTCTTCAACAAAACATCAAACGTGAACGTTTTATGAGTCTAATGTGCGTTTTCCAATACCGATGATGTCTCAAAACACACACATTTGCTTCAAATGCAAGAAAAACGCATGAGCGCATGCAAAAATACACGGCAAGGATGTCATTCTGTAAAATTCCTATTGAATCTTTTCAACAAATATGTACATACACATAAAAAAAAATGGAGGAGAAGCCCACCTGAACTCTACTAACCTTCAAAAATAGTGTTAATCTATAATTTAGGACTATTTTAATATATTTCAATACATTTTTAAAAAAAACTGGGCTGAGTTGTGTAGGTTGAGCTCTCTCCTCCACCTCCACCACTGTACATCGTGCATATATTCATCCACCTCCTCGCACCCAGCAGAGTGTACCTGGCTGCAGGGCTTGTCCGGAGAGTGTTCACCCACCTGCCCAGGATCTTGCTGACGCAGCCGTGGCTGACCCGCAGCTGTCTGGAGATGTCGCAGGGCCGGACGCCCTGGTGGGCCAGCTCCACTATCCGCTGCCTCACCACGTCCGGGAGGGGTCTGCCGTTCACAAACACCCCGCCGAGCTGGTTCACACCTCCGTGCCCTACGTGGGATACAACAGCAGCACACACACAACCGTAACATTACATAAGGTCGTATTGGAGAGGATGGCACAGGTGAGTTTTTTTTCTGTTTTTTTTTTTGTGGCGACAAAAATGACGGGAAATCTCTTCCAACATATCTTAACTGAAGGTCAGTTTTCTTCACTTATTTCTATGGAGCAGGTGGATTTAGCCTGTATGTGTTTATGGTATTAAGGAGAAGCGTTTAAGGATGCACATAAACATTCCTGTTTGAAAATAACCTTTATATATATATATACATATATATATATATGTATATATATATATATACTATTATAAATAAAAAAAAATATTGAATCAGAAAGGTGTTAACTGCCATCATGTTTACTTTTCTACGTGGTAAATATTTTATTCAGCACAAATAATACTATTTTGTCAGTTATTCGAAATAATTATTGGGTACAATAGGATTTTAATGATTTAAGAGAAAGCAAAGAATAGAGATGATCACATTACTGCAATACAAGTGTCCATAATGAATGTACATGTTTTTATATATTTTTTTAAATGGACATTGCTGCTTAAAAAATGTCTTGTTTTTATATTTTTGTCCATTCATGTTAGTCTGTATTATTTCCCTCCCTTTGTGTTTGAAACAATGTATCTTTAATTTATTAAATTACGATTAATTACAATAATATCTTTACAATAGGCTAAATATATATATATATTTTTTTTAATAAAATAAAACACAAGGCTACATTCAAGTGCTGAACACCTACACATACAGTATATTATTTTGCATCTGTCACACTGTTATTTTGCAGCTTGTACAATAAATCCAACCTGCCTTGACCCATGAATATATGGGTCTGTGTCATCATTTATTTAAATTCTGAGAATAATTCCAAAATATTAATTTATTTAAGTCACCAGTAAAGTTTCTCACAATCAAAACACAGACCTCACATTATCTTCGCAGCTCCCCGGCTCATGTTATGGCTATTAAGTTACATGCTCCCTCATTTTCCCTGCACGGCAATTTTAAATAATTGAACGAGCTTTGATTACTCATATTACAAATTATTTAGTAAACAAAGAGTTCATCAATTATTGACACACATTCACCAAATTACAAGTATGTGGATTTAAGTTGGACTCGCAGACCTTAGTGTTATTTGAATAATTTGAATAATAGATGTTTAACTGTGTGACTTATTAGGCCTGAACACACACACACACACACACACACTGCGCGGGAAGCTGCAGGGTGATACACGTGTATATTACAGAGTACCTGCCAACGCATGTTCTTTGTTTACTATGACAAGTTTAATTTCTGCACACCTCTGCTCTGTGCACAGATGTAATGTCCTTTATTATTTTAAGCAGAATATTGGCTGCCATATGCACACATAGGATATGAGGAGTCTATTTGCTCCACTGTCATCTTTATGTTCCCCTGCATGTCAGTTTATTATCCAGTTTTTATGCGCCAAAATGCTATTGGCACATAAAACTCGCCATGCTCTCCGCTGCAGGCCTTTGTAATATGCAAAAATGATATATTCCTGTTATATTTATTCGCGTAAAAGCTGCAGAGAAACTCGGGGTTGTGGTACTTACGGTGCATCGCGGTGAAGGGGTCTGCTTTGCAGTGAATATCCATTGGATAGCAAAGGAAAGACAGATAATCAACTGAAGTCGCCGTTTCGCCTTCCTATCAAGGATGAAAATGTGAAGAAAAAAAGAGAGGCTACTACTCGATGGAGGGACTTAGTTTGCCCCCTCCACCCCCCGCTTCAGCAACCGATCTGATGGCAACTTCTTCCCCAAAAGTTGCCCGTGTTTTTCTTCAACAGTCCGGTCCGGGCGCGGAGGTCTGGCAGGTGCGCAGCATGACCGACGGATTGTTTCAGTGAGACGACCTGTATTTAGTTTATCGGTATTTTCTTCTTCTTCTTCTTCTTCCTCTTCTTCTTCTTCTTCCTCTTCTTCTTCTTCCTCTTCTTCTTCAAAAAGCCTTTAGTGAGCAGCAGATGTAATTCTCACAGCATGCCAGGGAGCAGTTTGTTGAAAATGAAACGTTGATGTCCAGTGTGCAGGGCCCGGTATCTCCTCAATCCTCGTGGCCTTGATTCACGCGTGAAAACGGCGGAGAAAACACGCGCACACACACACACACACACACACGCGTCGGGTTTCTCTTCAGCGCTGGATGCGTTAGGCTGGATCTTTGGGCTGGGAATGAAGCCTCTCTCTGTGTCTGTGGTTCTAAAAGCTGCAACCCTCCCCTCCTCCCCCCTCCTCCCCTCTGCAGACCCCCCTTTTGCTTATATGGATGACTTGTCAGACAAAGGCAATAGATGCCAACACTTTGTGATTCGCCAACGCAAAAAAAAAAAAAAAAAAAAAAAAACTGGGGGTCCAAATGAGGAGGTCTCTGGGCCTGACACACCGGCAGGAAGGGGAGGGAGATAAATAAGGAATGGATTCTGAGTTAGAAATATCAGACTTTATTAGACATCATAACAGCTGTGAATTATATGCTCGTTTACTGGAAGTTTTGAATCAATGAAATAGAGATTATTTTTTAAATTTGTGTTTCTTTCTGATCTTTTCCCCTTTTATTACACGGACTAACAGCCTGTCTCTGGGAATATACAGGACCTCTATGTGTCCTCACAACCTGGATTTAGCTCGATCCTGCTTTGAATTTGATCTTTTTTTATTTCATTTCTTTGCTCATCTGTCTTTATGTCCTCTCTGGAACCCAAGTAGGCCTAAAATAATTTGTTTACCGCTTTATTTCTTGCTTTAATTCGATGTAGAAAATGTTAAAACTGGTGGTTAATATATGTAAATGCAGGTGTATTGACCTTTTTACATTCAGCTGATGATGTGATGATTGCTGTGGTCCAAACTGGGAGCAGTGGTGGAGGTTGGAGGTGAAACTGCAGCAATGCCACTTAGCCTCTGTAGATGGCGCTGTATAGTTTCTCAAAATGTAAAGGCACTGTCAAAGTAGTCCAAAAAAGTAAAAGTTGGGGTGCACTTGAGTGCTTGTGATCAAACTGAGGGGACAAAATATTCTTCTGGAACAATAATCAATTAACTATAGATCCATGTAAGGTGTTGCAAATAATTACACAGCAGATACGGCTTGTCCTACACCTGCGGTATAAAGTCATCTGGATGGGAAGTTAAATTAAACAATGCACGATGGAGTCATGTGGAAGTCAAGTGCTTCGTTTTGGCTTCTATTAATATCCTATTTTACATAGGCATTCGTAATATCTTCAATAATGAAAAAAAGTTGTTTTAATTGATCACATTATTATATAATTCTTTACATAAATTATAGAATAAATATATAGCCTATAATAGCAACTTCATTTGTGAAGCACTTTTTAAAAGTTTCTAAGTGTTTTACAGGGGGGAAACAAAAAAGGAAGCAATAAAAGACGAATTAAAATAATATAAAAGAAATACATTACAATAAATAAATTAAAACCTCAAGTTGATCGAAATTGAATCATTAAATATTTCTGCATGACTGAAGTGACAATAGTAGCAATCATTTAAAAAAAATAAAAATAAAAAATAATAATTAGAGCCATGATAATACTACATTTAAAACACACAATACATCATTTTCCCTTGTTATTGTTTTATGCACGCGCTTTCGCCCCATATTTGACCATTTGTTTTGTGGGGGGAGGGGGGGGCATCTCTTTGGGGCAGAGGGCCACATCTCGCGCTCTGCCTCCTGGTCAGGTTAGGGGATGATTTCTCTTTTTGTTACTGTTTTTTGGAGTGAGCTTCTGGTACAATATGTAGCACTATAGGCTGTAATTTCACACCCGGCTGCACATTTCCCTTAAAGCTACATTCTTTTTTCCTCTCCCCCCTATAAGACCCCCACCACCACCATCACCCCCTCCCTCAGTTTTCTCTCTCGTGCCCTCCTGCTCCCCACAATGTGATCTCCCCACTGCAAAAATTAAACAGAAGGAGGAAGAGGAGGTGGGGGTGGAAAACAAAATGCTGAAATTGTTTTTTTTTGTTTTGTTTTTTTTTGAACACCTATCCAAACGAATACATCGTTTTGACGTGTTTACTTTGTTTGGGTTGTGTTTGAACAGCACGTGCGGTGTGGCTTGTTTGACTATGCGGTCAGATGGGCCTTATAACCCCTCTCTTTTTAGGAAGGTTCTCCCCATTCATCTGCTACAACACGGGGTCAGAGAGCTCCTAAAAAGCCATTTAAACCATACAAAGGCTCAATCAATTATCACCTTTTTTCCCCTTCTTTTTCTTTTGTTTTGTTGCAGTTTTACTTTTTAATAATTACATCTTGATGCTTCTAATCATCTGACCACTGGAGCCACAAAACATCCCACATTTATTAAAGTTTCCGATAAATGAAATTTGAATTTGCATCTACAATTACGCACTCATTTCCACTCTGACACACAACTGCAGTATTTAAGACGATGCCACTGCATGTCAAGAGTTTGGAAAATGTTTTTGGAGCCCGGGTGCACCCATTAGGAGAGGTGTAATGTATTGACAGAGAGCAATTTATCTTTTGCCCCGTTTCCTAATGGCCTGTGCAGAGAGGAGAGAGGAGAGGTGGCATGGAGGAGGAGGAGGAGGAGGAGGAGAGGAGGGGAGGGAGGGAAGAAGCAGCAGCACCGAGGGTCCAGCATGCAGCTCCACCCGCCGTCATCAGCTCACACTTTCAGGCAACTGCGGGGAGGATGATGGAGGCGTCTGTGTGGTGGTAAAGAACTTTTATTTGTGGAGGTGCGAGAGGTGTCATTTATTAAATTTTTTCCCTCCTCCTCCCGTGTAGACTCTGCTGGTTGTCTCGCGTTGCTCCAACGTCACCAATCGATCTGAGTTTCCCTGCAGAGGGGGAGCTGACACCACTGGTTGTAAGTTGAATATTAATCCTTTTCGATTGAAGAAGGGAGGGGTCTGTCAGGAGAGTTATGGTGATTTGGATGAAATTGTGGCGACATCAAGGCAGATTTTCGACCATCTGTAAATCGGAGAATAATGTCAAAAACAATATAGAGTTCTGCATGATTAAATCCATCAGAAATAATCATCTTTTCAGGCTCCTTGTTTGACTGAATGTGTCAAAAATACACAGTAAACGTCAGCTACTTGCTCTTAAAATACATGCAAATGAGTAATAATTATAATATTTAAAAAATTTTTTTTTTTAGGTCTTTTCTATTTGAAGGAGACAGGAGGAGATTTCAGAAGCCTATACTCTTGTAACACTAACAAACATATCTCTTGACACTGTTACTGTATATTGGATTTCCTCACTGTGTCCCTCTGCTCCAGCAGCGAGCAGCCACAAATACTCCCGGGCTACAAATCTTTGCTGGCGTGAACAGATGGAGCATCAATTTGATTCCATCCTCGACACCGTGAAAGATTGATTTTGCACTTGCTTTTAATTTTGCCCATAATTAATTGGATGATTACAACTGTTTTCCATTGATCCCCTCGTTTAAATGTAAAATTAGAATGTGATCTATGTTTCTTATCATTAGTTTTATTTATTTAAGTGTGTGTTCGTTCGGTGGAGGAACCTGCTACAGCAAACAAACAAACAAACAAACAAAAAAATCATTTAAATAATTGTATTTCTTTTATCTCCAGTTATTTATATTGTTTCCTGTACAATGCAGTAACACCAAAGTGTATATTAATGTTTGCAGAGTTATAAACTCATTATAACCTCAGAATGTGGCCTATTGATTTAAACACACACACTGGTCCTCTTCAGCATCTCATAACGAAAAATCGCTATAATATTCCTATAGTTTTGTTGTATTTTCTAATAGTTGTAGGCTATACATGAAATAATGTCCCTGTCATTTTCCTCTAATATGTCGCCTACAAATTCTGATTTTATTGTTGGATCATTATGGGCATTATTGTAATCAACTGTAAATTTGTCTTAAATTGTCAGGCTACAGCTCTTTTTTAATGCACCTAAACATTTTTTTTTTTTTAAAACAAGTATTCTGTAAGTAATTATAATATGCACATGTCAAAACTCTGTTTTTGTCGACAACAACTCCTCAAATACAAAGTCCTCACATAGATGATCAACTTCCACATGGTTCACGTGACAGGCTTGAGATGGCCGAGCAGTGTATCTCGCACCTCAGCAATCATTTATTTATTTCTACTTGCCTTCCTTGACTTCAGGGAGGTGTTGGTGAGTGAAGCCCAATTGGTTTTAAATGTGTTTGTAGAAAACATTTTAAAAGCAGAGATACATTTTTAAAAGGGTGAATTCACACACTGTAATATAAAACAAAAGTCGCCTTTTTGTTTCTATTTATGGTTCGAGAGCCAATTTGCTGCCACTTTATATTTAAAACCATCTTTGAAATGAACTTATGAAAAAAAAAAAAAAAAAAAGAAGACAGTTTAATGCAGCCGATATTAACCGTTTACTGTCTTTGATGGGGAATCGTCAAAAATTAAGAATAGACGTAAAAGTCAATGCGGAAGTTTACAGCAGCCAAGGTCGTATTTCAGATGATAAAACACACACAGGAAGGACTTTGAGCTGCTCTCACTTAAAACTCTCATCCGGTAACTCCAATTCAATTCTTCTCATATGTGCATGTTGGCAGGTTGTCTGTTTAGCTGATGATCTGTCCCGTCATTAGTCCTACACACACACACACACACACACACACCACACACACACACACACACACACGCACACGCACATGCACGTGCACGCACACACACACATGCACACACGCGTGTACTGAGTGGTTCCAGTGATTTTGTATTGTATTAAAGATCCAAATGCAAGTGAGATCAGGTTACATTACTTTGATTAGAAAACACTTTGTTAAATTACTTTTCATACCCTGAGCACAAAAGCAGTCAGACAGTTGAGTTTCTGAGCTTTTCCATGCCTCAGGTACAGCAAATCATTAAGAAAAATTAACATCTCATTTGCATTTAAACATGAAAGAAGGGCCAAATTACAAAAAAAATAACATTACATTTTATTATTAATATTATTATTAATAATAATAATATTATTATGACAAGCTTTTTAAATCTACTATACACAAGCTAATTTCAGCATTTTATTTCCTTTTCACCATCTACAAAAAAATCTAAATTACCATAACTATTCTGAATATTTCACACACTTTGTATTCCCATCTCCCATGCATTAACACACTAAGTTGGAGGAATAAAGCGGCTAAAGACTAAAAATATACACTCGCTCCTCATTCATTATGCAGATTTACAAGTAATTGTTAAATATGCCCTGCAGTGCTGGATTAAAAATAGGACTGTATCTTTTCATTTTTCAAAGTATTCTCCTTGTTGCATTTATTGTACTGGGAACAAGGTTCTAAATCCCTTCTCTTCCCCCATCAAACTTTCCACATGAATAGTTAAATGTGTGCCCCTCTGGTCGGAACTTAACAAAGACTGGAGAGGCGTTACAGTCAAGATTTAAGGGCATCGGAAACC
Organism: Bovichtus variegatus; assembly: GCA_943593645.1. NCBI lineage: Eukaryota > Metazoa > Chordata > Actinopteri > Perciformes > Bovichtidae > Bovichtus > Bovichtus variegatus. Next base: position 11,420,257 of record CALSCE010000091.1, on the reverse strand, counting down.
AAAGTCAGGAATATTTTTCAGAGATTTATCTTTACTTTTTCTACAAAAGTTCATCCTGATATCCAACTATGACATTTCCGTAATTTTTCTATTTTTGTTATTTTACACAAACAAGTTACTAAACAAACAAAAAATATCTCCACCTCCACCTCCACCAACCAGCAGGGAAGCCTCTCACCCAGTGGATAAAGGCAGCTCTGGGTTCATCACTGTGGGAGAAGCTGATCCCACGTCTGGATCCTTCAGTGTTTCTCTCTCAGAGAGAGTGTGTGTGTGTGTCTGTGTGTGTGTGTGTGTGTGTGTGTGCGTGTGTGAGCAGCAGAGATCAGCCCGAGGCAGCTCGGAGGTGTCCCGCCAGCTGCCTCTGTCCCAACTAGACAGCCAACAGCTTCCAATCACATGTCAGCAATATGGGAAACAGAGCTTCTGTCCAGTGGGCCGCTGACATGTGTTAGCCTATGGCATGTGTATGCATAATGTAGCAGTCACCTCCTGGTGGCAGGCTCTGAACTCATAAATGTTTTTTACATTTCTTTTTTTTTTTTTTTTTCTTCACCACACACAAGTTGATTTCCTTAATTTTCCCTCTTTGTCTTTGCTGGTTACCTTCATAGTAATGATGATATAATAATATGATGAATATCAGCTTCACATTTGCTGATTAGTTTGTGTGTCTGTGCGTGCGTGTGTGTGTGCGTGTGCGTGTGTGTGTGTGTGTGTGAGTGGCTGTGTGTACACATATATTCCTCTCCCCAGAAATCTACGGCTGAGCAGCTCCCACATAAGCTCCTGATCACTTCTGTAAATGCTTCCTGTCACCTTCAGTGGTGTAATGATCATGAAAATTGTGACCTTGATCTATGGAAAGCCATAATGTGACTGAATGGCCTCCTCCCACGCACTTTCTCACCGGCTCCGAGCTCCGAGGTATGCTAAAGGACGGCTCCAAGGAAGATTGTTTAGTGGTAATAAAAAGCCAGTAGTTTGGCTTGTAATGGTTCGGGCATTCCTCCTCTCCACAGCCATTTGGCTAAATCTCCAGTGATGGAGGCCTGTGTGAATTTAGATGAGAATCTGGAAGATGTTGACGCTTGTCCTCAGGCACTGGGGAGATTTTACTGTCTGGTGGTCCAACATGATCAAGCACATAAGTGTGTTTAGGGCCTCAAAAAGTGCAAATTTGACGTTATGTCCTGCGCTTATAATTTAAGTGTATAATTTAAAAATCACTCTTCCCTTATGATGATATTACACACATGTTGGTGTTGGAAGTTGTCAGGTTCTGGTTTATTATCATTGTTTACTTCTGGACTCAAAGAAGAGAGCTGTAATCTGTGACTATGGCCATAAAAATACATACATTTATGGTGTCACATTAGACACAAAGCTGAAGTTAGTTTCCTAAATTGCACTGTTTTTGTGCTATAAATAAAGTATCTGTTTATATGAATTCAGTCTAATACATTTGGCACGAGAGCAACTTTTCCCCCCAATGTTTGTTTTTCATTTCTGTTTTGCTCCAAGTGAAGATAGAGAAGGAAAAAAAAAAAAAAAAATCCATTTCTGGCATGATGTCGCTCGCATTCTCATTTAGTCTGGAAAATCTGGTTTGAGCAACGTTGTTTATGATCACACCCTTGCCAGCTTTTCATATTTAAACGAGCAAAGGTTTAATTACCAAATGATGACAGTGTCATATGGTGCCATGATGGCACAGGGTGTCTAATGAATGCAGAGGAGCGAGGGATGCGTACGCGACACTGAGTGACAGTGGGATGCACGGATCAAAACAGAAAAAAAAAGAAGAGGGAGAGACAGTAAAACATCTGTAATTTGCAATTCACTAATGTTCAATGGTTGCTCATGGATTAAGAATTTTAAACTATTGTCTGCCAGATGGAAGAGAAGAGGGAGGGAGGGATTGTGGAGAAGAAGGAGGGGGCATCTAAGCAGCATATTTACATCTGTATATCAACCCTGGATTTAGTAATCAGACAGGAAAAACCAACTGCCTCCGAAAAGCGCTCTCTGGGCGTCGCATCTATTACCTATTTTCCAGCAGCACAAACATTACAGACTGATTCTCCCTTCTTCTTTTTTGCAGAGGCGTATTTAAATTTGCCAGGACAGCTTGTAGATTGTGGGGAGTTTTGTGCACGACTTGCTCTATCTATCTCGATATAATCACGAGACAGTTTGGAGTGCCGGACCCGGGTCTGCTCACACATCAGAGTTAATTTCACCGCGATGTTGATGTGTTCTGAAATATTGCACTGAAGTGATATCAGTTAGTGGGCCGCCAAAAGATGTACATGCTTAACCAGGCATGAAACCTTGCTGAATTACACAGTATTTATACTTATCTCAGATCAGTGCATTTGTCATTAAAATTTGGTCTGGCTGTCTGTCTGTTTTATGGGTCTGTTTAATGATGCACTGTGTAATAGTGTTACAATGTATAGCCCGGCTATTGGCACATTTCACTCAGCGGCATCAATAAATAACCACAGCAACCTTCAACTTTCATTTTAACTCGGAGGCTTCTTGCGTCCCACAATCCTCGTCGTTTGAGTTTGAGTCTGTTTGCCTTCAGCACACAAACTTGGTTGCAAGTTTTGGCTGCCCACTAACAAACGATTCATTTATGTTGGAAGCAAAACTCAGATATTTACTTAAGTCAGATGTGTCAAATATACTCTATTACAAGTAGAAGTCTTTTGTATTTCATTTTGTAAAAAATACTCTGCAAAATGTAACTACTCTTATAAATATTGTTGGGTAGTTTTATTTATAACAATGTATTACATATTAGAAGAGCATTAGTTTTGTGTCTAAAACCTGAAAAGTAACTATAGCCGTCAGATAAATGTAGTTGAGTAAAAAGTACAATATTTGTCTTTTAAATGTAGAGTAGAACTGCAAAGTAGCATAAAATGGAAATACTCAACCTCAAAATTGCACTTATTACAATAGTTGAGAAAATGTACCTTTTTCAATGTGTTTTCTTACTTTCCAGACAGCCATTGATTTCCATTGATTTCCAAATGGTATAAAATCATTCATTCAGCAGGATTTGTGAATCCTTCACTGCATTATATTTGACTTGACAGCATACACAGTGATGAATTACACAACTCAAGCTAGTTTCAAGTCCGCCAATTGATTTTCATGCCATACGGAAATTAATGGAAACCAAGGGCAGTGGGTCCCAACCAGGGGGTCAAGACCGTCCTTTCTTTTAATACTTGCATTTTTCTAGTGAATTACATGATCATTTTACCTCTTCAGCCTTCTTAAACAATTTCCCTGGGAGTCATGTTGTTGTTTAAGACACACACCCTGTAATTGCAACATCCAGCCAGGGACATTTGTTGCACATGTTCTTAAATCACCAAAAAAAAACCAAAGAAAAATTATGCAGTATAGTTTCACAACAGTCAAACTATTTGGGATTTGAAGTAAAATGGCTAAACAGATTAATGTCACTGGTATGCTCGTTTAATCCTGGATTCATTCAGCAGAAGTGGACTGTGGATAGCTCACCCTTTCATTAGTAATTAAGTGCTGTTGTCATGCTGTGACGTAATGAGTTTACCCCGGCCATCCATCCTGTGACACAGAGGGCTCCTCCCACTGAATCACACACCAGGAAACAGCAAATTATCTTGTCAAAAAGATACGTGCGCGATACATATTTAAATATTTGTGCCAACATTGCCTCTTCACTCCTGTTCTAACCAGAAGAATTAGCTCTCGTAGCTTTTTTCCCCCCTCATACTTAACTGTTGTCTTTATTTAGTCACACTTAGGGACCCGCTCTTGTCATTTCGATGTTGTTTTAAAGAAAAGAGCTGACTTGTTGTGTTTGGTGCATGCTGGATGTACTCTGAGGCAGACACATGTTGTAGCAGTTGTTGCCGGCGATATATCCGGGCCCTCTGACTGTACAGGTCTCCCATGGCTCCCTCCCCAGGATTGTGAAAACATCTGTCACGACGGCTGCCATTTTCCTCTGTGGTCAGAGCGTCAGGTGAAGGTGCTGCCTGCTAGCCTCCTGACATGGTACACATGGGTACCTCCAACAACAGTGCTCATTAACAGGCAAATGGAGCAGGAGCCCCAGCAAATTGAGCAGCGTTTCGCCAGGATCGGCCCTGCCAGATTGTTCAGATAGCCAAAGTGACATCACGAAGTGCCAGCCCCCTTTGCCCCCACCCCCCTCCAAAAAAATTAACATCCCTAATCATCTGCCAGGCTAAACATTATTCTTCATGATTCAGATCAGCCATGCTTGCCCTCCACTCACAGAGTATCTCTCCTCTCTCTGGGCCAAAAGCAGCCAGCCTTGGACTGATTGCTCAGCCTTTTGTGCCCTTCGTTTGTGAGAATGGCAAATCGATTCAAAAATCATCAGCCATGAGCAGCTCTCATGCAGACCTGGGCGCGTGACTGTTGCAGATATGAAATGGAAATCAGGAAAACAGAAAGTGGGGCTCCTATTTTTGGGGAAAAAGTGTCACTGAGAAATAAACTCACAAGTAAAGGTTTTTTTTTTTCTTGCATAAAAATGACATGATTGAATGTGTGATTGCGTCTTTAACATGACTCTAAACAAAAGGGGGCACCCCACCACCAAAATTCAAAACAGGATTACTATTCTAATAAAGGGCCTAACACTTAGCTTACAAAACAAATGTCTTATTATAATAAGTTATATGTTATTCATGTTTTTGGAAGCTTTTATAGGTTTGTTTATATCAGTAAACATTTTATTTAAATTATGCTCAATGGAAAAACACATTGAAAAGTTTGTCCCAATTATGAAAAAAAAAAAAAAAAAAAACTTTTCATCAGCCTATTGTATGTGAAATGAACTTAAATGTATACGTATGTATGTATATACTGTATAACAAAAACAAATAAAGAGAAAAAGTATTAGGCCTTTTAATAGCTATCTAATTTAATTTCTTTGATTTTAATATGAAAGATACATTTGAATAATTTAATAATTAATTTTCAAATTCCAGAATGATCTACTGTCATATGTGCACTGATTATTTCTAATATTCTCATGTAATATCTATATTATATAAGAACACTAGAGAATTACAATGTTTAATGTAAGATTTTACCAAAATTGACCATTGAGTAGGAGCTCTGCATTTCCTCTGGTATAATATATTATAACTCTATTAGTTAAGCTCAAAATTAAGATAAGTCACATCTCCTTTGTGAGGACTGTTTTACAGTTTCCCATCCTAACCAGAGACAAACCCTAAAATTTGTCCAAAATAAACTGCTAAAAGAAGAAAGATCAGCGAGAGGAACAGAAAGGAAGCTTGGCACATCTAATTAATGACCGCATATTACAATGTTTGTTTACAGAAATGAAGTGCTACAAGAGGTCTGATGTTAATTAATTTAAAGTGTACTTCCCCCCTCACTCCCCACAATGTGTTGATGACTGCTGCTGAGGTACTTTCATGGCAGGTAAACCTATGTCTCATTGGATTTCCATCAATGGCTCTGAGGTGTGTATGGAACAAAAGCTTGCCACACAGATTAGGGAGAGTGTTAACATGATTGCTGATTAATAACGCCAATTAGAGTTCAAGGCAAGGCGATGAGAAGAGCAGATCAGCGCGAGGATGAGTCTCCAGCAAGATTGTCTGAAGTGAACTGACTGAAGAATCGCAACATACATAACAGCTCGCCCGTCTCATATCGCATTTCGAATGTCCAAAGGTTGAAAGAAGACAATACGTGAGACGTGTTAACTGCTTCACCCAACATAGTTATCTGTCCTCCAGCTGTATTTTTAGATTTTGCAGAGTACTGTAAAGAAGTGCTTATCCATGTGTCCTGTTGACTTTTTTTGTTGCCACTTTATCAGTGTGTCTGGGAGTGAGGCGCAGGGCTGCACACACACTATAACCAGAGTCTCAGGAGGTCCCTCGCTGGACAATGATGTATTTAAGCCCCTCCAGAGGTCAGATGGACTCTGTCCAGAACATCACCTGCAATCAATAGTGTTGGTAAACCAGGCACAACTGAGCAGACATGGAGGGTCCTCTTCTAAACACACTGTGAGGGAAGCGCATGGGCCATTGCACTGCTAAAACTGTGAGAAGAATGGCTTGACATGCTGCTACTTAAGCACTGGCGACTGAGGGAGGACTTATTTTAGTGGGGCTCCACTGGCTGTCTCACGTTGTTGTAACATTTGCCCCAAAACTTGGCTGCAGAGAATGTGCTTGTCCCACGGGAAAACAAAAAAAAAACAGCATTATATGAATTTAAGGTAAAAACACATTCCTTCTATGAATGTCACATCAAAGTCCACGTTCCAAAAGAAAAGAATTAAATATTCATTGGTTGTTTTGCATGCAGGAGATCTGCATTTAAAGACTTTAGTCTTAGTCTCACCGCCACAGCATGTTAGAGTAAATAGTGCGTAGAGTCGACTTATCTATAGTCTCTGATACAGAAGCTTTCCTTTAATCATCATTTTTTTGCACCATGGCATGAAGGGGGTCGAGTTGTGCCTCAAATACAGGCTTTTCTTTTACCGAGCAGTCACTGAATTGGCCTTTTTGCACACTGCCTTGGAGTTCCTTTTGAACTGTTGTTTTTGCAGGCAGATTTGCACAAAAAACTGTAAAAACACATTAGAGGAAATAGAGCACATTTTCCAGGATAACAACATGGAGAGAAAAAACTGAGACAGCAAGTGAGGGAATAAACACTGTGAGAGAACATATAAAGGTGAACCAATCATATTCTTTTCAAACGTATTCAATGTATTATGAGGACTGAAACCTGAGTTCCAGAGTCCTTTTTATTTAAAATGCTTATTTATTCTTCTTGGTTTTGTACTGTACTTCCAGATGCTCCACAAGCCATAACTGAGATATCATCTAAAAGCTCTTTTAAGTTGAAGAGGACACATTGTTGCTGAAATGTCAGCATATGGAATAAAGTCTGTGCTGCATAACTGTCGATCTAAAATGCAATACAATTAATATAGTCAATATACTTGTTACATTTTCCATTAATTATCCCTTTTCCTCTATGTTCCACTCCACAAAGCTCACAATGATGGTGTCTTCTGCAGGATTTTTTTTTTTTACCCCCTCTATTCTTTCTTCACACACAATTTTCAGATCTATATTGGGGATTCAGTTGAGTAACAAATGCGACTTCTACGTGCACAGATCTTCATCCTGAACAAGCCTATCCAAAGTGGGCCGTTTTTTCTCGTGTGTCTACGAACTTGAGCCCCCAAAATACAATGAATGCAGAGGCACCGAGTGTCAACTGCAAGTGGGTTTTGAAGAATTGGCATAGTCATTTAGGCAGCACCTCACATCCTTCACAAACAAATGAAGCCCCCAGTGCTTCAAAGTGAGATTGATCTCCTTTTGAGACTCGGCACAGAACACTGGGATTCTGAATATTGAGAAAGGTGGCTCTCGCCATGGAAACCCAGTATAAGCCCGCCCTTCCCCCCATCCCATCCTCCACTGGAGTGATGTAGAAAAAGGGACCCGGCAGAGTTTTCAACTTCATCAATATTCACTCATTCATCGTGAATCCTGGCAGCAAATTCTCGACTGTATTACTGGATGGATGTTCTCCTTTGTCACCGTGAGGACTATCTGAAATGGAATTTTAAATTAGAATAGAACAATTCCCAATTTTTATGGACTCCGGTCACAGCCATATATATCACTTAATGATGGAAAACTTTTCAATTTTCCTGTGTAGGTTCTTGGCACAATCCAGCCATTAAATAGGTCAGGGATGAATGTGCATAGTTTACTCTCAATTCTATAAAAGAGATGGGAAATTCTGTATTATGTTGATAAAACAGCTTATTTGAAAAAGCATAATCAATAAGAAAAAAGGAATTACCTCATTGAATTTCACCCGCCTGTCTGTTTCTTTTATTTAATAACTTCACTTTGAATGAAAAGTCTTATCAACAATGTGGTGAAGAGCAAATCCGCTGTCGATAAAGATGTTTCTTGCAGGTTTTAAAGTCAGTGAACCCAGTAAGTGAACGGATCATAGCTGGTCACCCTCGCTCTTAATGACCCATGTCAGCATGGGTCACAACATCTGCAAAAGCCTGTGACAGAGAAGCAGTGAAACTCTTTTCATGGCGCGCTGTCAATATGCGTTGAAATTTGGTTATTGCATGATTAGCATGACAAACTGCCTGCAGTGTAATTAGATTAGTGTTCATACATATCAATGTGAGTGAAGAGAGGCCTTTCCTTATTTTCTAATGCTGTAAGCATCCAAAAAATACTTTCAGAAGATGGAGAAGGAAAATAAAAATGTTTTGGTGGATAGTAAAATATGACACCAGTGACAAGGTAACTGTTTATAATGTTATTTTGGACGTATATAAAAGAAAACTAACACACTATCTCAGCCCACAATAATGTTTTATCATCAAAGAGATGAAATTGAGTTTTTCTGTTAATTATTCCCATGGTGAAATTCAAAACCTTCAAATCCTGATTAAATGTTCTTTTAATCGCTCGGCTTAAAAACCTGAATTAATTACAAATCTGCTACAAAAAGTGTGTTTTGTCATAAAAATGTTAATTACCAGGGGGTACTGACCTCCCTTTTGGCGTTGTGTATCCCCAGCTGAGGACAGGGCGTTTGTCCACTGTCGCCACTTAATGACGGTAATATTAAACACTCACAGAATGTTGTCACGCTTTTGTCTTCATTCATATCAAAATGAAGTTCTTGGAGGCCCACATTTATCAATCACGGCAGGGCTCCAGCTGTTCGCGAGTCTTTGGCCTGGCTTCAACAGCCGGGCTTACAAATTGTCTCTGAATAGCGTCGAGCAAGGCCCCTTCAACCCCCTTTTGTCACTGTCTCCTGACAAATGCTCCTCGGCTGCCTCTCCCAGACACATGCCTCCTTCCTACCTTCTGCTCTGTGCTATCAGATGGCCTGCTTTGCATTCTCGCATGGCTCACTATGAGCTGTTTTATCTCCACGGCATCAAACAGGGTTATATCACACTCACAGTTATGGTCTGTATCCAAACTGCTTTTTTTCCTCTTTGGCTTTCAAATTGGAATAACTATGGAAAAATGTTTGTACTGTTTTCTCGATTTAGCCAATATGCTTCCTTTAATGTGTGAATATGAGGTACATGCTTGTCTTTACATTTACAATGAAGGAATATCAAAGGAAGGAATCAAAAAAAATGCTGGTAATCATACAGATCTGTAAAATCTGTTTATCCAACAATATGTCTGCGTTTAAAGGAGGGATTCTACATATAGAAAGTTGGGTGAACTGGGATTTTAAGGGTTGTTTTCGTCTACTTCATTTTGTCTAATTGCAAACGCAAATTGATCAAACATGGATTATTTGATGAAATCCTCACAAAGAATTTAGAGAGATTATACATTTGGATTTTGTAGATGTATGGGACGTGCTTGTTAGTATTCTTCATTTTTTATTCTTCTTTTGGGTCCCCATTGACTTCCACTAAGTGTTTGCTGGCCTTACTGGGTTCCACTTCCACAAAATGAGTTGAAAGAAATGTAATGGATAAGGAAAAAGCAGAACAAACCAAACATAAACAACAGAAAAATTAAGCCTGTTTTAAAAAGGTTTTCCCTGAAACACAAATGCATCAGCTCTGTTCCCCATCAGGTTTATTTGAGGGATTTAAACCAAATTGATGTGAGATAAATGTAACCCTCGTATAAAAATAATAACTGAAAGACCATTTGAGAAAGCTTGGATATAGCTGGATTATCTCATGAGTCAGTAAGAATATAGTAGGCAATTCATCTTAAAATACAAAAACATGAATTTAGCTTAAACCAGCAGTAGGACATATCGCCTGCAGTCATTTTCTGAAAGACAATAACAACAAATTCCAAGAACCAGATTTTTGGAATTGTATTTCTTGACACATAATAAAAAGGCTTGTAAAAAGCATCGTGTAAAGGCTACAGCTAGCTATATTGCATGTTCCCAAGTGGCTGGATAACAACATTGAGAGGAAAACAACAATAGAAAAAAACTGACAAATCAGATGTCAGCACCAAGAGGAACAGTGTGTAGTTCTAAGTATCTCAAAACTAAAAGAAAATCATGCATGTCAAGAGATAAATAGGAGAATGTGAAGGAACATATAAAGACAAATCAGTCATCTACTAGAAAAGCTTTGTTCTTTCTCCGTCCACAGCATCTTTTAGAGCTGTCAAGCACCGACTGCCCTCAGCTGACCGACAGCCAGCACTGAACCTACATGTTAAATCATCTGTCAGACTCTCAAAAAACTCCCTCTGATGGAGACCGACTGAGACTGACAAGCTACAAGAGCGTCCAACTGCTTTTCACCAACATTTTGTAGCTGACAGCAGACAGTTTTGAGCCGTGACTGATTTAGTTTTGAAGGACAGGCAGGGCCACAATTGTTATTAAAGTTAAAAGTAGGAAACCTAAGACTTTACATGAACTGCAAATGATCAAGTGCTTGATGGAAATGATGGAAAATAGTAACATGTTATTATTCCCAATTTGTTCTACTTTCACACATTTTAATGTATTTAAAATGTATTTGTACTCTTTCATAAAGTAGCCTACAGTACAATGAATCCAGATGAGAGCAAATACCCCTCATTAATTTCTCCTGACTAAATCTGTCCCTTTTTTTATTGGGATTGTGGCCCAAAATGTCCAGTGTTGTTTCCAAAAACCAGCAGCAAAATGCAAAAGGTTTAAGTTATTTAATAATAAAATGCTGTTAGAAATGCAGTTGTTCAAATAACTCACCAAAATACAATATGTATGGTAATAAGCTCCAGCGAGGGTAAAAAGTAGTTGAGGAAAAGGCCTGCTTGTTAGCATTTCGGTTGCTAACTGCTAGCCAGGAAGTTAATGTACTTTTTTTGTCTTTAACAGCTCCTTTGTGCTTTTTACCATTACATTATAAGGGAAATTTCCTCTGACTATATACAGTATATAGACGAGTTTAATCCGAACCCATTTTCCATGTATTCCTATAGAGATCTTGAAATGTGGCTGCACTAAACAGCCATTTGCTGCAAAATTGGCCCATTTCCATGCAAATGAATGAACCCTATTGCAAAAACAGTCCGATTCACAAAGACCACACGTAGTTACAGTGAACTTATTAACATCTTCAGAGAGTTGGTGGCACTAGTACAGAAGCGCACTTATAAGGGGTGTCGCACCCAGACTTTCCAGTGATCTTGCCATATTAAATCCCAAACACGGTTTCTCTCTGTAATGTCTAAATTCCTTGCCTGAAGTTTTGAGGAATGCCTCTGCAATTCGTCAATCAGGACCTGTAGCTCGCGGTCTGAACGTTTTTATTTTTCTCCCTGTCAACTGTGTTCTTCAGCTACAAAACTTTCTGGTGTGTTTGTGCTGTAATGTCATTAACACAATATATTTTGTGAATCGGACCTTGAGACAGGGCAGATAGCAGCTGCAAGTGATGTGCAGTTCATGGAGCTCTCAGCGCCAGGAATCCATTCTCTGAGAATTCGTCCATCAGTCTGCACGGAATTCATTGCAGAAAAATGCTGCATCATGTCAAAAAATGAAGGCATTTACCAGCAGATAAAAAATGAAATTGTCATCTGAGAACAAATGAAATGTTCAGTTTGTCTTTTGTATCCATTTCAGAGGAAATAATTAAGATGGATGGGCAGATGAATTAGCTGTCCTCCAAGGTCAAACGCTGATTGCCTTATTACTCTATTATTTCACTCTGGTGGAACTATTACCACTGACACTTTTTCATGATATTTTGTACATCCAGAGAGTGAGAGAGATACAAATTGATTGTTTGGCGGCCAAATCAGTCATAGTCATCTTCGGCGTATGGATTAATGGCTTTGATGGCTGTTGCAGGTTGAAGCAGAGAGACTGGCTGGAGACAAGAGAGATTGGTTTGAACCCCAGGGAGCTGAATGGATGTGGGTTGCATGTAAGGTTGCTTGGTTTCGTTCAGAGGGAGTGGCTGGTGAAAAATATGTGTGGTGGAGTTTGGCGCGTCCTCAGGATGCACTTTTGTTCCTTTGCTATTACAAGTGATTGACTGCCATGTTCACGCTTCCCCAATGTGTGTCAAACAGACTCCCTGCTCCCATACTTAAGATGTCATCTTTAATATCCGGCTTTTTTTTAACTCCACTGAGTTCACATTGTTACATTTCCTAGGGAACAAAACCTATTGAAGCTCCCTAAAGAATCCATGTGAGGATTATGGTGGAATTGGCATTGGTGGTACATTTACGAGGTAAAACAACAAAATTTGATCCTTAAAAGACCAAAGTGAAGCTCTAAATGTTCCTTATGCATCTCAACCTGTTCATGCATGAAATATTAACACTTTTAATAAAATGATCAAAGGTTAATTCAACCCTTAATCTTGCAAATTAAGGGAAATTTAAGGCATTAAATTCAGAAATTGTATTGACCTTGAGTTAATACTTAGTTGTATGTGTAAAAGTGTGATGATTAAGGCTTATTCAATCTTTTATCAGGGATTCTACCAGGATTTTAACAATATTTAGGTTGAGGCTTCAAATAATCCCAGTGCAGTTTCTGCCTCTTGCTGCACTGTATATTATTTGTTATGTTTGTGTATTTTTAAGTTGTGCAAATAAACTTTAACTTAAAGCTTAAACAACTTAAACTTAATATTAGCTCATTCATCAAAAATATCATCTACAAAATTGGACATACAAACAATACATTTTACCCAGAGATGTTCCTGTTTTCAGATGACATTGAATGCTTCTCTACAGGTTGAGAAATTACCTAAAACTTAGCATAATGTCCAAAAAAAAGACAAAAAATTATTTTTTATGGCTCCGTAAAAGTCAACCTTTTCAACATACCAAAAACGGTGATATTTTATGATTTCATCTCATGCTGAATGTAGAATCTGAATCTGCAAAGCAATTAGTGATTTCAGCTTCCAGATACATGTAGTGGGGTAAAAAGGACAATATTTCACTCAGGCTTTCTATCGCTGATAAATATACATTTACTGCACTCTTTAAAATATTCCAGACTTCCTCTACGTTAAGCAATTATAGTTTATTTCCTCAAAGAATCTCAGAATATGGTGAAATTATTCATCTCCACCTTGTAATTCCAAATATTTGTTGCAAGCACTTGATTGGGGTCATTGCCTCGATACTGTATCAGGGGAACAAGGAGTCCCGTAATGATTTATTACCAGCCCAGCTGCACATATTATTATGAAATGAGTTTATTAGTTTTAAAGCTAGCAGTAATGTGCTTTTGCTTTAGGGGAGCAGGCATGGGTGACGAGAGCCTGCATTAACCACTTGACGTGAAGGCTCCATTGTACTACATGTATCCCTAATTTGGTTCAGTACCGTGACATCATGCACATTGCAAAACAACTCAGCTGTGGTACATGATTGTACGAGTTGGAATAGTGAATGAATCTTGCATTGTTTCCTGTCATGTCAAGTGTTTTCGTGTAATTCATTTTCATTATCTACAGACATCTGAAGGTTTACAAGATCTGCACAGGTCTATTATAGGAAATAAAAGTTTTTCAATAGAAAAGTGCAGCATGTGGCTCCTCACTTCTTGTTTTCATAGTCACAGGAGAATAATAACTAAACAAGAATGTTGTTACTCTGTAATGGGAGGGAGACTAAATGGTTTCTCTCACCATTATCAACTCCATTTCTTCCTCCCATTCCTTCTGATGATCAATTAGATCTTAATGGATAGCCTGCTGTGCTGTGAGATGATGACCAACATGTTTTTGTGTTGAACTAAGTAAATGACAAAACCATACACAGCAGCCAGCAGCACAGAACTGAACGCCCCATTCAAATCTGTCTCTATATGTTTCAGTCATTGATTATATCGTTTTAAATGCGTTGTTATTAGATTTGTTTGTTATTTTGGGATCATTTATTTCCACTGTTGGTGTTTAAAATGAATGTTAACTTCTTGAGCCTTAATGAAAGTTTCTGTACCAGTAAATCCTTTATGGCTTTCAATGTCGCTGTCTGCTCAGATTTGCCTTCAAAGTCGACCTGAAATTTGACTCCTCACTTTTTGCTTAAGGAAACATAATTATACAAATGTGAACTATAAATATAATTTTCAGAGAGGGCAGAAAAGACTTGTTTTCAGAGACGTGTGCAGGGCAGCTCTCATGATGGGCGTTTGCCATGGCAGCAGTTAACGGATTTAAGAGCTGGTGTTGCTAGGAGACGTGCTGTCAACTGCTTCCATATTCCTCTATAGTCTGCAAATGTTGAGGTTGTTAAACTAGCTCATGTAGCGCTGAACATGTATCATTAGCGATTTAGGACATCTGCTCCTTTATAATGTTGAACATTTGGGACGACCTGTCTTCATATTAATGTTGTATTTCACTCGGAAAGTACAATCTAGCAGGCTATGCTAACTAGCTTCCACTTTGCGTGCGGATGCAGGTGACATGAGCACTGATTCACATTAGATGCTGCTTTTGGTTTATGGTATTTTAACACTCGCTGAGCCACAGAAAACCAATCCTGTCTCCAACTGCTGTGAATACCTAAACATAACCATAACAAGTTTAATAATGTTATTCACTATGAGCGGGTATGGTATTGCAAGATTGGCTATTTTCCGCAGAAAACAGTGAACATCTAAAGGATATTGTACAGAGAGCAGGTCATTATTGCAAAATGAATTATTACACAGCTACTTACTGAAGAAATTTGACACTAACTATTGGTTTTAAAATTATTTTATTGCTTCTGTTAAAAGACATAGTCCGCTTTTTGTGTTCGGAGATCATAACTGCGTCCATATCAAGGTTCTGTTATTCATAGCAGCCGTCTGCTACAAAGAAATAACTATAGACTATAGAATGCTGTAGTTGATCAATCATAATTGGGTATTCAAAAAAGCCGTAAAATATTACGTTGAATATCTTTCACTATAAACTCTAAATGCGTGTGAATAAAGTGAGTGTACTATATTAAGCAGCCTTACTGCACAATTTGCCTTTTTAGACCAAAATGGACTGGACATCTGTCTTCATAATAGAATACAACAGTATTACATGGTGTTTCAGTCCTATTCTCATTTCAACACAAATGGAAAGTCCCTGTTTCAAATGACAGCACCATTAGTAGGATAAATATTCTGAGTAAACGCAGCTAATACCACCAATATTCACCTGATAACCCGGCACGCATTAAGAGTCCTGCTCCTCTCATAATGCTAAGTCCTCGGACACAAAAGCCTGATCAACATCCAAGGCTGCCGCTTGTCAGCCAAGGAATATATAAAGATAAATGATATTATGTTAAATTCCACTTAATGACAAATTTTTAATTTTCTGAACATGGTCATTTTCTGGCTAGTGAATCAAGTGTAAGGAGCTAATTACGTGAGGATCTGAGCAAAAATAACTCCTCATTTTCAGGGATAATGGAAGAGAAATCTTGTAGATTAATGGCACTATTTATCTTTTTTAAATTTCTATCTTTCTCTGGTGATGGCTGTGCTCCCCAAGGAAAATATTCATAAAATGAAATTGAAGTCGTAACTTAATAGGTTATTAAAAAATTTGAGTGCATATCACTTCTCTTTTCGCAGCGCTGTAAATTTAAATTGAAGTTTGTGAGAGTCACCAGTGCCGTTTTTTTTCTTTTCTCTTTTTTTATGATGGCACAATAGAGGAGGAACATGCATCTTTGTCAGGAGGTATTTGCTATTCTAATTTTATGGCAGGCCAGATTATCAAAAAGGAATGTCACAGTGCTGGCTGCTGACAACACCTCAGCCTTCAGCCATGTGTTTCCATTAGGGGCCCTGGGCCGTCCAGGGGTTTGTTCCCTCTATTATTTTCCATTTCAGTCTTTTATCTTGATTTAAAGTGAGGCTTGCTGAATATTCTCCCCCCCTGCCATTTGATTCCCCTTTTAGGAAGTGAGAAATGCTACCCTGTGTAAGGTTTCACAAGAGGGACCGGTGCTCTCTGGGGGGGTGATGTAGATCGGTTCAAGGTGGAATAACTATCTTTAGCCATGCAGCGTGTTTAGAAATACAGGGAGGAGGGACAAAGTACCTGGAAGGAACTTGCAGTAGTGTTTCTCTCAAGGTTGTAGGGCAAACCTTTTCCTCTAAGTCAACTTTATGATAGGCTAAATTTTTTTACTGAATGCATCTTGGTTATTATGAGGCAGGCCATGGTCCAATAAATGTGTCTCAGTTATTGGTCAACAACAATGAAGCTGTTTTTATTTGGTTTTCAGAGGCAAAGTTTTACATCTTTTGTCTTTTTTACAGCTCTGTTATACACCACATTTTCTATGAGTGAAACACACTGTGAATGATCTCTTGTGTATGGTTGACATTGGCGTTACTTGCTGCTGTATGTGTACAAGTTATAATAATATCTGCAAAATCTGCAAACATACAGGAAAAATAAGTAATTTGCAGTATGTTATCCACCATAACTTACAGTACATGTGAGTCGAACTCTGTTAGACCTCTCTGTTGGACTCTGTTGTTGGACTCCAATAACAGAAATAGTGTTGGGTAAAAAATACTGACAAAACCACTCACAGATCTAATTAAAATCCATCTTTGTTTTAAAGCTGGGGTCCCTAAACAGCCACATGAGATCAGTTCAAAACGATGTTTATAACAAATTCCCCTGATATTAGTAAAACTCATGTGATAAAACAATGTAAAGTATGTTTTTGTGTGCTGCTAAATAGGGCTGCACATAAATAATGTAATGTGCAGCATTACTGTATTTTACATGGAATAGGAGAGCGTTTACAACCTCCAAAAATACAAGTTTACATATATTTTTGACAAACCACTTCAAACTCTTTCAAGAGGTTAATTGTACTGCAACAATGGACTTTTTGTTATGTGCAATTATTCTCTAAATGTGTCTCTAATTATACAACCAACTCTTTTATTACCAACTGGATTGAATATATAGCAACCAGCATTCTATAACTTCATGGATGAGAAGTGTTTTTCTGCCACAATTAAACACAATTCCAATACAAATGGCCTTGGTTTGCCCAAGTCTTCTCATGGAATCTCTTATTTCTTTATATACTTCTTCAGCCTGGAATGCAGGCTCTTCATTGTGTATCTACGGCCAGTTAGGAAACACTAATAGTTTTAGTGAAGCCAGTGCGCCAGCAGAAGACAAGAACTGAGGCTTATTATATCGTTTGACTGCTTCAAGACAAACTGGAGCGTATGGATGCTCCAAAACACTCAGCCCGCACAAAGAGCCGAGCTGGAGCGCCTGTCAGTCAATCATCCTCTCCATGAGAGTCATATTACTTACAGTCTGAGAAATTGTGATACGGAGGTCTCCAGTTGGTTTGAAATTAATAACATTTTGTTCCCCCGTTTCAAAACGGACACAGTGCAAATTTATCATTTCTTGGGCAAGGGGCTCTGTAGCATCCCCTTAAGGATCCTTTCTTTTTTTCCTTTTTTCAATTTCTATTTAGAAATTCTGCAAGCTCAAAAACCTTAAAGTATAACACATAGGAATGCTCATACAATCCTGACCTGTTTATGCGGTATAAAGTTGATAGGCTGTCAAGCCCCCAGCAAAAAGGCCCAGAATGAAGCGAGCTATCCTTTAAATTGCCGGGGTGATATTTGCAGATAATAAAAGAAATAAATCAGACAATGGGGCTGAATATTTCATTTGTTATCCATATTCCTTATGGGCGAAAAAATGATACAGAAATGTAAAAACAGCAATTCCACTTTACCCCCTCTGGAATTGTAACACTTGAGATGCTGTTTTCATGTCTGAAGACAAAGTGCATGCTTTGCCTCAGCCTGCAACAGATAAATCTAATAGGCAGCCAGAATTACTGGTTGTAATGTTGTGTAGTCTTAACCTAGTCTGCTCTTTCACTATTTTTATTTCTGTCAATCTCTCAAACTAATGGATACTCTGTGGAAATAGCTGGGGACTGCTTTCTATTTATAGATTTATAGAATGCAGTCGAGGCCAAAAAGAGGTTAGACGACATCATGACTGTGAATATAACATTTTCCCTTATGATTTATTTAGAATAAAGTGTGCTTAATGGTACTAAAGTGTATATATTGCACGCATTTACACTGATCTATTAATTGACATATTATGTGCTCTCTTCTCAGTTTTAATAATAGGAACTATTTCTTGTAACGGCCAAAGAAGTTTATTAACACTGCTAAGTATACAAGAAAATCAAATGTAACTGATTTTCTCACTTAAGCGTATGACTTGTATAAACATCTGTTTGCTGAGCTTGTGTCTCCATTGTTAACCCAATCGAATTTAACCCCATTATCACATTAATAAGATGTTTTTCACCCTGTGAGTCCCACACTGAGAAACACAGTGCCCTGCTGCTGCTGCTGCGTGATGAGTCTTTAGCTACACGAGGCCCAGAGCACATCGCTCATCACCGAAGCCGCTGTACATTATGTTTCCGAGATGACACCTCAGACCTCCCACAACCCCTGGGTGAGATTTCCTCCCCTCTGCAGTGGCACTTTAATCTTTATTTCGTCATGTCCGTCCTCCCCGACCTCTAATATACTGTCTCATTTCTTCTTCGCCCATCTTCTGCTAATTCACCACCATCTGCCTTAGCATCTGTTTGAAGGGAGGAACAGGGGGAAAAAATCTTCAGGAAAAAGTCTCTTCTTCTTTCTTCTTCTTCTAACTTTCTCTCTTGCTCATTGTGTCCCCCGTCGTCTTTGTCAGAGCCAAAGCCTCCGCCCCTCTCTGTCTTCCTTTTTCGCATAAGCCTCCTCAAACCCTTTTTAAGTCTAATGCTACATGTAAACCTCGGACCTGCTTCCTCTCTTGTTCGTGGAGGCCCCCCAAAGACGACGAAAAAGGAGGGAGGGAGGGTAAGGGTGGGGGTCATATCCTTTCCATGTCCAACCGCTTAGTCAATAACCACTGTCAACAGGAGTGCACAAAAGATCAGAAAAGTGCAATTGTAATTTTCGGACAATGGCAGGGAGCTCTCATAAGGCTGGGCTGAAAAAGGGACACCACCTCCTCTGTGCCTCTCCGCCTCCCCCTCTCCTCTCTCTGGCTTCCTCCCTGTCCTCTTTGAGCGTTACTGACAATAGGGAAGCCTGCTACATTGCCGGGGAGAGCCACGGGATCACCTCAGTCAGCCTGCGGATTACAGACATTCTTTGGCAGGGCCAGTGTTGCTGCGGAGAGCCCGGGTCCTCGTGGGCCCTTAGAGGCAGCAGCACCGCCTCAGGCCCCCCCTGCCTCCCCACCTCCCTTCCTTTTTTGTATTGTGTTCACATGTTTGACAGACACAGAGCCCATAATAATCTCTTTCCCGCAGGGACCTGCACCATTTGTTTGGCAGACCCTACAAACAGTTCCAATCCCTTTTCTCCCTGCCTTGTCTTCACTGCTGTAGCCCATCGCCGTCATCTAATTAATGCAGCCTCCCTTTTCATCTCCACTTCCTGTTCATTGTTTGATCCTCTCCCCCCTCCTCTTTTAAGTCCCAGATTTCAAAGTGACTGCATCCACTGGTTATCATTCCATATTTGAGTGGCTGGGGATTAAAAAGGTGTCTTTTCTGAGGATTATGACTTCCTTACGTATTCATTGTTTTACCATTACTTCCCTTAATATCCTCACACATGTAGTTAAAGAGGTCAGGATTCATTTTAAAAAGAGTAAAAAGGATTAACCAGTTCATGCTTGCCTTTCATTTGAAGCAGCTTTGTGTGATTTAATTCGCAGCTAATTGTGTACTTTCACATTGTTCATGAAATTAGCATTTTAATTAGGATATCCCAGGAGACATATTTATATTCTGAGACTATATGCCTGAAACAGAGTAGATAGCTGTTACATAATGATATATTCAGAGTGATTACCAAGACAACAAGCCACTATAACTAAGTGTTCAAGTAAAGGGCAGGGACTTAATATGGATTTGAAAGTCTTGAGTCCAAATTCCTCGATTGCAATTCCATGCCCACTAAGAAGTTTTTGATCCAGCCTGTACATTTTTCTTTTTTTTTTGCATACTCATTCAACTGTTACATTTTCTGAACATTTGATTTCCTTTCATTTTACTTTATGGCATAAAAACAGTCAAATGTAAGAATACTGTCTCTGATATATCTGAATCAGACTTTAAAAATTCATAAAACTTGCCATATGTAATTTGTGAGTAATTATACAATGTAAACTCTTCCGTAGGTTCAGTAACTCCAGGGAACCTTATAAGATTCTCTTTAAGATAAAAAAAAAAAAAAAAAAACAACAACTGGCAACTGAAAGGAAATGTGAGCTTCAAGAAAAAGTTTGTTGCATGTCTGTAATAATGGTTTCAAATGGGTGACAACATCACAGGGGCAGAAGTAACACAAACAGATTGACTAAACATAACTACTCAATTAATGTATCAAAGTTAAACTACTACTTCCATGTTCAAGATCAAACTGGCTTGCTGAATAAAAACAGTCTGATTACACTTGATACACAGAATATATAGACAATACACTGAAACTAAACATTATTCCATTAACCAATTCACATCCAAATGTTTATTACATTTCTCTCATCTACTCTCAGCATGCATACATATCACGCCCATACTTTGCTGTCGTTACGAGTCATTTTCATTTCAAATAAATGAGAAAGTTTTCCAAGAAGACACTACACTTTGTAATGCTGCCTCTCTTACTTTGTGTTTTTTTTTGTTGTTAATGCTTGTAGCTTTTTACTGTACTCATCAAAAGTATAGCATGAGTTTAAGGATGCATGGCTGATACCTTTAATGATACAGACAGACAAGCCTCTCCATATGGAATGATATACAGAACAGCATGTACACAACTATAGCAACCTACAGTATTTATGACCTCTCCCTCTGAGAAAGAGAGATTTCGGGAGCTATAATTGGTTCTCCTCACATGTATTCTCCCCAGTGTGCGCCCTGCTCTCTCCACAGGGAGCACTTTGATGATAACTTGCTGCATTACACGCTAACTTTTCGACAATGGCTACACACTCTATCTTTATTGCCCCGACTCCTAATGGCTATCTTGAAGTGCTGCCTCTGGCAATCCGGTCGCAAATAAATAGAAGCTGACACAGTAATTTACTCAAATCTTCTCTACAGTTTTGCCCCATTCTCCCTCTAGAGATTACCCCTGTAACAACAATTATTTCAAATGTCATTGATTCTTACCCGCAGGGCACAGACAAAAAGAACATAAAATCTTTTCACATGGTCAAAATTTAAATATTTAGGGTTTCCGAGAGGGAACAGAAATGGTCTCATGAGGTGGACAACAAATGTAACCATTGCTTGGTTGTGTTTGTGTTCTGGATCAGACATAAAATCAGCTGTTTTCTTCACCAAATGACTATTAACCTTTATCTAATAGGGGCAATGGCTCTCATTTAGAGAGAAGACCCAGCGGAGGACGTATAATTCCCTTTCAGTGGAGTCTTGTCAGCTCAGTGCACTAAACAAGATGAACACATGGCCATAGTGCTGCCGTCTAGTTGAACAATCCTACTCCTGCAAGACATGGAATTCATATTTCCACCTGAGATCTCTTCAAAAATATCTAAATGATCATGTAAACACAAGATACATTTGAAATAAGATCTGTTCATATTTGTAGTTATTGAATGTTCCCATGCTTGTGTTTGCATGGTGTTTGTGCGTGTGTGCATGTGTGTGTTTGAGTAGCAGGAAAACGTTGGTGGCTCATTTCCTTGTTTCATGTTGTTGTGCAAGGCACAGCTCAGTGGAGGGGATCTTTACATGTCACAGTGTCATACCAGTGTCCCTGTCTGGTTCTACATGACCTCTTTCACCCTCTGCTCTGCTCTCCACGGACTTTGCTTGGTCAGACACACCAGATAATGTAATAAAGATATTTCTGCTCCAATAGGAAATAAAGAAGGTGTCCTTGTGTGACCGACTGGTATTGAACTGTGCTCTTCTATAAACCTGAGCTAGCCTGCTCAGTGTAAAGTGTGTAAGGTTGTAGTTCACGTACAACAAGATAGTGAGGTACAGTATGATGTGCTTATAGTGATACAACAAGTATTTAGAGAATGTATCTTCACTAGGACTGCACACAATTTCAATTATAGAAAATGTTTAGAATTTCTTTTCATTAGCATCTAGATAGTAAATCCAATCTTACTATTTGATAAGAGCAGCCATTTTTTTATTTAAGTAAACCATCTATATTTTCAAGTTGAAGCAGCACTATTGATTTAGTGGGAATATTCTAGATATATTTGTTCATGTAATTTGGTTTCATTTGCAAAGAGTTATGTTAATGTAAAAAAAAAAAAAGGTCACAATATCAAGAATTTGGCATCCGATTAGATGTAAATTAGCATGGCTTTTGAGGGAAGACACGAAGGTCATGTTATGTTGTGGGTTCTGAGAGGTAAAAAAGGCTTTGACCTTTCTGGACTTTTTCCCTTCCCCATGCACGTTTGACGTAGGTGAAGTTGTGCCAGACGTTCCTATTTTGTGGGATTCAACCACCATGTAAGACTTAAAATTCCACAATTAAAAGGACTAGACATGGTGGGGCTTTATTATGCTGATTCCAGCCATTTAAACTCAGTATAGTTAATGTGACTGCTTTTCGGCCAGCAGATAAATACATCATTTTATTTCTGGAAAGAAGACTTTGACAGTTTTAGAGGATCATATTGGGAAATAAATAATTAAAATATAAAAAAATACACAGTGACAGCACAACGATGCTGACTCATGACCTCATGAAATCCTAGCCATGATCCTGTTTCATCCAGATACAGTATGAAATTTAGTGAAGGTTTTAATTTGCAACAAAAAAAACCCCCAAAACAAATATGTGTAAACCAAGGTTTCCAGTAAAACCGTGCCTCTACTACTGCCTCTTCTATTCCTCTTATTCCATTGCCCATAACCTCAACAAATGTCAACAACAATTTTGAGATATCCTCTAACCTATAACTAACTCTTATTGACAAACAAACAAAACAAATGAGATCAAAAACATAACCATATAACACAAGAGGAAATAATAAACAGTCTTCATTTCGCATGTTAAGCAAAACATAAAATGTCATGATGTTATATCATAGCACTCAATTTACACCATCATCAACACCATCATAAACCTCTCTGGACGTTCTTTATTCTGCAGTGTTCATGTAGTGAATACGACCTGCTGTATATGATGATCAGTTTTAGATGAAGCAGTGTAACAACCTCTATGATTATTGTCCCTTATAGCTATTGTCTATCAAACACTACATTCGGCAGTGATGAGCCCTGAAGCACACCCAGAACTGTCCCAGATTGCTCAATAGTCAGCTTCTGGCCCAGTTTGTTGATTAGTTAGCCTCTTTCACATAAATACTCACTCACACAGACAGACACACAAATGAGAATTGCACCCATGGGACACAATGATTCTATCATACTTTAGCTAAACATAGACTGGGAATTAGTTGACTGGATAATCAATTTGACAGAGTGCCTCAGCAATAAGTGAGTGAAATGCACAGACAGTGCATGTCGGATAAGCCTGTGTAAGTCTAACATTTATCATACAGATCACACATGTAATCTGCATGAAGAAAGAGCCTGGAAAGTTTTGAATTATATATAAACCAATCCCCCCCCATGCAGGAAAAAAAAGATCACGCTGGTTTCCCTGAAGCCCAGCATGAAGACTTTTGTTCATCAATTTTGCTTTGACAATTGATTATTTGGTTGTAAAATGTCCATGATGTAAAAATGATCCAAATAGTACTTGTAGTAGAAGTCGATATGTGTCAAGCCAAATAATATTTTTTGGGAAAAAATCTTTAGGCAGGATTTTAACTGCAAAGCAGATAAACACTAAACACCTCTAAAAGTAAATTACTTCTGAATAATTACTACCTATAACCTCTGCTCTCAAGGGAGCAATTTGGTGAGCCCAGATGGCCACCAAAATAGGATTTAGGTGCCAAATTGACAACATTACTCACACTGGGATTATCAATTACCTAAATATCAATTCCAGTGTAATCTGAACTGAAAAGCAAGGTGTCTTGGAGGAGGTGTCACTGACCACGGTGACTGCAAGCCAGGGGACTCTTTTTATGATAATTAACTTTACATCAGCCTTATATTTCACAATGGCACTATGGCATTTTATCACTATGTTTCTAATCCCAGAAATGGCACATGGTGGAATTACATCTATTTTGTCTATCATCTCATTAAGAGCATGTTTCAGCTGTATGCATCATAAGTGGAAAAGATACTCAGATCTTGTACTTCAGAAAAAGTAGCAATAATACCATGGTATAGAAATACTCTGTTCCAAGTAAAAAATACTATATAACATAAACTATTGGCATCAAAATATACTTTAAGTACCAAATGTAAAACTAGCCTACTCATTATCCAGAATTACCAATTTCAGAATAATGTAGGCCTATATTATATTACTGGATTATAGTTAGTGATGCATTGTGTCCATCACTTTAAGGACGAAGCTGGTAAAGGTGGGGGTCATTTTAACTACTTTACATAAACTTTATCTGGGTAGTTTCTGAATAAAATCTAATCTTTTATTTTACAGCAATCTATAATATCACAGCATAATTTATTTGTTCATTACATTTTGTATGATTAATCTGAATCTGCAAAGTAATACAAATAACTGTAGTGGACTAAAAAGTACAAAATTGCCCTCTGATTATTGTAGTGGAGTAGAAGTAGGCTATAGCAGCAGTCTCCAACCTTTTTGCACCACGGACCGGTTTCATGCAAGACAATGTTTCCACGGACTGGGGGGGCAGGCATAACAAAACACACAATAAAGTTCAAAACATATCATTTAATTATTACATATATAACATCAATGTAATTTTAATATATATAACATAATACATAAAAACACTTATAATAAATATTACCAACACAAAAAAAAAACACGTTTTATTCTTTCTGTACGACCCGGTACCAAATGATCCACGGCCCGGTACTGGTCTGCGGCCCGGTGGTTGGGGACCCCTGGGCTATAGAGTAGAAAAAGGAAATAGGCCTACTCAAGTAAATTAGCCAACAAGTACCTCACAATTATATTTAAGATGGCTACAGTACTTGAGCAAAAGTAGGCTACCTAGTTACTTTCCAACACCGGGTAGTACATCTCATAATAATAATCATCACATCTCAGTGCTTTTATTTTTTAGGTCTTCCTGTTTGTGGGCTTGTGATCGACCTTGACAGACAGGTGCGGAGGTATGTCCCGCCTACAAAAACACTGATTGGACGAGACTGCCCTCCGTTAACCAATCAATCCACCGCACTACTAAATACTGTTCCTCTACGCTCGCACGCAACCCAAGTAAGCGAAGAACGATAAGTGCGCACGACGATTGTGGTAAATAATAATTTAGCTAGCTCAACAGTAGCCTAGTTTGAGCTAGCTAAAGCCCAAACTGTTTACACAGAAAACGGTATGAAGAAGACCACCTTTATAAACGTGTAAAACGTTAACTAGTGTTCTATATAAACTAAAATACCGTTAACTGCCAAACGTTAGCATTAGCATTAGCCGACCAGAGAAGTGCTGCTCAAACTACTTTTATGCAAACGTTTGAATCACTGTTGGGATAATTTGGCTAATCTGTCCTGAAAGAGCAGTGTCAGCAAGTGGAACATGCTATTGATGCTAACAGGGTTAGGCAAGGTGTATGGGGACATTTCTATAAATTCATAAACGTGTCACATATGAGCTATAGGTTGAGTAATAACAACATCTATGTATTCTTTTTGTTTTAGCTTATTAAGACCAACCTGTTCATACCCCAGGGATTGACAGTGAATTCATTCTAACCAGTGAGTTCAAACCCAGAGCACAAGTGCAACACAAATAGCTTCAGGGAGGATTGAGTTTCTCCGTAAACTGCCCATGGAGGACCTGCCCCCTGCCCTGACAAGATTTTACAAACTTCAGGTATGTACATGATGCATAATGTGTTCATAGGCACTGTTACTTGTTTTAATTACAGTACAGAAAAGGCAGTAAAACACTAGGAATATGATGTTTTATTCTATTATATCACGTTTTTGGTCAGGATGATGCAAAGATGATACATTAACTTGCTGGTCAAATAGGAAGGACTTACTCTTTTACAATAATATTAGACATCCTGCACAATGTAATGCAATCTGGTACAGCAGAGCTGCTATAAATCCTACTTTTGTGAAGCTTAACACATCCACTTTTTGTGGAGACTGTCAGAAAGATGTGCAACTTTGTGGTCATTTTGGAGGCCATCAGTTTGTTATTGTTTATTTACCCTACGCTCATGTTGTGTGAATGTTTTTACTTCATGAGGTGAAGCAATTTCACAGACATCTAAATTAATATGTCTAAACATTATTTATTTATCCACATAGCAGATATATAAATATTTGTATCCTTTTTTATGAAAATTGTCTGAGCCAAATAAGAAGCCAATAGGTATATTGTTTAAATGCTTTAATTACTCAAACATCTTAATCTTTAGTCAGCAGGTTTTTACGTGAAACCTTTCACCTTTCATGTTATTAATTCTCCATCAAATTGGTAAAGTTTGGATGCATGTAATTAAGAACTCCGGCAATGTAAATGAAACGTTTCAGTAAGTTTTCATGACAGTGATATATAATACATAGATCATCTTCACTTATTTTGAATTGCTAATTAATCAACATTATTTATTCAGCAAAAAAAAAAAAAGCAAACTTTGTAATTAGCAAATGGCTTGATCTGTTGCAGCAGACTCAGCAAGAATTAGGAACTTTGAATTTGATCTGGAAGTCTAAATAACTCATTAGCATTGTGATTTAGTAAATGTTACATGAAGTCAGGCAAAAACATTGCTGCTAATGCTTGACGTGTGGATGATTATATTAGTCAGTAAATTAACAGACAAATTAATCTCTGTGCAAATAGTTCCATAATGTGGTGTGTATGAACACGGGCTTCTGTATTTTTCCAGGGGAGTGCTGTTTACATCCAATAATTACTGACACACTGTATGCCACTAAATATCTTTGTTGTGCGTTTTGGTGACGCTACATTTAATGCAAAGATTAACTTGTACTGACAGGCACGCGTTACTTTCTGTTGAACAGGATAACACAAACAATCAGTCAGCTTCTCAGAAGGCACAATAAGACAAAGCATAGCAAAAATATGTTTCCTTTGTGAAAGAGGCTCAAACGACAGAAATGTGGTCTAGTTTTCAAGCTGGACTGGTGCTTTGTAGCAGGCAGTGAGTGAGCACATTAATCTAATGCATCAGCAGGTCCACATTTGTTTTAATGCAAACTGAAGAGAAGAAACGCACTGCATCTCAAGGGAGAAGAAGCTTAAAATTTCAGTCTAATGATAATAGATGATAATGTTAATGAGTTGTCCAAACATAACAAATGGAATGAATTACTGCCTTAGAACCAAGTCTGTTTCATTAAAATACAATAAAAAGGAAAGATTAGTTTTATATGGGAAATAACTTTCCTCTTTTGCGTTATTGATGAGAGTAAGGGAAACATATCAAGGTTGGCTTGAGCCTCTGGTCAATATTGATACAATATTGCTATTGTATAGTGTAGCCATTTTTCTTGGATGCTCATGTGACATTAAGCTAAATCGAATTGTTATCATGACTGCTGACCCCTCAATAGGCAACACGAGTCAACGCTGGTCATAGTATTAAGTTTCAATGACAGTCGTCTGTGTTTTGGGAGGCAAGATTATCTAAAGTGAGAACTCATTTGAAAGCAAAAAGTGACTGAAATATAGTAGATCATTTCTTGGCCAAAACCATACACTTCCATCTGTCTTGATGATCTTATTCCTAAAGTAATGTCCTTCCACTTTAATACATTTTGTGGCAGGCCTGTGTTCATAGTAGTCAGGAACGCTGAGATTCTGTCTCGAGCTCTCTCTCTCTCTCTCTCTCTCTCTCTGAGACGACCTTGTATGTGTTACAGTACTGTTAGCCCACGGCCTCGAGCAGTCAAACACACACTCAATCACGGCGGTAACGCTTGCAGTCAACAGCAGACTGTCGCAGGCCGTTTGCTACAATCTCAATTTGTATTTCGTCCCAGACTGTGATGACTTGACAGAGAAAAATAAGAGGATTTGTCTTGATCTTCAACTCTCCCTTGAGGAAGTAAGTCTTCACCTTGAAGTTTAGCAACTGCATGGCTACCTTCCTCCGACCAAACGCGTCCCTTCATCCGTTTCAGTTTGTGTTGTTTAACAAACAGTAGGATGAGTACAGTTATCCACAATCATTTTTATATAAAGATCTGTTTTGTTTTCTCCAAAGGTTAAACGTCAGAAATTCCGTGTGTTTTATAAATATTTTCTACATGCATGCTTTCAGTTTTTCTTAATATAATATAAGTCTATGAAATGTTCGAAAATAGTGCAAAAATAGCCATCACAGTTTCCCAGAGCCCAAGGTGACATCTTCAGATTGCTTGTTTTGTTCACCAAATCTTCACCTTTGAGAAGCTGAAACTGTGAATATTATCAAAATATTTCATACATTTTTGTGTTGATCAACTAACTGAGTTATTTCAGCTATAATTTAAATATATTTACAGAATCTGCGTGTTTTTAGTTTACTTAAATCAGTGTTGACTTTTAAGTTGACCGCTCCTAAGCTTTACAGTCACAGCAGCAGCCTCAAACGGTAGCGCAGTCCTCTGCCAAGCCCGCATCAGTAAACACTGCGAGCCTCTAACGGTGATGCACTGTAATGGCTCAGTCTTGAGCCTGGCCAGAACATCGCATGAGGTGCTAAACAGCAACTGGCTATAAATATAAGTGGTGAGCGCTGCCAGTTGCACTCTTGCGGCTGAAATGAGCCCGATGATGGGAGCTTGAGAAAGAAAGGGGATATCAGTGGTCACTAAATCATTGTGTAATCAGCTCTCTATGCAGGACCATCCATGCATGTTCAACGCCCCATTCTGGAAGGCTCCAGCAACAGAATGCTCCAGCTGACCCCATCTGTACCCCATCTCGTTTTGCATTATCCCTAACCCATAAAAGTCCCATGCAGCACAAAAGAGTTAATGATTCCCTTTGTTTTGTTGCGGGGAACAGAACCAAAGCAAATGACAACAACAAATCCATCAAACTTAGCAGCAGTGAGCACATCAGCAGTTTTTGCCAGCCCACCAGAGGCCTAAAATGCACATATTGCATGCTGGCCCCCCAAGCAGCAGGCGGCCCTGGGACTCGCCAGCCCCTTGGTGGCCAGAGAGGACTTGATAAATGACTGGAGCAAACTTCTCTGTCACCAGTGAGGGAGGAGTCCCCCACAGTAAGCTACATCATCCTAACAGCATTATTCTTTTCATGCCCGTTGTCGATACAGGCGTCCTGTGATTGGCGTCACGCTTTGCACAGGTTAATTGGAATCCTGAACTGGAAAACAGCAGGGGAAAAGAGCAAATATCGTCGCCCAGAGAATCGCCATACGAAGGCCATGAACGTGTGTGTCGATTCCAATCCATGACAAAGACATGAGATGTTAACTATGTTGATGTACAGTTTGGACAAATGGTTAACAATGATTCCCTGCAAATATGTCATCAGGAGCAAAATCCTAATCCTTTTTAATTTATGTTTTCTAAAGAGCCGTTAATTGACTGTACATAATAACAAGACCTTTGAAACCAAGATATTTTCCATTCTGTTTTGTAACAGGCGTTTATAGAGATAAAAGGTCTCATTTAATATGAAAGCAACATTTATCAGAGTACTTGGGGACGCTACAGAGCTCTCTTTCCAAGATGCAGTGTGCTATTGAAGTCCATTGCTGGATTGGAAAAAGGTAACTCAATCATTAAAAAAGCATATACTCAGACCAGAGGGCACCCATATGTTCAATGACCTATGACATAAACACCACAAGAGCAACACCTTGATAAAGTGGCGGAACATGACGGAAAACCACAATGAGATCTACAACTGGCACCTCAAACAGAGCTTGCAACTTCACCAAAATTAGAGTTTAACACTAACGCACTTAGTAAATGTTATCAAGGTTACGTTTGTGTGTGCAGATTCTTTAGCCATATGTCAAGATGTGGGACAAATGCAGGGCCATTACACTGGAATGGACAGCTTTCCTCATCAGGGCAAATAGAGGACAATGTCAGATGGCCTTATTGATAAGTTAATGAGGCACAAAACACTTCGTAGAAGACCCATCCACCACCCACTCCACAACCTTCTCCTCAAATCATTGATTTACACATTATTCACATAGTCGTGTTTACATTGCAGAAATAGTCTAGGTAATTAAACGTTGCGTCCATGTGAACAAGTAACTTAACCATTTCCTTTACTCTTGATACACAATTATCCTACATGGTCTTGCTGACATACGTTTGCTGTATTGTGTTGTCAACGGGACGAGCAGCAGGGAAATCCCTAATGAGACCCAAAATACTTGTTTCATGTTTGAGCAGTAATGGAAATTACTTTTCCTTTTGGACCAGGCGCACGAGAATCGCAAGAATCACCGAGACAGCAGATCAAGAGTAAAATGAAGTATGCAAATGTAATCATATTTATCAGAGAATGCTTATGGCAGAAAGCTATTAATTTCTCCTCTGCTTCTTGACACTTTAACATATGCATCACCTGCTTCGCGCAAATGATTATTTTTGTGTTTTCCATCTCCATTGACAGAGCATTATTTTCTTTTCCAGTGCGTCTTGTTATTTTTCTAAACTTTCTCTGTCTGAAGAGTGTAATGGCCTCTGATTGAAATTTCATTCAGAAAAACTAAGTGAAATACATGTTGTGTATTTAATGGAAAAAATAATTGCACGTCAGATGAAACAAAGCATGACGCATAGTAACCAGGAAGAGCGACTGAAAACACAAGTCAGCAAAGAGGTCAGGCTGCTCACTCTCTCATTTGCCGCAATTACTCGGTACACTCATTCATTAACTCACTCCATCACTCCCTCACCTGACTCATCTATTGCTCGCTCGCTCACTCACTCACTCACTCACTCACTCACTCACTCATTGATTTAGCTTTCCAATTTGAGAATTTGACAAATTACTATAATGCAGTAAAACAGTTCACATCTGTGAAGTACTTGATGAATACTAGAACTGTTGAAATATGAGTTTTTATTTCTAGGTAATGATGATATTTTAATTGTTTTGAGTTTCACCA
Source organism: Bovichtus variegatus (assembly GCA_943593645.1). Taxonomy (NCBI): domain Eukaryota; kingdom Metazoa; phylum Chordata; class Actinopteri; order Perciformes; family Bovichtidae; genus Bovichtus; species Bovichtus variegatus. The sequence goes on along the minus strand of CALSCE010000091.1, from coordinate 11,388,924 downwards.
TATCCCTTTTCAAATATGATTGTTTCTATCTACTACAGTAAATGGCAAATCATACGGCCATTTGCCATATTTCTATTTATTCAGTTGCAAAGCAATACATTACAGTCACTAGACTAACTAACCAAGGGTGCAAACATGTTTAGCTGATAACTCTTACAACACGTGACGTAGACTCTTCCAAAAAAAAATGTTTAAAAACTTTTTCTTGAACAAACTATTCTTCCTGTTCAATTGCCACAAAACATAATCATCTCAAAAACAGCGATGTTGCCGCCGACCAAGGAACAGAAACTACTGACTATTTAAAGAGCTTCCAGATGACACAATATGTTAATTTGCATTGGATTATAGGCTACAGTCCTTAGCAGAAGGAGGCCAGCTTTGTGCTACGTCTGAGTAGCGCTGTGATCATCAGACCTGATTGTAGCACAAATCGGCATCAGATGGGCAGGTTATGGTCAAATATATCGCACCACCATACTATTACCACTAAAAGTTTGTAAATCTAGGGACATATACTTTGCACAAATACAGTTCAGGTAATACGACTTGGTAAACATGCCCTAACTGTTTTGTGACCAGGATTCTATGTAACTGGGATTATGCTGATTTCACGTTTTCAGTTTTGTGTTTACATGGGTTTTGCATTTCCAGCATTAGCAATACTGTACTGTATATGAAAACATGGCAACTTATTCAATCCATGACTTAAATATACCATAGTAACACTATTTAAAAAAAATGGCATGCTAAGTTTGTCACCACAGGACCATGGAGCGATTGCATTGTATCATCATGGAAATAGAAAAATTGCAATAAGTCCTCAAAGGTACAATGTCTAAATGTAGGGCAATATTCTATAACTACAATTAAAATATGACACTGTTCAACAATTGACGAGGTGTCATATTGATAAGCAGCGTCTTTAGTCATGAAGGTGACCTCTGCAGAATAGTGAAAACCCACTGACATGCAGAGAGCTCTCGTGCTCTCTGGAGAAGCACAGTTGCTGCATCTGAATGGATAAAAAGCAACATTTCCTGTAAAGACTGTCTGTGAGACTACTGTCCAGGAGTGCTATTTCAATTCATCCCCGGAGCAGCCCACAGGAATTGAGCCCATATTGAGCTCACTCCTGGGCTCCGAGAGTGGTCAGGAAGATTGATTCCTGGGCTAGATCACCGCTCACTGAAGACTGAAGTGCATTCTAGTTTGAGTTTGTGTATCACATGACCTTGTAGGTTTGAGAAGAAAACAAAACCAGAAATAATATTTGAAAAAATTATGTGAATATGGATTAATGTCAGTATTTTTTTTAATGGCATTCAGAGTTCCGGTCATTCATAATTATCGTCTATCATAATAGAACAGCAGGCTATCATATCTTCACTATGTACAGTGTAACGACCTGTGGGTTATTGCAGGGACAGTATGGTGGTGATCACTGCATCTGCCAAAGTGCCTCTAACCTTTTGAGTATCACTTATAATTAGCGGGGAGAAGACATGCAAAAAAATACCAGATGGTAACATTATTTGATAGTCTCCCAAAATGACGACCACGGTCCTTTAATTCTTGTGTGATAGTTTTAATTAAAATGGCTTGTCAAAACGACAATTTACGCTAAATTGATGCTATGCATGATGCTATTAATACAATGTCACTGACATTCCTATTAATTACCCTGACTAGTTGATATCACACACATCTTCATTATCGACACAAAGATTAAGAATGCCTTAACTGTTGGAGGACTGGAGAACCCTAAGTGATGCATTCATCTAATATCCATTCAATGTGAATATTAGCTCATTTTGAGGCTGGCTCAAGTCATAAATGATGTACTTTACCTGTCATATTTGTGTTTTTTTGTTCTTATTTTTTTTTTGTTGGCCTCTTGCTCTGTGACCTGAGCAATGGGACAAACAATGACGAGCTTGACAGGAAAAATTGTGGACAAAACGTGCTTCTATTTGGCTAACCAACCAGCAAATATGTCTGACGATGCAGTTTATTCACTTCAAGTCATACAACGATCAAACTGAGCAGATTATTTGGATCGACTATTCAAAATCCACACATCTTGTCAGTACTACAGTAGTAGTACATTCATAGCACAGTTCACTATCATGTTAACTGAAGAGAAAATGCAAGCCACGTGCTAGCTGCAAGCAAAAATACTGGCTGCATTTTATTTAGGGTTATTTTGGCTTATTAATCTTGAAGGATAACTGTTAATCATCATAAATATGTTATAGAATATAGGGCTACAGCTAACAATTCTTTTAATTCTCGAGTAAACCATTAGTTGTTTGTCCTATAAAATGTCAGAAAATTCTGAAAAATGTCGACCAGTGTTTCCCAAAGCCCAAGTTGACGTCCTCAAATGTCTTGCTTTGTCCACAACTCAAAGATTTTCAGTTCGGTGTCATAGAGGAGTGAAAAAAATATTGACATTTAAGAAGCTGGAATCAGAGAATTTAGACTTTTTCTACTTAAAAAAAATTACTCAAACCAACTAATCGATTATCAACATAGTTGGTGATTAATTTAACTATTGACAGCTAATTGATTTATTCTTTGGAGTTCTTTTTGAATCTGTGAACTCTATAGTTTAATAGTCTGTCAAACTCATTTTCATAACACCTTATTAATAACCTATAAAACAATAAAATGGCACAATATATTTTTGACATACTTTGTAAGCAGAGATGGGTGAGCAAACTCCACCAGAATGCCTATTGATCAAAAATATATATAAAAAAAATGTTAGTTAGGTTGCAGTGTGAGTCCCAGGTTGCGGTAAGTGAACAGTTCAGTCAGGTCTGTCTGGTTCATCTGTTTTTCTCCAGTGACAGGGTAGTCATCTTCATTCCCTTTGTCCTTACTTTGGAGCAGGAGGTAATATATAAAGGTCTGTGTCTCCCTCACCTCTCCACTTGTCCTCCTGGATTGAATAATGTCTGAAGCTTCAGTCTTGGCTTGATATGATGAGTTATATCCTGATTTTAGAGAAGTGGACATTTCATTTTTTTTTGTAATATAGACATTTTATGATGCGGTCATGTATGATTCCATCCCATTGGCTTCGGGGTTTTATTGTCAGATAAAAACTGTGTCACATTGTTAGCTTAGGCATCAGAAAAAAACACCTTAAGGTGTATTACTTGTATGTTCTCTTATATTATGCACAAGCTAAGGAGTTAACATTTTTTAGAATATTGTATATATATTTTTTTCTAATGTAAGCAAATTAAGTGAACGCACATAGCAGCACTCAGGATAGTCAGTTTCTTTATTTTCTAAACATAACAACGCAAACCACATGCTTTTATTTGATAGTAGTGTATATTAATTGTCCATAGTTTACGACTGTTTGTCCACACTGTTATCCTTTGTTTTATGATGCCAACCACAGTGAGCTCAAAGTCAAACTCAATATGATGAGGTATTAGCGTCCGCCACCATTTCACTCAGACATGTCAAGGTCAGGTCACTGTGGGATTGTCTCCAACCCCCAGCGGCCGCAGCCACACATCTTCCCTCTGTTGGGGACGCACATTATTTGTGTTCACCTCATCACTGCTCAGATGGGCTGTGCAGAAATAATAATACCCCCTTTAACCTTCTTAATGATTACAATTGTAAGAAAACATCTGCTTTTGCTGCCACCGTCTCTGCTTTGATTTCATTTCAGGCTAGATTTTCATTTTACTCTGTCACTGTACTGTTTACGTCACAGATGTATGTGAGCAACATGGGTATTTATACAGACAGGTTTTGTTGTGTTTTATAGGTGCTCCATCCTGCAGTAAGCCTCCAATGATGAACCCACCCTCCTGCCTGATGAACTTGTACTTCAGAGCAATGAGACCTCCAGTTTTCTGCCATGGTGTTTACTCTGAGGCTGCCAACGGAGGAAGGAGAGGGGATCCATTTGTCCCAAGGTGAGACACACTCTCCAACACCCCGATGTTAAATAAACACTCCCAGACCTCTGGCCAGCTCACTCCAGCCACTGGAATACTATTGGTGTGTCTAGATGATGGAGGGCTATTGTTATCTATCGCCTCTGCACTCTGCTGAGAGGCCAAGGAGAAGGCTGGCCACAGCGGCGCGTTACATATAGACTCGCCCACTCACATTAAGTTATATTTGTTGGTCCTAAATAAAAATAGAAAAGGAGATTTTCAGACACTTTCTTAGAATAACATCTGATTGAAGAGGGAAAGAGGGAGAGAGGGGAAAAGAATTAGAGCACAGCTCAGCGTGTGTTTCATCACCTGCGAAGCCAATGAGGGAGAGCGTCTCCGCGTCAACAACTGTAAAGCGTATCCCAGCTTCTGCTGCGGCTGCCATCTCTGCTGCACGCTACACTAAGCAAGAATGTGTATTTCTGCAGATGATTAAATCAATACCATTTTGACAAGACTTGTTGGAACATGCCTCTTTATTTTACGCAATTCCTTCCCTTTCGTCAGGGAGCATTTATCAACCTGCCGGGGCGCTGTCACCTAATGGAGATTGTTCTTTAGTCTGCACTTGATAGAAGGGAACGATTATGATGCATGTCGATAGTTTACAGCGATATTGACACAGGAACAAAGAGCAGACCCTTGAGGCTGATAGCCTTTTCCCTCAAAGCACCTTGGTCATGTTTCAAATGTGTCTTTTACCTTCAACATACCGCTCCCATGATGATTTCCTTTGTTTTAGTGGTCAATTAAGGTCTGAGGCCCCATAATGCTGCAGTTGGTGAGGGGACTCCAGTGTTCCCTTGTATTTACTTTTCAACACAAGTCAGGCATTCCTTCTTCTGTCCTCTTTTGGCATTAGCCCTTCCCCCAAACAAAAAAATCTGTCACCTTTAGAAACGCCCTTTGCGCGTACTCTTTGCTTTGGCACACGAGGAGTTAATGATAAAACCAGCCCAGGGTGTGACAACAGGCCCTGAATATAATAAGCTTGAAGGAGACAGGAATGAGAAAAGGTGGGATGCATATAAAAAGAGGGAGGAGAGTGGGAAAACAAATGATGAGCTCTACCTATAAATTCTTCATCTGCATTGGCTGATTGGAATGGCTTGACTGTGCGCTCGGCTGTGACTTAACAACTAATCCGGTTTGTAAGTTATTATTTATCTTTAGGAAAGTTTGTCAAACTTGGGCTTTGATTTTCCACTCTGATTTCCCTCTTGTGGCTCGCTCTTGCACATGCTCCCCACATAATTTATGACTGCCTCTGGTCTTGATGACAGATTATTAAAAGTAGAATTAGTTTTTTGCGCGGGATTTCTCCACTGGGAATTGGGAAGGCAGTGCTCTCCGCAGAAGGTCTCTTACGAGGTCTCCATTACTAATAGAAGTTTTTTTTCTCTGATGGGGGGCAAGGAGACTAATGATTTGAATTTACTGTGGCAGCCGTCACGTGGTCTGGAAGGCATCAGTCGAACAGACAAGAGGTTAACTTCCTCCCTGTGGAGAGGTTTATTGGATTGTTTAGCAGCAGAAGGATAATGTTTTTGTCATAGACTGCTGCGGCAAAACAGCGGTGTGGCAGAGAGAAGGGGAGAAGAGAAATGAAGGGAGGAAGGACACGGAGAGAAAGGGGTCGAGGGATGGATAGAGGGGCAGAGAGGAGAAAGGGATGAAATGGAGAAAACAGCATGATCGTGAGCAAGGCAAAAGCAAGTTATTTCTAATATAGGTAGACAGATACTATAAAGCACGGTGATGGCATACCATTCCTCTACAGCTCCTACATGTGCTCAGGAAGAAACACACTCCCATTCAGCGGTGTGCACAAAACATAAGTACACACCACATTCAGCCTCACTCACAGACAAAAAGAGAGATGTTAGTTCCTTTCACCTGATGGCCGTTTGGAGCTTGTACTCCCAGCATGCCTCGGCAGTATGGGTACCAGAGGGGAGTCACAGCGCAGCTGAGAGCCTCGGCTTAATCTTATGCATCATTAAGCACTCAGCGGCAAGCCAGCGCTGTTCATATACATCATCCACGCTTAATAAACATAATGATGACATAAGATGTAATTCTAGATGAATTTTCATTTTATAGGGAAATGGAGAATTCCTGTAGAAAGGAAAGAGAAAAAAAAAGTAAATTATCTGGGAAGTACAAAATAAATTATGTTTTTTTTCCCACTTAGATGAATGTAGGTGTTTGGTGCATCCGAGTTGGGGATAGTGTGTTAGGCTGCATAGGGAGGTGGTGTTGATGGTGGCGATGAGGCCTTTGGTTATGGCGGTGATGGTGATGGTGTGGCAGGTGTGGTTGAGTGAGAGGTGGGGTTGTGGCGGAGTGTGGGGAGGGGTAGTTGGAGAAAAATGGGGGTGGCTATTGTGAAACGTTTGCAATTTTTAATTCCTAATCGCAGGGCATGATGGACAGGCTGAGACACCCCAGAGTGTGGAGCTCATCCATCATGGGAAGAGGAAACCAGAGAGAGTGAGAGATGGGAGATGTAAAATTTCTCAGATGGAGTTACCTTACAGGGGGGAGAGGGAAAATAGATTCCTGATAAAAGGGAAGGATGTGGGAGTGAAAGGGCAGCGGGTACTGTGGGAGGGCATCACAGGCCTGAGATTGCTTCATGTCTCCCTGCTGGGACTCCAGGGTAGCTTGGCCTAGAAATGAGTTCCGCTTTCAGGGACTGTACCAGACATTGAATCACCCTGAGAATCATCCTCGCTGCACTTGTCTTCAGCAGATAGACGTGAAGTGGTGGTGACCTGGCTTTTGGTAAAGTGAATACCAATGGGATATAATCAACCAAGGAAACAGCAGAGCTACTCAAACACAAGGGATGTAAATGCAACTAAAACTCTCCAGGATTCTCTGCTTTAAATTGTCTCTGTAGCATTTCACCTCCATTTTGTAAAGCAACAACAAATTGACAAAAAAATAAATCCTCGAGCAGACGTTGAGGTCACTTTCACATTGTTAGACATGAGAGCTTTGTCTACTAAATGGCTCTTGTTGTCTCCGCCTGATTGTTTCCTTTTTGTCAAAGCAAGTTTTTGCAAACTGTTTGTGTCCTGATAGCAGAGAGCTCCCTGAGAGTATGTGAACTGTACATCAAACATGATAATGTCTCATTATGTCTGAGAATTAATTAGCTTCCGTGTGTTGAGGTCCTGGTTGCCTGCCTTTTTTGAGGCGTAATGCGAGTTTTAGACCTCAGCAAGTTTGGAGCCAGTGGAGCATACGAGCCAGTATGCCAGTGGGTGAGCCAAGTCTCTCAATGCAGGGATCATTACCACCTCTCTTTCTCTCCGTCATTCTTATTCTCTCTCTCTTGCTTTCTATTCTACTCTTTATTTTATTTTCCTCTCGAATGTGAGGCCTCCTTCTTTTTTTTTTTTTTTTTACATGTATTATCTAAACTCTTTCAGTTTCTTTATCAGACAAAATACATATCCCTATAAGCCCAGTCATGTGGAAATAAAGTAAAATATACAGTTTATCTGACTTTAATCTCAGTATCCACAAGTCACTTAAACGGTTGGGTCTATTGTGATGTCATCTTGTTGTTAATTAGTTACCCACAATCCCCCTCACTCTGCTTTCTAGAAAAGAACAGTAATAGGCAGAGAACAGTGACAGGATCAGAGAAATGGGCTTTTAACTAACATGCAAAGTGATGAATGGATTGACCACAATGTAGACTAATGGAGCCATGGAACTAATTAGGCCGAGCAGAGCTGTGCTTAAATGTAAATGGATTGAGCTGAATGAAACGTAGGAACAGCTGAGAGAATGATGAGGTCCTTCATTTGGGGGTCAATCAATGGCCAAGCAAACACAATCTTTGGGCCTCTGTGAGGTCGCAGCCGAAGAGTATTTCATCTGTTAGAATGCAGGTATTGTTGCATGCATGCAGTACTGTATTTATGCTTGGATGTCTTACACACAGATCCTCCGTGCCATTGATAGCTATGGCTGACTGCATGACTTTGCAGAAAAGCTGTAATAAATCTCTAATCATTCTCGTCCCTGGTGCCCAGCTCTCAGACCCTGCCGCTTGGCATCTACCACATGTTTGCTGGCGTGCCCTCTGACTTTGCGGTCCGTGTAGACCGCTTCTGTTGGCCGCGCCTCAAATCTGCTGCTTTCACCTCAAGGATTGCCGCAAAGATAATTAATGCGCTCAGCTACAACACGTAACCTGGGGTTGTGCTCCTCACATTGAGCTGTGTTTTCCTGCATTCATTCATTCTTTATGGCCATGCTGTGACCTTGTAAACATCTGTGGAGTGAAGTAAGTGACAGCAGTTTACAGACTTGGCACATGCATTTCTGAGTGTGTTTGTCTTTTCCTGCTATGCTTCAGCTATGTATGTACAGTACAGCAATTATTTTGTGAAAAGAGCTTCCCAGCTAGGAGACCACAGGGTGAGAAGAGCAATAACATCCACTCCGATGCCTACCGGTTGCTGGGAAGCAGTTCGTGCCCTCTGTTTGGCTCTGTAGGCGCCGCACATCCCAGAATGAATGTGTGCAGAAATGCAAATAACCCACCCCAGTAAAAGTTGACATTGCTTCCTCTGATAAATTTTTCTGCTGAGGTAAGAGACAATTTAATGCAGAATTAGAAGTCACTCTCCGCCACCATTTACATCCTTAATTAGCTGTAATTTCTCTGCACCCATTAGAGAGAGAGGGAGAGCGAGAGAGAGAGAGCGAGAGAGAGAGGGAGAGAGAGAGGGAGAGAGAGTGAACACAATAGAAGAGGAAGAGGTTAAGATGAGAGCGTGTTGCTATCCCCGGTGCCAGGCTGGTGTGTGTCTGTTTGTGTCAGAGTGTGTGTTGTGTGTTTGTGTGTCAGTGTGTCCTTCCCGACTAGGTTTCCTTTGGTGATTGATACACGTCTTGCTCAGTCACCAGCCAATGGCACTGGGGTGGATGTAAACACTGATTAGAGGGAGGAAATGAGGCCCTCACTTTGTCCTCTGTGTCAGGGAGCACTGCGGTGGCTGTCTCTGTTTGTCTAGTTCTTTCCACCTGAGCACGTTTCAGAGGACACCGTTAGCTACGCTTTATAGCCATTATTTAGATAGCGACACAACGGGATGCTCCTTTTGCTCTTTGACTGACATGCCCAGCCATGTGCTCAGCAATTCAACTCCCTGCATCGGACAAAGTGCCTACAAGTTTGTGAGTGCACAAAAATGATGATGTGCCAGTTTGTATGAAGGAGAGATTGGACAGGGTTACTGTTGATTTGAGAGGAATACACAATTAGGACGCAGTAATTTTACTTTCTGTCAATTTAGTGTCGAAGGCAAAATTTCTTAAGCGTTTCACCGATGTTGCACCACTCTGTCATTGTTATGCATTGCATTTGCAATTTATTAATTTCACAACTTATTTACTGTTGGTTATATTTGAGTAAAAAAAGCAGACAGATTCTTGATATTGTTTTTCCAATACCATAAAATGCACACAAGCAGTGTGGTATTCTGTATGTTTACGTAACTGGTTGTATTCCGGGATATTTATCATACTTTTTACCTGTAATGTTACAATACATGCAAATCATGAAACCGGATACTTTCCCCTTATGAAATTATGACAAACCATTCAATTTGGACAACAAAGCAGCTTCAACTACTTTAGTGGCGCCTTATCAGGAAAAGAACGGCACAGAAAGAGTGCTACACAGAAAACATTTTTCTTTCTTTGCCAGGAAAAATGAACTGTCAACATTTAATGATAGATATTTGCATTGTGATACAAATCGTGTCCTTGGCCCTAAACATAAGATATAGATCCATTTATAATGAATTCAGATAAAGTGTCCTTTTTGCATTCTCGCTCTAATGGATTTGTGGAGCCAGCGTCAGTGACCCTGGTGCAATCGACAAAAAACCTGCGCCAGTGGATGATCAAGACAGACATCTATCATTTCCTCTCACACCTTCTAAGACGTTGCTGATACTTAGGTGCAAATGTATTTTTTTTTTTTTTCAACTAAATGTATGTGTAACTTCTGCAAGCTGGCTGACTTTTTTTCATGGTGTTGTGAGAATGTGAGGAAGAAAGAGGGCAAAAAGACATTAGATTTTTTTTTCCATCATTAAGCTGTGTCTGGGAGATGATGTGCTAGCCGTATGTGGTCCAGGGGAAGTATTTATAGCCCTGCTGGAATCTTGCTGTGCTGCGTTGATAGCAGAGATAATGGGAGAGAATGGGACGCAGCGAACTGTTCTAATGACACCAACAAGACAAGAGAACAGCGAGGATAAATAAATGTTAGCCATTTTCTCTCGCACATCATTTGCATTTTTTCTTGTTAAGGTCACTTATAGACTCAGACAATAACAATGAAGGAAAAAAAGCTCTTGCCGAATATAAAATCAGAAATAACAAAAACAGAACTACTTAGTATGCAAGTAATTGATTTTATTTCCTAATAGTGTGACATTCAGTTAAAGATAGTGCCGGTTTTTAATTTTTAGCCGCTTTAATTCCCGCGTAGCTGCTTGAGTGGGTTTCCTTGTGAAATAGGGGGAATACAAACAAGATTTCACTTCATTACACAGGAACAAACTGTACAGAAATTGCACTTACTTATGGAAATGACTGTTAAACATGCACAGCATTACGTGCTCTGCCTGTGCCGAAAATGCTTGAAACATTAAACCATGAGTATATCAGTACAGACAGTGAGCCAGTAAGGAGGACCAATTACCAAGGACTGAGTTTGAGGAGCACTGTTCCCAGGGATGATCAAAAGGGACAACTGATTAAAGAAATACATTGACCTTAAAATGGGCCTAATTTAATAAGCCACTGTTTCTGACCGCGGAAACACACTCTTAATGATAAACTGACTTTCCTTTTCAGAGGCTCACTGTACCACCTAACTCAAATTGTATTCAAACTTGCCGACAGGTCTAGAGGAGCGGCCCGGGCTTGTGTTTGGAAAATAACTTTAATTTCATACTTCTGACGACAACAGTAGTTGCAGTAACTTTGTGAAAGAGTGGGTCATTAGTGTAACCTCTGGGCCCCGTTTTGCAGCCGGAAGGTAATGAGAGACAAACAGCACGGTCAGCAGTAGGCATAAGTGCTGGAGTTTATGGGCAGTGTGTTGTGTCCCAGGTTAACACTGATGCCACCATTTAGAGCTCTGTGTTTTAGCACCCGCCTGCTAATTGAGATGACAAAGGCCATAACAATGACATTGTTGGCCAAACGGCCCTCGCTAGACCTGTGTCTGGCTCCAGTCAAGGACGTCCAGCAGGCTGTAAGTGCAACCTTGGAATTTAAGATGGTGCCTGAGACCTTCTGTGTATCTTGAAAACAATTAGCACGGCTCAGGTGGGCCAACACACATTCTCAGAGCCTTTTAAGTGCCAGGACTGCACCACTTGTTTTGTTTGTTTTACTTAAAGTCACATAAACCACATCCTCCACGCACAACAATAGCACATAAACGGCTCTGGGAAAAAACAACTGGAATGGATATTGTGTTGTTATTTCAAAATCAAGTTAGATTACCTTATTTGTCATTTATGCTTCTCATTACACACGGAGGCATCCTTGTAAATAGGCTGCTGCTGTAATATGAAACGGCATCAATTGACACCCCATAAAACATATATAACGTGTTAACAAGAGATATAAACAAGGCCAGCTGTTGAATTATCTTTGACTGTCCTAAAACTGTGTTTGTGATCAATTAAGGCTCAGTCTCACAATTTCACATTGAAAACAGGATGTCTTCTGTTACCAATCTAATAATAGTAATGCATATGGCGAGTGTTTTGATTAACATAATGGAAAAATAGCCCACATAATTTATCTTCTAAGTCCGAGGGAGAGAAAGCCAGATTGGAGCCTGAGGACTCAATCCACCTCAACATATGTTGCCATTGTAAGTCTCTGAATGTAGAGTATCTCGAGCCTCGTTCCCATGATATTTATTGAAAAACATTTGACTTTATGAGCTGCATACTTAATGAATGCCTATCGATGCTGCGGCTCAGCAGATGAGGCTATAATTCTACATATAAGTATCGCAATCACACGTTGGCCTGTAATGTTGTTTCTAATTGTGATCTATTCTAATTTCTGTTTGTCAGTCCTGGACCGAGGCTGGGTATAGCACCGGTCTGCATCACAATTTACTTTGTTAATTTGCAAGCTATTATAGATATACGTTTATTAGCAGTATAGTAATGTATTTCCTCTTACGGTTTACATTTTCTTCTTCTGCCCTAACCAGATTTTTTCATGTGCAATAAAAGAGACAGAGATATTGATCTGTACGGTTGACAGCTGGTCAAATTAATAAAGCAACTTTTTCTACTCTGCAATTGAGATTTAGCTTCTAATATCAGTCAGCTTTGTAAATCCACCCGCCATGTGGCATTGACAGAAACTGCCTCTGCTGGATGAGAGTCCTTTTTTTTTATCAACCTCCTATATATATATATATATATATATATATATATACACACACACACACACACACACACTGTACAGCCTGATGCAAGCTTTGACTGAAGAAAAAAATACAGATGAAGTCCTTTGTTGCTACACCTTGCTGTAAGGGAGATGTTGATGTCTGGTCCGGCTCCAGTTTTATACCCAGCAAAAGACAAACATCATTCAAATGCATTGCCTGGCTTATCTTATCTTGTAAGATGGAAAACAAAACCTCGGAAGTAAATCTCATTCATATATTTGTCTGAAACCAGATCTGCACTTGCTACTTAACGCTAGTCCATTGGTTTTGTCTGAGTGATTCACCTATCGGAGGAAAGTTAGATGTATTCCACTGATTGTCTAGCTGCAAGGAAAAATCCATCTCGGAGCATCCTGCGGCTGCTGGGCCTTTTATTGACATATCAGATGGGACATTGGAGGAGAAATTGGCCTCATTTGTTTCTCATGTCACCTTAATGGCAGATCTCTTTCAAGGGGCAAAGAATTGACAGGCCCCCGGTCTCAGTGAGCAAACAGCCAAACCTAGTTTATCGGTTTCCTCTTGCAACCACTCTGCCTAATGTGGCTGGCTAGATCAGCCTTCAAAGTTGAAAAGATCCCCCAGAAAATATTAATCAAGTCCTCTGACTGATTGTCTTTGCATGATAAATTATCTGGAAAGGGACAGTGTTGCTATAGCCTCGGGACATTTATCACACACGTAGGCTGAGTTGGGATTCCAGGAGAGAAACTGCTGTGCTGACAGAGTGTAAGGGTCAATTAGACATTTGCAGTGGGGATGCACCGTATATATAGCATCTCAGAAACAGTGATGAGATGTTTTAGAGTACATTCGGTTTTGAAGCTTCGAATGACTTTGAAGTTTTGCACCAAGTTTTCATGTGTTGCCCAGCCAGCTTCAGGTATGACAACTATATCTTCTACGCTTGGTTATCCACCAACCATCATCACTGTCAATACCCTTACCAATCATTTCCCTCTTCAGTAGCGTTAGCGTCTTGTTTCCCGGCTTGATTGAAGTTTCTGCGCGTCACTTGGAAGGGAACAGGTGTCAACCTAGCACAGGCACCTCGCAGATGGCAGCATAATTAGCATTGATTCTGGCAGGCTTTCACAGGCCAGGGTCTAGATGGCCGTGACGACCAACTAACCTCCCCACCTCTTGATGGGCTACCTCTGGGACAGATCGAAGCTCATTTTACTCCGAGAGTGGGGCACACTAAAGGACTCTTTAGTAACACACACCATCTGAGGCTCACACTTCCTGCTGTATAGCCTCTGAGAGAAACAACTGACAATGCTCTTTCGTAAAATAAGCCACGATTAGTGCTTCAGCTTATCTAAAATGATAATGACTTCATTTGAAAGTATTTCTTTTTAGTTTATTGATTAGGGCTGCAACTAATGATCATTTTTCATTATGGGATACTCTATTTTCCCAATTGATTGTATGGACTGTATAATTTTACGAAAACTGTGAAAAGTTCCCATTGCAATTCCCCAAAGCCCAAGTTAATCTATTCAAATTGCTTGTTTTATCCAACCAACACCAAACATATTCAGTTTGTTATCATGGTGAAAATATTCACATTTCAGAAGTTGGAACCAGATCATTTTTTGGGAATTTGATTATTAAAAATTACTTAAATGATTAGTTGATTATCAGAATGTTGCAGATGAATTTTTCTGTTGATCGACCAATTGATTACCGATGGATTACTAATTAGCTATATTGTTAGTCTTAATCTAGATCTATATATCTATCCATCTATCCGCTTATTAGATCAGCATTCGTGAATAATATGTTAGATGTTTTTCCATCATTTTGTCTAGCTGAGACTGAATATCAGTGGCCCTCTAAACAGAATTAATTAATTAAAGCAATATAGTAAAATAACTTGAGACATTTTGTATTATACAATGCTGATTTCCAATTGTTTGGAGGGTAAATATAAAAAATGTGGCAGCATCCTTCAAAAGCGGATTATTCTGTAAGTGTGTCAACGTTCATGCCTCAGTACGCCTCCTACTGCTTGGTATTTGTATGTTGCAGATTGTATGCTGGAATAGGCCAGCCTCTGCACTTCCTGCACTTTGAAATGGATCTCATCTAATCTTATTTCACCGTGTCAAATGGCAGCATGACATGCTGTTTTACTCCGTAACATTTGGTTGTAGTGAACCAGCTGACTGCATCCGATGCGAGGAGTCCCCTTGTTATTATGAACCACTTGTAACGGTGTGTCTGTGGGGTTGTTGTCAGAGTCGGTGGGTCATGCAGACATGTTGGTCACTAATACAACACACAGAAAATTGCTTCTGCGGCAGACATTTGTCGTTTGTTTTCATTCCTGTATTTCAGTCTATTATAGGAACATTTTCTGAATCTCTAGACAAATTTACACAAAGACCTTTTAATAGCATCCAGTGTAGCTTGAGTATGGACTCATAGCTATCTAAATGTCTTTATTATAGCAACCAAATAAAGAACACAACACAGAAAACACACATCAGTGACTCATTATAGTACCAATACTATTATTGATGATCTGTTGTTTCCTCTTTCACCTCAGTTTTTCCAGCAGTTACTCCTTTACAATGAGAACCATCCATGCTGTATACTGCACTGGTCAGGTGTCAGGATTCATTATATTTGGCTGTGATTTGCATAATGCAAGAGGCATCAAATTAAATTTGCATAATTCCTTTGATTACACTTGTTATTAAATGTGAGTGACATTGATTTACAAAATGGCCTGATATAAGGTTAATGGCTGATGTAACCTTCTTGTGCCTCTGTCTTTTCTCAATTATCATGAAGCTTTGTTCAGTGTGCCATTTATGTTTCTATATCTTAAAGTAGCATGGCCTTATACTCTATGCATCTCTGCCTTCACCTCTATACATTGCACTGCCTCTGTGCTTGAACTACCCTCTTATACTAGGTTTCTGTAATTATGTAAGGCAGAAAGTAATTTAAATAGGATGAACAGCCATAACATTGGTGTGCCCTGGCCCATTTAAGCACATTTACGTGGGCCATTATTGACAGACGGCTAAGTGTCATTTGTCAAGGAAGGAATAATTGACAGGGCTAAGAAACAGAGTGAAGTAACGGTCAATCAGACCTACTTTACAGTCATAAGGGGGGGGAAAAAAAGCGGACATCTCCAGGGTTTCATTTTCTTCTTTCTGGGAGGAAGCGGAAGATCATAATACCTATTTTCATAATAATACAAACAGCCTGTAGGCTACACAATAAGAAAAAGGCCATACTCTGTGTATCTGTGCATTGCCTGTCAGAGACAGAGGGGTTTCAATCTCTTTTCCATTTCATCCTGATAGCTCTGCCTTTTTATTACCGAGGGACAGGAACGTTTCCTGAGGTAAAAAGGAGTGCACATTCCCAAGATAAAGTTGGAGGTTTACAGCTATTTCGAGCCGTAATGTATTATTCCGTTAAAGCAATGATCAGGTAGTGTTGGATGAATGGGAGATGTTCAGCACCATTACTGCCTGGCACATCAGTGAGGCATTATTACATTATCGCTGCTCTTTAGTAGGAGATTGGGTGTGTGACCGGGTTCTGAATACACTCATCCCGCTCTCCACGGCGTAAATTGCAGATTGGCTCATTGACTTCAATGATAAAATGTAAAAATTGCCAGTAAAGAGAACATAGACTCAGGTTACTCCTTAGCTGTTTGTCAACGGCAGATGTGACTCAGTTGGTGCAGAGCATGTTAAAGAGTTCCATCTCCCAGAAGTCAATGTCATTTATGCCTGAAACTGCTAAAGCAATAGCTCATCTTGTCTCTGGTGTGTCATACTACACTGCCTTTGTCTGAGATTAAAATTTGCTCTGGTGATGGGCTAAAATCCTAAAATGTTACTTATAGCCATAGAGCAAAAGATTTACTAACAGAATATGTTGAAAGGAGAAAAAAAAGACACATTAAAATGTACATTATTGAATATTTAAAATTAGGCACACTAAAAAGCTGTTCCTGTTAAGATGAAAAGAAAACTGCGATCTCCTCACACAAATAATTAACAATTACAATACATGTCACTAACATCTTCAGGATAATTTGTGTTTGATAATTGACAGCTAATTAATTAAATATTGCATCAACCATCCATCCCGCAGACCATGTGTTCAATGTGCGCTTTAGTGTCACATCAAAGAAAAACCTTCAAGCATTATTATTCTGCTTATTAGACCTGGGCAGGTTATTCTGGAAATGGATACCGCTAATGTTATTTCGCATGACACTCCAGAAAAGCATTAATCCATGATAATTACCTTGGAAGGAAGCAAATAAAGACAAACTAATGGTGGGGTTGATCATCAATTTCAAACATTCGACTCAAATGCCCTACATTTTTATGCAGGAAGCGTCCAGTTGCTGTGCTTCTGCTTGGAATGCCTTTTTAAGTGTATATTATCCTGTCCTTGACTGGGGAAGTGCTAGGAGAAATCATTAAAGCAAATTAGACTATTAACATCCTAAAGAGCATTTATCTTGTGGATCAATAGGCTCTCATCTTCTTTAGAGGACCCTTTGGTGTCCTAAATCCATTACGAGCCAGATTATGAGGATAGTCGATTCATTACATGCAGATAGGCCAATAATTATTGACACCATATGTACCAATAATAATTTCAAGAGCATACCTTTTGCAACTTTTAAATTATTTTTAAAAACCCAAAGAGAAGCACAAGTACTGCGTTGAATAAATGAAACGTCTTGAGCTGAATTCATTAAAGTTTTCACAAAATCTCAGGAGAATCCAGGCGTTCACTGAAGAGGATATTTAAAGCATCCTCTCAGAGAGAGAAAAAAAAAAAAAAAAGAGTCTCTTGGCATTGATGCGCTTGTCGTAGATCAAGCAACACTTCACCATATGACTTTTCCTGCTTTGCTGACTGTGTGTGAAGATGCCATACACCGGGAATGGATTGGATCTGCAGTCTACCATCACAAGATCTGCGATGCTCCAATCAACACACAAGATGTTCAGACATTTACAATTGCATCATTTTGCAGTGCCCTGCATGTGACGTCACGGCTGCCCTGTTTGTGTTTGCACACGCTCACATTTGTTTCTCTTGGATTTGACAACAAGATAAATCGACTCGTGTTTTCTCACTCCTATTATTTTAGGTGTGTCAAAATATGCGTTTTAAGAAGTACAAAGAAAGGAATAATCAGACCTCATGTGGCCCAGGTGTCAACACACACAAATCAACAGAGCAGCCGCCTTTGACATGATGTTGATTTGATGAACATGATGTGGTACCATTATCTCTCCCCGAGCCTTCGTCAGTGTGTTGACCAAGAAGGGTATTGTTCAAAACCCATAAATCTCACCCCCTTACGTCGTGCCTATAATAGCCCTAAATGGGGATAAAATGACTTTCCCTTTTTCATCAGTTGTTATGCTAAAAACTGTAACCCTAAAGTGACCGCTGCCACGCATAATATGCTACACCGTTTGTTGTGCGCTGAAAAGGCGAGCGGGAGATCCTTCTGTTCCCCATATGGCCCCATTGTCTTGGTAATGCCGTACAATGCGCCCCCCTCCAAAGCATGCTCCAGGGCCTGCTGGTAGAGAATAAACTGTTGGTTTCACAGAGGCGAGCAGGAGGCCCGTGGACACAGAAGTGTGTAAGATGTGGGGCTCCCATGCGCGTGGCCGGTCGATTCCACCCCACGGCCTGCGACAAGCCAGCTGGAGAAATGGAACGCGTTCTCTGCTCCCCAGCAGGATGTGTTTGAAAAGTTTGTCGGAGGTATTTTCTCGGGAGTGTGAACACAAAACAGGGAAAGTGCACCAGGACTGAATGTGCGAAGTTCCTAGTTAACAGCCTATTGTTGTTTTGGATGGATTATATTGGTCACCCATTCTATTGTCACTTGTTTTTGAAGTACCATTTAAAACCCACTCCCTGTCGCACACATTTCAGATCCAATTTTGAAATTCAGTGTCAATCAATTAAGGCAGCCATGAATTTTGCATCGATAACAATGTCAAAAATAAAACAGAGCAACATGTCTACTTTGCATCTATTTACATTAATTTGAAACACAATTTTTGATTTGTGCTTTAAGACACACTCCATCAACAAATAATTAAAGCAACCTCCATCAACAAATAATTGTAAATATTTTTAATTTATTGATTCATTAGCTATTGGCGCAGCAGTAGAGCATCACTGTAGCTGCATGCTTTGTGTGGGCTGTGTGAATATTCCCTCCTTAGCTACCATTGTCTGGCCCCTGGTAGCACTGAAGCTAAACTAATCAGTCAAGGAGTTGCTGAGTAGACAACAACCACCCTCGTGCAAAATACAAAAACAGACCATTAAAACTCTAACTGGCCTTACCCGAGTACTGTCCCATTTTAGCTGCTTTATCAGCCTACACTTGGCAGTATACATGTAGAGCTGCAACTGACGATTATTTGTTTTATTGATCTGATGAATTTGTTCTCTATTATTCATTTCAAATAAGAATTTAAAAAGTAAGAAAATTAAAAAAAAAAAAGTCCATCAAAGTTTTTCAGAGCCCAATGTGACGTCTTCAAATGTGTTTTTGTTGGCCTGCCATAAGTCTGAAACTCAAAAATAGTTTATCGTAGAAGATAAAGAATACGTTCACATTTGGGACAAAACTGAAGCTGTAGGCATTAATTGTTTGGTATTTTTTACCTAAAAATTACTTTAATGATTAATCAATCATCAAAAATAGTAACTCTCTAATTATTTCATTGATTGATTGAATTAAGAAAAGTAGCATTATTGCATTTTTTGTACATATGCACCACTCAAAACATGCATTTGTGCTTATGTTTTTTTTTGTTTTTTACCGCAAGCACACTCCTTGTATTTTCTCTTTTTTGTCTTTCTTTTGTCCGTCCTTCCTTCTTTGTGTCTTAATAAACAGCTGGCCAGGACATTAATGAGAGCACAGTGGAGACATGGACCAGGGAGTTTGTGTGGATGGTGCTGGAGGCTTTGGGAATGTAAGGGTCACCTGGTCAATGAATATGAAGGCCCCTCTTATTATAACTTTGTCAATGACAAATAACAAACTGTTGGTATATGAAATGCTCCGTTGTATCATTTTGTGGAGGACAAGGGACATTTTAAGCTTGGCTGCCTGTACACTAGCCTTTGAGCTGGCCCTGGAAAAGCTGTTTGTTTGACCCTAAGGAGTGAGAATTGACAAAGCAAGCCGGGAGCATTTGTTTCATCTGCTAAGCCATAGATTGAAAATGATTTCCCAATGCCCCGTTTGAGATCCCTGTGAAGGGGGTCATCAATTATTTCCTGATACGTGACACAATATTGTACCTATTTTACTGACCACTGCTTTCTGGTTGGTCAGATAGCATCTCTTTTATCAGCCCATTATTGATGGTGAATGGAAGCACAGTAAACAGACCTGTGGGTTTATTTCTACTTTCTCTCTGCCAGGGTGCTGAGTGAGGTCAATAACACAGAGGATGAAAAAGATACCAAAACTCACAAAAGCCTTATAGTCATCTTGTATAAATGTAACAATGTATTTGTCCTATTGCTCACATAATTTTGGAGTGGAAACGATTAGTTGATTCAATGATTAGGTGATTAAAAAAAGAGCAACCAATACTTGGATAATATATGAATTATTTTTCAATCAAAAAAATTCACTAGTTCCAGCTTTTCAAATGTAAGGAATTTGCTGTTCTTTGTCATATATGACTGTAAATTGAATATATTTAAGTTTTGGCCTGTTGGTCAGACATAAAGTAGATCAATGAAGAAAAACAAATCAGCAGATTAATAGACAATGAAGAAAAATAATCGTTACTTTACTTACTAAAATGTCTTGATTTTTGTAAGAAAAATGCCTCCATCTGCTGTAATAGCGCGCTAATACCTGTTTATTCAACCCATGTATATACACATACATCACACAAAAAAAAAAGACAACTAGAACAATTGCAAGACATTCATATACAATAAAACTCTTGAAGGCAATGCTGTTTAATCTTCATTTTGCTGGGAGAAGTGTGAGTCTGCTGAAAGCACACTGTTTTTTGAGCAAATGGAGTTCTAAATTGCTTTTTTTAAGTACCATGCGCCAGGGTAATGTCTAGAGGTACCGACACAGCATTCCGGTGGCAATGATTTATGGTGTGGGGCAGCCACAAATTGACTTGTATGCAAGAAATGTAAATGGGAGTGGGACATTTGATGGAGAAGCTCATTTCCAGCCTTAAATGTTTTAAATTAACCACACAAACTCACAAGGCAAAATGTTAATGGCCATTTTTCACTTCTGTTTTTTTTTCATTCCCCCCCTCCCCCCTTTAACTTAATCTACATTACAGGTCAATTTATTATACAAACAGTAATATTGCTCTAGATTTGCAAGGATCAATGGATTTGACAAAGGGGATTCATTTCAGGAAATAAACCTTTGAAATTAGCCAGGGAATGAGGTAAATATTTGAGATGATGTATGCTTAGCACAGGACAGTGTACATGACATAAAGGTGCCACCAGAACAAAGGAAGCCAGAAACAGACCAACAAAGACAGCAGTGCAAATCTACTCATTCTCCAACCAGGCTGTTAGACACATTAGACTGCAATCCTCTTCTTTTCTCGAAAAAGTACCAAATAATCTTAAATCACTGTTTCGTCACAGTATCAAGGAACATTTTTTTGCGGCTCCCGATTGATCGATTAGTAGTTAACTAACTAACTAGTCCTGAAAAATATATCCGTTTTTCATTTTTCACTAGAACTGAGAATCACAACTTTCTAACTTTTTAGCATCATTCATTCATCGTACGTGGGAGTGTAGCTGGATAGCAGGATGGAGGAGTAAAACGTGGAGTCGCTTTGCCCTCAGGCTGAAGAAGAAGTGGCCTAGAGGGAGAAATTGTTTTCTAATAACAAGAGCTTCTGGTCCCCCGAGGGACAATTACAACGTTAGCTCCCTTGTCAGAGTAAAAGCCGCTTTCAAGCTGCTCCTTTCATAATGCTCTCATGTTTGCCCCTGAGATATGCCCATGGTCTTCATGTCTCTGTCTCTTTATTTCTCTCTATCACTATTGATTGAGGGGCCATTTATATTCACAGTAGGGGGTCTTAATTATGAGTGTGAGTGAGGCCAGCCAAATAGGGCTAAGTGGTAACAGGGGGCCAATGCCTCTGCCACGGGGCTCTTTACCTATTTAACATTCAGTGCCTCACTCCATGATCATTGGCAGTACACTTATAAAATCAACGTTGCTCAGTGGAATAATAACAGTTTTTGAAGTGGCTTCAGTTAAGCTTGCAGGCGGGACAAAAAATGGGATTTTGTTTGGTACAATTGGAAAACAATATATGTTATCACACATTGCTATGTTACACCATATATGAGCAGTTGTTTAATTTTTTTTACTTTATTCTTGCGTGTAATTCACAAACCCTTTTTGTCTTGCTTGTCATTTGTAAAACTCAGAAATTCCTGGATTGCATTATCTCTATGAGCATTTTTAGTTTAGAGTCCTGTGGTTTGTTTAAAGACTTGTCCTACTCAAGGAGGAAAAGTCTCGACTACAGTTAATGTTTTTTTCAAGTGTCTTCATAATGTGCCTGTGCTGGATTATCTACTGCTAAATGAGAATATTACAGAATTCACATCCATTTGCTCTTTTTTTCCCCCGATATGGCTGTCCCCATGAGAATAGCAGCATTGAGAGTTTGCCTCCTCTTTAATTTAAAATCCCCTTTTGCAGTTTGGCAAACTGAGGCCATCCAGCCAGTAAATGTTCTGGGTGAGTGTTAAGTCTCTACATTTCAGTCAGCCGGGGAAATGAGCTCAAGCTCCTAGTGTTGTGGTAGCTTCAATCTGCCGATCACTATACAAAATAAGCCCTTCATTTTACCTTTCTCACAGTACAAATTCTACCTTAAATGACAACTGGCAGGCAGAACGGCTGAATACTTCTGATTACTCGGTGTGTGGATGGCATTTACTTGTTCACTTCATTCACTGGACTTAAATATGCGGTCATTGCTTTGATGAAGAAACCCCTTTCATGTGTAGTTGCAGTTTGAAATAACCAGACTCCTTCTTTTTGACATCTGACCTTATGGAAGACTGAGAGCGTTTGGGTTCAAGGCCTCTCTCTGTGTGGCAGTGCTCAGTGGTGTGGCCACCATGGTTGAGGCGGTGGTCCAAGGGTCACGTGGTGCCTGGCTCATAGGCCTCTGTATCTGCAGTCGCTGACAGGGGGACATTGTGTTCCTCTTTTTTTTTTCCGCTTTAACCAGTCAGCCATGGCTTACATGGTTTGTTGTGGCCCCAAGATCAGAAGGAGGAAGCTGAATAATGTCTTCCTATTCTTTAAGGGGAGGGCCACGGTTGGTTGATTATAGAATAGCTTTGACAGACCAGAGGGAACTATGGCTTTTGTCCAATTCCCCACACAAAGAAAGGTAAGCTCAGAAAGAGCTTGGGTTGGCTTTTTTAAGCAGATGCTTGCTGGCCTACTCCTCATCATGCCATCATAAACTTATAATGCCTTCAGGGACTCCCACCTATGCAGGCTTTCAAAGGACAAGCAGCACCACTCGCACTCTTAGAATAAAGCATGTCATTTAATCCAAGGCCAGCATGAAGGGAATGAATTTAGAGCTCAGACAGAAATCTTAATTATTTATTGCAATAAATGTTGCTAGTGAGGCAGATACCGTCTTCAAAAAAATCTGCCCGGATTTTAAAATGTAAAACATTGAAATGATTTTTCTCTACTTCTTTAATTTTGTGGCAAGATTTTTTATATCACCGTGGAAATTCTATTCCAACGCACATGTGCAACGTGTGTGACCACACACACACGCAGACAAAGACCCACAATCCACACAGTCTGTGAGAATTAGCATTTCATTCAATGTAACAAGGCCCAATATGTTTCCAGAAGTGCTGCCATACTGAAACAAGTCCCTTTACAAAACAGAGCCTGAGGGCTCGGGGCTGACTCCTGGGACCCCGGCAGCCTCCACGGCCTATTTGTTCAGCAGAATCTGTTATTCTGTCACAGCAGGCCTGTCACAAGTGAAATCATTTAAATGTCCAATCCTGTATTTAAGCAGACTGTCTCACCACGAGCAGATGAGCGGCACTCAGAATTTATAGCCAGACATATCAAAGGGTAAGCAGAGCAGAGTGCGACCTGGTGAAGCAATGGTCCTGTGGGAGCTGATTTAGTGGCTCTCTTCCTTATGCAACAATAACAAACTCTCATAATGAACGTCTTGGGTATTCCTAATTGTAAATTTAAATTCAGCTCTTTACAGTATTTGTGAGGAAGGGTTCTTAATACGACTCATTATAACACATTGAATAAATAATTGTAAAAAGTCGCTCTTACTTTAAATCCATCGCATTTATTATTGTTTCTTGCCACCACCTATAAATGAATGTCCAACACAAACAAAATCAGAAATTCAAACTGCCCTGTTTGCTACAAACAAAGAGTTCTCTGTAAGATTTCAAGTTGCTTGTAATACTTCAAGTTGGACATAGTGGACAAAAGGGCCCATACCACCAAAAGCAGTTTGATGTTTGTGTGTAATGGACCTGTCAACTCTGATGGATTTTCAACTCTGCCATTTTGTTTGTCCCACTACAGACAATAGAAAGCTAAGGAGACGGCCATGCAGGTCTGTCTGTGTGGGCAGCACACCTTGATCAATAGTAAATTTTTTATCTGCAATCTCACCAAAATATATAATTGCATGAAGCAGATAAGGGGAAATACGATGCAGACTGCTCTTAGGGTGATTTCTCATAAACATAAAAGCTGTTTGGAGGATTATAATCAATTGTGCAACACGACCCACCACGTTGATGATAGACTATCATTACAGATTGTTCTCTGTGAGTAATGGGACCGAAGCAAAAACGGATAATGTGATTCAATAATATATTTACTGAAATTGTGAAGAGAAAGAAATGGGAAAATCTCTGAGTAACCCAGAGGCCTTAATTAGAACTTGCCAGAATAGGGAGGATGCCAGAAGATCACAACAGAGACTCCAGTAAGTCAGAGCTGGTTGTTGTCTACTGTATGTGTAGTTGTGTCAGATTTGAAACACATGTGGCTCTGAGCCCCCTAATGTTTGGTGTAGACTCGCATTAAGATCGATGATTTGTTTATTAGATTTTCAATCAGAATATAATGGCTTTGAAGCATTAGCTGCTGTAGGATAGACGTGGCTGAGTGTGTCTGCTGAAGAGCCCCCCCCTCACCCTCCTGATTTCTTATCCCTTCCTCTCAGTGTAAACAGACCAGAAAGAGAATTAAAAGAGATTGTATCGCTGTATGCCACGCCACTGTGCAATTCCCGAGAGATAAACATTAAGCAAAAGGCAGAATGGCTGTTTTTTTCTTCTTCTTACAGTCATAAAAGACCCCACCCTCTGCGAGTGTTATTAGCCAAGAATGTCATATTAACAATGAATGTCTGGTAGTGAGGGAGATTGTCCTAAGTATGAGCCCGGCATGGAGCTCTCTTTAACTCTAATTCACATTGGAATCAGATCGCCCTGCTAAGATCTCATCAGCGTTATTACTCCTGTTCCCAGCCACCTCTCTTCCACTGTCCATGTGTGTCCTACCAAGCAAGGCAGGCCTCTGCCATCACATTCTGCCATTACCACTCTCATTTTATACGGCTTAAACTAATGTTGATCAGTTTGAAGGGGTCGGGGGTGGCATGAAATAACCATTTTTCTAATATCTGTTTGTCTTTTTTGTCACCCAGACAGAGAAAAAGTGATTCAAGGTATTGCCCTCCCTCTATGCTTTAAATACAGTTGTTGTAGAGAACAGCTGGTGGGCAGGTCTACCCCGGGAAGTGTTATGTTTTATGTTTCCAGTAGTTCGTTTGGAATACATACCAATCATGGCAGGCAAATGTAAGAGCACCACTTATAGAGAATTACACGATTAGGAAACTCACGGTTGTCTAATACAAAAGTTTTGCAATGAATTCTACCTGCTTTGTAGAAGAAAAGTTTGTGTATAACTTCAAGAGAGTCATGTCGCTGTAGCGCCCCCTATAGGCACACGCAGTCAAGATGACACGATTGCTCAGAGTCGGAAGTGGAGCTAATTCTTGAAACGATTAGTCAAATAATGGTAATTGATAAATTGTTTAAATAATTTTTCCACCAAAAAAGCCAAGCATTTATTGGTCCAAGGTTCTCAG
The DNA here is from genome assembly GCA_943593645.1 of Bovichtus variegatus. Taxonomy (NCBI): domain Eukaryota; kingdom Metazoa; phylum Chordata; class Actinopteri; order Perciformes; family Bovichtidae; genus Bovichtus; species Bovichtus variegatus. The sequence continues at coordinate 11,363,185 of CALSCE010000091.1, read as the reverse complement.
CTGCTTTTCTCTGTTTTTATGTCATAGTAAAGTAAATTTTAGACATTAGGTCGGGCAAAACAAGACATTTGAGGGCGTCAACTTGGACTATTCTGCACACTTTAATCTATTTTCTGACATTTTATGGACAAAATGATTAAACCATTAATTAAGAAAACAACAGAATAATCGTTTGTTGCAGGCCTTTTGCTAATAAAAACGAATCTTGCATCTTTGTAATACAATATGATTCTGTGAGAATGTATCTCATGCTATTCAATCCATTGAGGTGTCAAAAATGTGTTGATGTGATATAAAACGTAGGTTTTTTTTCTAAGTTGTCACATATTTAGTGCTCCATAGTGATAGTGAAGTAAGTAATGACATGCAAATATAACGCCAAAATAAGAAAATGGTTGGGTGTAATGTGTTTGGTATTGGCTGAGAGACTGAGGGGGTCGAAGACTTCACTTGTTTTACTCAGATGAATTGGACAGGCTACTAGAAGCGCCCAGGCTTCAGCATCTTGATAGAAAACTTGATAGAGCAATGGGCCGTGGTGGCACTGAACATAGGCTTACATCGATAAAATGCAGCGCACTGTGTATACAGTATATATCCAACGAGATGTGTATTCAGTTGAAACCATTAAAATGCTGAGAGAACCCTATAGCATAAATGAAATTGTTGTACATACTCACTGGGCCCTGACCGACAAAATGGAGTGCAAATGTTAAGTACTGCGAGATGTAAAGTACAAACACATTATGGGCAGGTATTAGCTTATAAAACACCGCAAAGCAGAGAAGAATGTGAACAGTCTTTGCACTGCTGTAGCTCACCCCACTTAATATCAGGGCTTAGAATTGTTTTCTGAAAGATTGGATGTCATGATATGACACGATATCATCAATGATATATTACTCTATCAACTAACTTAATGAAGAAAGGCTTATAATTATACACATTAACTGGGAAAAAATCCAGTTATGACATATTTAACACATTCTTAATTGTTGCAGACCTTCATTTGAACCTTTGTTGCTGGCCACTTATTTATTTCTGAGGTTGGAGTGTGATCTTATTTCATCAGGTCTTCATCAAATTTCTGCTTTTAGTTGAAAGCCTTTGATAGACACATATCTTTTGTGCTATGCAGTGTAACAGTATTTTTTTTTTTGCATTAACAAGTAGAATTATGTTCCGTTTGACAACCATGTTTGACAACCTTGGTGGCATTAAAACTGAGCCCCATGGTGTCATTTAAAAATATACCTCAAACTTTGCCACACTCTTTAGTCTTTAGTCTTGAAGGGGGGATGCTCACTGATTTGTTACCACTCAGCAGTACTTTTCTTCTTAATGAATTTTTAATATCCTTAATGACAGCAGAAGAATGATGTCATTAGGAGTGGATGTTTGGAAAACGCTGACTTGAACTCTTTTGGACGACCATTTTTATAATGATTTAATATAGATTAACGCCCCATAGTAATGAGCAGTTTGGCTATGAAGGGGGGACTATTTAAAGTAAGACCCCAACATTCATTTGGCTGTACACTTTGAAAACTTTTTTTTATGATCAATCAATTCACTTAAGTTTTTTGTTGAGTGACAGATGAGATATATTTTTGATCAATTGTACATTTCACTAAGAATAAAGAAAAGATAAGAGCTGAAGGTATAGCACTGATTCCACCATGGAGTCCTGTTTTCAAAGAGTACACTCAAACATACATTCAGTCTCCATTTCAGAGATGGAGTCACACACATTTTCAGAATATCTATGGCACTCTTATCTTCCTACAACTATCTACATCCACTAATGCCGTGATCATCTCCGGACAGAGCAGTAATGCCACAGAGGCAGAGAATTAAGATTGTGTCCTCCTGGTAATTTACCTACTGGACCTTGTGCGCTGGTGAAGTGTGAATCAATTTGTAAAGGATAGTTAAATTTCTATAACAACCTCCCCCTTCTTCACACTTGACTATCCCACATCAGCTATTAAAAATGAAAAGAAAAAAAAAAATCACGTGGCGTCTTATGAAGATGATCAAGGGGAAGGCCACTCGCTGGGAATGATAAAACGACTGGCTGCACTTTCACCCCCTTTTTTTTTTTTTTTTTTTTTTTTTTTTTTTTTTTGCTGAATGGAGCGACCTCTCCCTCTGTGTACTGTTTGTGTGTATGACAAGCACATGCATTAGGCCCAAAGATAAATAAACAAGTCGGGAATATAAAATGAATAAAACAAGAAGGAGGAAGCAGGCTGGCTAGAGCTCTGATATCCCTTGGCAAAATGTTTTATCAAATTCAGCAAAGGAAGAGCCTTTATTTTATTGATTTAAAAAAAAAAAAAAAAAAATCCCAGAGGCACTAAAAGGAACAGGCAATGATTAATGTCCCTCTCAGAAAAAGAAATTATATGGAATAAATTAAACTACTGCGGCAGCAAATTGAAAAATAAGGATGTAAATGAGGTTTGAATACTTAATATCTTATAAAGAAAAATAGTCAATGAGGCCCAAAAATGATGAGGGATTGCCAAAGAAACATAATATTAACTCTAATGACTGAGGCTAGATTTTCTGTACTGTCAGAATTTACCTGTCACATCTGATTTTCTGGCACAGACGTGAAAAACGAGGGACAGTGCTAGAAGGAATTGAATGAACTTGCCCTGCTCTGTGGAACAGAAACAGATGAAAGTGGCATTAAGGATTTCAAATGTCTTTAATACTTGCTTGTATTACATTATATATCCATGTAAAAGCTCAAAATACTTTAAACAAAGCCCGAATGCTACAGCTGTTCTAATGCCAGCAAATGCTTCATTGTAATCACACATCAGCCTATTACCATGGCATGCAGGTTAGTGTGTGCATCATTGGAGTGCATTATGTTCATATAAGGAGCTCATGTTTATCACAGACTTCATCTCCAGGCTCCATCAAACCCAAGAGCACGTCTTTATGTTAACGCAGATGATCTGCGCTTGATTTATCCAGCATTATGGCGTTTATTTTTCTTTCACTATCATCGGAAAAGGTCAAGCTGCTGAAAGACGACTCCCGCGGTATTTGTCATTTGTTTTTTTTTTGTTTTTTTTTGATCGCCCTCATCACATTCACGCACTCTCAATTAAGTCACAGTGCGATCGGGAATCAGTCATTCCTCCAACTATCGTTCACATTACAGTACGCGCCGCACAATGCCGGCTAAATGAGAAGAAAGCCAAAAGCGAGAGAGAGATCTGTGGTGCGCTATCAGTCGAAGTCGTTGTGGAGTTGGCCCCCGGTCCTCCCCATCCATCAGAGGTGGGGTAAAGATGAGAGAGTGAGACGGGGCCTGGGGAGTGGCAGTCGGGTGCTTGCATTGCACCCCATTACTTCAGATGGATAGCAGAGGGGTGCTCCACATTAAACACTGTTCCCTCAGTCGGAACCTTTAATTATAACTCCTCAGTATCACTTACAGCAGCCCAGCACAGATGTTAAAAACCTTTCGCGGCTTGGTTACCCCACCTTACTTAATCTCAAGAAGGGGGGAAGATACAGATGGCATATCAAGAGTCAGAGGATATGCTTGATCTCTGACAACAGAAGTGGTTTTCCTGTCGGGAACGGGGTGAAGGTCTGTGCCTGTGTGTGTGGTAAAAAATAGTTTTTGCCACATTCTGCAGTGAGTCAGAAGTTGCAAAGTTGCCATAAAAACTGGTGAGGGGTAAAATGCATCAGAGCTCATACTGTCACTAAAGCGGCGCAACCAATTCAGCAGGGAGCAAGACTTGTGCTCTTAGGCTGGGAGGGAGCACTGTAAATCAGTGTGCCTATGAGCGGCTTTGTTTACATATTACACTCTTTACTCTAGTCTGAAGGGTTCAGCAGCCCTTACATCACCCTGCCTCTGTGTATGGCTCATAAAACTAAAGAAGGAACATACCGCTGGTGCGGCTTGCTGCTTCAACAGTGTGTCGTGGCATCGTTGTCAGTGTCAGATTAGTAGGGCTCCAACTAACGGTTATTTTCATTATCGATTAATCCGCCATTTATTTTTCTAGATTAATCGGTTGGTGCGTAAAATGTCAGAAAATAGTGAAACATGTCCATCCCAAGTTGTCAAAGACCAAGGTGATGTCTTTAAATGTCTTGCTTTGTCGGTCCAAAAACCCAAAGATATTCAGTTTAACATTATATAAAACGGAGAAAAGCAGGAAATCTCCATATTTGAGAGGCTGAAACAGCATTTACTAGCAGTTCTTCATGAAAAACAACTTAAAGATTAATCTATTAACAAAATAGTTGGTGGTTATTTTTTCGTCTATCGACTAATTGTAGCAGCTCTCGTACACATGCAATCAACAAATGTATACATCCATTTTTGTAGCTATAGACGGACTCAAAGGTGATCTATAGTGTGCAATAGAAAGCTGTTGCTCTTTTTTAGGAACAGATTTTACCCCGAAGAAAAAAAAATCTACCACTTCACATTTTATTTCGAGGTTAATATATAGGATTCCTTTTTTCTTTAACTTTGGTGTGTGCTGTTGTATACCAAAACAGTCATTAAAAAAAGATTCTACAAGAACTACTTCTCACAGTCACCTGCATTAAACCAAGCAGGTACACTCATGGGCAGAGAGCAGCAGTACATCCTACCTTTGCACTCCGATCACTGTGTTTGAATTACATTATAGCACAACAGCACTACTGTATCTCAATGGGTAACCATTTAAAGGCTGTTACTTGGGGTGCAATTTGAAAGCAGTGCCTTGGCAAATTACCACACTCAGCTGCGATAAGATACGGAGGAAAAAAACAAGTCAGGCTTCGTTTGTTGCCGTTACCACTCCATCCGCTCATCAAGAGGTCACTGCACGCCTGCCTCCTGCATTTATGATAGCCTACTCATTTCGAAATGCAATAAATTGCATCTGTGTAATCTTGTAAAACATTACTTATTGCTGTCACCTTCAAGTTTGCAATCACAAAAACTTTGCAGTATATTCCCCCTCCTGTCACGACACCCAAATCAAAACACTTTTAAAGGTTTTACTTAATCGCACATCCATATTTAATTGTATTTACACTACCAATGTGGAGTTATATTGGATCAGTATCAAGGTCATAAAGCTTGGTTGTTAACTTGGACTTCTAGACGTGTTGCTCGCGACTCTATCATCCAGCTGATTTTATTACGCAGGATCTAATTAATTGACCTCTCTTATGCTCTTTTGTTGTCACGGGTCGTCTGTAAAACACTGTCTGTGGAGGTGATTTTATATGGGCCAGAGAGTATTTGTGTCAACGTCAAGTCAGGCCTGAATACAAGGTGCCACACTCTAAAGGTTTGGTAAGTGTGATATCCTGACATGGAATCCATTTCCCTGAATCTATAAGCCTTGCCTGAGTGACTATGTATTGTGTGAACAGATAACTCCCTCTCTCTCTCTCTCTCTCTCTCCTCTATACAAACATTCATTGCTGATGGTGCATGCATGGTACCTGAGCAAACACACCAACAATGTGTTACAACAACCACATTTCAGTTTTGCCACGTTGCCGCTGTGATGCAGATGAACTGTCAGAATGTTGCACAATTTATTCTTTTACGTTAAAGAATTGCGTTATCACTCATGTAAACCCCATAGGCCCTTTTGTGTTAAGCTGCCAGAGATTTCTGTTCTGACTTTTGCTTCAACGTACGAAAATGCATTATACTAATATATAAAATGATAAGAAAGCCATGCTGGTTATCAAACAAGGCAGGTGAGGAAGGCCACATTATGCTACGTCAACCAAATGCAATAAAAAAATTTTTAAAAAGCCATGCCTTGTTGGAATAGTCTGCCTAATCCTAGAATGTGGTAATAGGGGTTTAAAAAAACAACTACATAGGTTATTCTTGAGCACAGGCTTGCAAAATAAATAAGGAAGATAAATGTTCTTTAACTTGTGTTTTAGTTTTGTAGATATAATATTGTGATTGTATTATTTATACATAGTGTCAGTGTTTGACTATGTTTGAACTTTTTACTTAAAAGTAGTGATACAACAGCGTATGATTACTCCATTCCCAATTTAAGTAAAATATGATAGTAACATGTATTCGAAATATCAAAAGTAAACATATTAATTTAGCAAAAAGCACCATTCAGAGTGTCATATTATGACATGTTATTGGACTATTGATACTGATACTGCATTATTGTGCAAGCAGCACTTGATTTTAACAACTTTATATACTGTTGAGTAGTTAATCTATGCATCATTTTTGATAAACCACGTTTTTCAAGTAAAATCTTAATATGCAAAGTAACTAGTGACTATAGCTGTGAAATAAATAAAGTGGGAACGGTTCAATACTTGGTCCTGAAACGTAGTGGAGAAGAAATATAAAGTAGTAGTATGGAAAAACCCAAGTAAAGTAAAAGCAACTTAAAATGTTACTAAGTACAGTACTTGAGTAAATGCACTTATTACTTTCAACAACTGCAGACTATAGTGTACGGTTTAACGTTTGTTTACTTTAAAATGTTTTTTTTAATTATTTCTTTTATTTATTTTTTTTTTTATATGGACCCCAAAAAGAATAGTTTAGTAACAACTATAGGGCATCCAAGGAGACCATATATAAATATATATACACATGTATATAGTATATATTATATAATGTTTTGGATGATTTTACTTTACATTGTATCCCAGATATTATAAAACAACTCCATCATGATTATTTTCATAGTTCATGTTAACAGTGTGTCCTGTGAATATTCCAGCAGCTCAGTAATCTCTGTCATTTGGTGAATATTTAGAATATAAAAAGATACATCATTTAGAAGATGAAAACACCCGTGCAGATATTGACTGATGTATTCTTGTTGTGGCACTGGTGATATTGTACACTATAGAGGTGACTCCGCTGAACAGCACTGGGATAGAAAACTTAACTTAACAGACCTATGCATTAAACATATTGTAGAATACAGTGTAACATTCATCACTGTCAAGGGGAGAGTTTGTATAAATTTAAATGCACTGAAGCGTTCAGAGCATTTTTTTTTCTCCTCTTCCTTTGTCTATGGGTGGGAGTATATGTGTATCACTATCAAGCTGCCTTGTTTTGTTTTTTTATAACTGCAGAATTAAATATGAAGACTTCAACAACATAATGTTCTTGTTGTATTTAGCATGGGTCAAATTATTTAAAGTAAATTTACCTATTAGGGCCGGTGTACTTTGGCTCAATGTGACGTGAAGTCAATTCAATAAAAACCCAAGCAAAAAGAATTGCATTGAGATTTGTGGGAATAGCTTGTTCAAAGATGTAGCCTAGTTTAAAACCAATCATGGCCCCAAGTGCCGAATGTATTGGGAACCAAGACATGGCTGTGTAAGTGCCTGACAGTTTTAACATTAAAATAAATTGCCTAACCTTTCCAACATCCAGTGACAAAAACAGGAAAAATGAAAGATAATGGGTTATTATTCACTGAGGGATCCTATACATAATAATGATATCATCAATAATAGTACACTAGGGCTCACATGCTAGGGCTCCAGTGGCTTAACAAAAAAAAAGAAAACATTTAATGGAATTACTTATTTTGAATCATCAGTCCTAGTCTTGTCTTTAGCTATCGGAATGAAAAAGGGAGAAAGTGGAGTATAAATGGAGAGAGGGAAAAGATTGTTGGGATTAAAAGAAAGAAAAAGGGGTGAGACAGAAAGGGACAAAGAGCGGGAGAATGTAACACGTTATAATTCTTGGAGGACTGTTTCCAACCTTCAGCCATGAGTCAATTTGCCAAATAACACAAGCAGAACCACACAAAAGAGGCACATCAGTACCGGCTTAAAGTACATGGCAGTAAGTGGGCAATAGACTTACAAAGTATTGCAGCGCTCGCCTGACAAATGCAATAAACAGCATTATCCTTCAGAGGCGATGCTGGTGGTGGCGGCTGTGCTCCACGGCCCCGTGCCCACCTCCTCCTCACTGTGGAGGCCTGGGACAACACACAACACTTGGGAGAGTCGGGGAGCAGTGGGGGTAGCGGTGCGTGGGGTGGAAGTGAGGGGGGGGGAGGGAGAAATAGGAGTTGCTGGTAGACCGAGACTGGCACCGACATGTGGGGAGGTGTGTGTGAGGCAATCTACAGAACAAATGAGGGCACTATCGGCTGTCATATTTCACATTTTCTTCGTTCTAAATAAGACAAAGACCATGTGAGCCGGGTGAGCAGAAAGCTCTCAGGAGGCATAAACAGCTGGAGAATGCAGCACCTCCACTGCACTGTGACCCACCCTGCAATAAATCTGTATAAAAGTGATTATGATGAGGCAAAGTGATCAAGCAAATGAAATATCTGGGCTTTAGCATATAACTCAGTGAGGTGAGGTGAGCTTTATAGCCCTTGCTCTAGGGGAGCCATACCTTGCATGTCCTGGGCAATTTGCTTCTCTTATTGCATGTTCCGTCTTTACTCTGAGAGAGTTTGGCAATGTGAGCGTTGCATGTTTGAGAGCTTGATAATGTTGTTTTGATGCTTGAAGACGGTAAAAAGTAAAGATCGGATTAATTTGTTTATAGGTTATGGTGTTGGATGCATTCCTACCTTCTAGCGTAAAATATCTCATATGTTGTAAAACTATTTTTTTTCACCTGAGTGGCGAGTTAGTCGACTAGACAGCTGCAATATAAAGTTTATTTTCCTCAGCTGGTCCCCGAGCCATAAGAAGCTGCTTGGGATCCCTCAGCCGCCAGCAAATAGAAATTTGAACTTCCATTTGGTTGCTTTGTGTATTGTTTAAAAAGTAATTTAAGTGTTTAGAGATACACCGCATCATTTTGCTGTAGTGTCATATATTGCACACAAGTATGTTTTTGGGTTCCTGTAACATATTTAGTGAATTATGACAAATACCCAGATTTTGGAGATGCAATGCTTAATTTGGAGACTTGGAGCCATTCTGGAACATTCTTACAAATGTATGGACTGTAAGAAATTTAGCAGATGCGATACAAATGTAGAGGATGCTAAGACATGTTAAAAAATAATGACCACAAATGAAGGGATGTCATACTACATTTTGATGTCAAGGTGAAAAGGATTTTGTAGTTGCTCCACCAAATTTGGGTTTTTGCAATTATTACAATTACATTTTGGGATTTAGAGAGGCCCTATACCCTTACAGGTTTGGGTTTTTTTTGTGTGTGGGGGGGGGGTCTTCTAAAATCATAAGGAATACTACATTTTGAGATTATAACAACTAACCGATTTTGTTTATGCTGTATCAAATTTGGTGATTTGGGGGAACTATAACAAAACCAGAGAGTGTAATATAATTGTGATAATTAGATGGTGGTTAGTCTGCTGCCGGTAGTGGATTTAAATCCCTGTTTAGGGCCCCTAAAAATGCTGTGCCCGGGCCTGGCCTGGATACTCCTCATGTTTGGCTTTTTTCTCCAGGCAGTCACTCAGTCAGTGAGATTCCCGTCAGTTTAGCCAGTGAGTGTCCCACCTCACCGTGCTGCTGAGTCTATATAGTGATGATCTAGCAATGATAACTGGATCAATACCTCCAGCCATGTGGACAGCCGGCTGGGAGCTGCATCACTACTCTCACAGGCGACCGAGTTCCAAACCCCCCCCCACACCCCCCGTTTCCCTTCCTCCTGCCGAGACTGCGAGCTTCACAACTCCTCTGACACACGTCATCTTATAATTTGATCAAGAAAAGTGTCACATTAAGCAGATCTTAGGGTCATAAATGAGAAATATGTGGATTTTATGAACTGTAAATGAGTGCCCCTTCATGGATGGTTATTTTAGTGTCAAAATATATTAAATACATAGGAAGGAAAGGCTGTACCTGATCACTGATTCCATAGTCAGGACTGCACTGTAGTTGTTTATCTTACACTTAGAGTTTCATTTACTTTGAAAAATCACATCAGAGCCATTTCTTCTTCAGAATATTTTTAGAATGACGAGCCAAGGGATAAACAAACATAGATATAAAAATATGTTTTTTTAACAAAATTCATAAAAATACAATCCTTTTATACACATGTGCTGGGAATAAATGTGATCCAGCAGCATAGGTAAAACCAATGAGATGTTACTTGTAGAGGAATGAAATTGGTTAATACAAAGGCATGTCGGTAATAACAATGTCCTTTCTCCGGTGACAAAGACAAAGTGCCTGCGTTTGGAGCGTACAAGCGCAAGAGACAAGTGATGGCTGAAGGTAGACTTTGGGAGAGCATTTGAATTTCATGTCCAAGAAGAGGCAGCCCATCATTAAAAAACCCTAATTTCTGTGTCAGGTAGAGTTACAGGTAATCGATCATCTTGTCACACCGATTTATTTTTTTCTGCCCGTTCAAAGTGAATTCTACTTCTTTCCAATTAAACTTGTTGCTGAAAAAGAAAATGTCTGTGGCTATTAAAGGCACATTTTGCCATGTTAGGTCTTTTCCCACCAAAGGTAATTTCTAAACATTTGGAAGAAAGGAGCCCAAGGGACACTGTGGCTCAAAGGCAATTCCTCATGTAGAGCTGATCGGAACAAAGCAGGCCTTTTTGAGGTTGGCATTGGACGTCTATTAATGTATGTGCATAGTCTCAAATCATTTGCTTGGATCTTCTTAACCGGCACTCGAACAACATAGGAATCATTTCCTGCACTTGTTGTATTGATGTCACTTCGATGTTATAATTATAATTGTTCCGTTTGTAGTATATGCAGCATATAAGACGTTCAAATGGATCAAGTAAGTAGTTTCATTTTCCCTGTTGTATATTTTAAAAGGTGAAAAACAATTAGAGGATTTCAGTAATTACTTTTAGGTATTAGTTTGCAGCAGAAAGTAACAAAGGAAACGTTCCCCTTTGACAAATGGTGCAGCTGCAGCTAGTGTACAAATACATAAAGTGTGTACATAAATGTAATGATTCCAGTTTGTCTGCACACAATGAAGCAGCGGCGTGGTTTCACCAAAGGACTGATAGATGCTTTAGGTCTCGAGAGGGGCTTATTTTGGTTTAACTGCTCTGACAGCTTCACTCAACCTGACACTCCTGAAGAGCGGCTCTGGCCGTGACAGTGTGCGCCACCAAGGCATTGGGATATGTCTGCATAAAAGCCATTTATTGGTACATTTCTAAATGTTAACGGTTGTCAGCTTCAGTTTCTTTAAAGACCCTTGGCTTACAGGGGGGATAATATGCCTGTGCTGTTCTGGGAAAATACTCCTCTGTCCCTGACAGACGATGACAAAAAGCGCCACTGCTTGAGGCTTCGCCACTAGCACTGAGGTTTCACATGGGAACGAGTGCTCCTTTGTCCCTGGGTCTAATTTATTTATGTGGCTAATCTTCAGGGGGTGGAGCGGCCGTGCTCAGAGGTGTGTCATTTTACAGGGGGACCCACCGGAAGGATCATTGACCTTGCAGAGACATTGCCATAATCGCACGATTCGTTTCAATTAGCGCACAAGATTTGTCTTGGCTTGAAATCACATAAATAAGCATCATCAAGGGACACGCCTTCTCCCAAAAAAGTCCCAAAAAGTTCATACTCCTATATATCACCTATAATGTTGGACCACTTCATTCCTCTCCTATCCATCATTTACAGTTGAAGTCGGCAGAGAGGTTAATCAAATTACTTGAAAAGTAAGAGATGTTCCTAAACAAATTTAAAGTTGACTCTTTGAATGTTGTAGTCTGGTTTAACATGAGAGCTGCATCGCTTAAGATCCCATAAGATTCGGTGTCAGAGCCAAGACTGCATTCATCCTTACCGAACAGCATTTATTTGGACAGAGGTGCAATGGCAGCAGAAAAAGAGTGGAGGAGATGGAGCCTTGATTAGCAGCAGCCTTCCCAGCATGCTCTGCTATGACAAATGACTGACTTCGAACAATATCTAAGGCGATCAGGATAAAGTACCAACCATTTCAAGGCTCAGCAAAATTCTAATTCTAATTAGACTTTGCACCACACACCAAATAAAAATTGTTCCCATGGCATTTTGGCCTATCAACTGTTTCTCCGATCGCTGAGACAAAACGAATAAAGAAAATGATTAAAGTGATAACAAAGGCATAAAATTTAAATTATTGAGGCACCACATCTGGGATCTGTATGTCACTGCGCTGCCATTTTTACCCTCTCATTCAGCACTCCATTCTTTATGCATGAGAGAAACTGCAAAACAGAGGGAAGCAAGGAAAAGGAGAGAAAGAGCAGGAAGAAATGTAACATTAAAAGGTAGAAAGCGAGAACGCAAATAGGCCTTCAGCTTTAGCGTTATTAATGACTCTTCAAAGATCTCCGACTTTTCCAATCTCTCAGAGAAGCGCATGAAGGAGTCTGCAGATGAAGCTGACCTTCAAAATGTTCTTTGGTCTTTAGTTAAGAAATTCACTCGCCATTATGGCATCATTAAGGAAACAAGGATAAAATTACTCCATGGTTAATGGCCTATAGGATCCCCCACCAAAATTTGTTTCAGATCTAATAAAACTGTGCTTAACACACTCGAATGAATTATGAGGACTGTTATGCAGGGTATTAAAATGTGGAAAATAGATTTTCGAGAGCTTGGAGGACTGGACTTTTCAAATCAGATAGTAGAATGGGATTTTCTGGGCAATAAATTCCAACATGTCTCAATTTAATTTCTTTCAGCTCTTAAATCTGAAGGTGTGATTTATCGTGTGGTTTCGATCATCTTTAAAATACACCGTTCACTGTAGCCAACTTTGCTATTTCCAGGAAGAATAAACACAAGTGTGCAATACACACGTGTGTGTTACAGTCTGAACACATAAACGCTTGTTTTCAGACATTGTTTTTCTTATAGACCTACATTAATAAAAGCTGTGTAATTAGCAAGATGTGTTAGTTGAGGTAATAACTTATTATTAAGATCTCAATTAAATTGAGGTTTGCATTTACATTTGCTTAATATGCTGTCGAGAGAGGATGCAGAGTTGGTTATTAGCATATCGCATGAGAGGGAAGAGAAAGCAGCCAGGAAGCTGTTATGGAGAAAAATGAAGCTGCAGGCTATCGAGGCTCTTCATTGTCTCATATACAACCGCATCGCAAACCTGCAGAACTGTGTCATTTGCACCACTTATTACCTGCTATTGTAATCCAGACCTCGATGCCATCGTGAAATACAGACTTATTATAAAGAGGGGGAAAAGTTAGCCCAAGATCGTGCCACAGAGAGGTGGTTTGTGTGGTAATGGCATTTGCTCTCTTTAAACTTTAATCTTTCCTATTAATTCCCTGCAACTGGAGAATGTACGAGAGTTAATGTTCCATGAACGTGTTTCTCACTCCGCAATCTCTTCAAGCTAATTACCTTCAGGTGCTAAATGGTGGGAAATTGCCATCCATTTGGATGAGAAAAATTTCACCTCCTGCTCCCTAGTGAAACATTTTTTTGCCGGGCACATTAAGAAAAAAAAAAAAGAGGAAAAGAGGCAGGCCTCCACCAAGGTAAACAGTGGTCATAAAACTAACTCTTCCTGGTCCTTTCTCTCCTCCTGCCTGAAACAGGAAACCGTAGTCCCTCTCTCCCACCACTTTGCTTACCGGCGGAGGTCAGGTAGAGGTCAACAGGTGCTCCTCTTGACAAGGGGAAGGCAGAACAGATGTTTGATTGGCATGAATCATCTATACTGCCCATTAGAAACTTATGATGTGAAAGGATAGGACTCCTGGTAATAGGACACTTTTTAATTTGACGTCCAACCAAAAAGGAGATCTTAAAGTTACTGCATTTTTGTTTAAAGTCCGGGTAAAGCAAAAATAAACGTGTGTCACACCACAGAGAAATGTGTTATTAACCGCCCTGCCAAATTTGAATGATTATTATTATTCTTTGCACTGAAACGCTGGGGGCGTGTCATCTTAAGGCCTCTCACTGATGCGCGCTGCTTGCAGAATGTCAACACGAGTGTGCACCAGAGACTTCCCCCGGACAAGCCGGCTACTTCCGGTTTAGCCCTATGCTAACTTTAATGGGGATTGTTATCAGACCAAATTCGGATAATGAAATGAGTCATTTTGAGGGGGTTGTGACGCTCAAAACAATTTATCCATCGTTTTATAGCAGCAATAGCAGCGCCTGAGTAGCGACAGAGCAGGCTATGGCAGAGCCTATGATGTAAGCATAAGCTCTCATGCACACAGTCGGTAAAGAAACAGACAGGGACGGACGACCGGTAAAAACTTTATGGACTTTTAGACGGTCCACCGGCCCACCGATGAGGCGGCCCTCCGAGATTTGTCCCGGTTTGCCAGATGGCCTGTACACCACCGGCATTGGGAAGTAAGAGTTGTAACTCGCAAGCAAGAGAACCACTGATGCTCTGCGCTCTAGTCTTTATATAGTGTTGGGGGAGGGGTTATGTTAAGGATGGCTCCAGTGCGTCATTGAGCCATGATTTCAGGCCCGCCCGAAAAATCCTGAACCCAGAAATGGAGAAAAAACTGTTTAACGGTCTAACGTCACAATTCTGTATATAGTTGAGAGTGATTTCACAACTATTTTCTTACACGTATGATGCGTTTAGAAACAAATCTCTTGTTTTAATTGACCCAAACTTTAACTTCTGGGCTTACGTTTACAAAGTTTCACTATCATTCCTATCCGCTATCATGACATTTTACTGTTTTCAGTAACTTGGTTATTGAGATGTGTGTGTATTAAGTGATACAAGCCAAGATTCCATCAAAATGTAATCACATTTTATCCAAGTTTCCAGAAAATCAACAAAAGTAAATATGAATTAATGCATATTTCCATCCATAGCCGCTATGCAAATATTATGAGGTGAGTCACCAAGATAAAAAGCTGCTGCCGCTACTTCTCCATTTTGGTGATATTAAATCATTGCAGAAGAAGAGGGCGCAACAAGATGACAACATTTAAATAACGGCAGTCAAACCTCAAACAGTAGAAAACATGATGGAAATATGGCATTTATGTTTGTTTGATGTATTCATTTGAGTAACGTTACAGTCACTCCAGACAGATCTGATGATTTTGTCTGCAGCTACTTTTAAGTCTCTCCAGTGGACGTTTGAATCACATGCTTCATGTACGTCTGTTTTTGTTGCACTTTGTCACAATTTGCTTCTCCACCAACGTTTCCATCTGAGCCAAGCGTAAAAAACTTTTGGCGATATTTCATAATATTTTAACTTGTTGTTTACACTCAGCTTTTTTTATGCTCAAATTGAAAATGTGCATAAGAACAGGTGAATGGAAAGTCACCGACACATGCAAGTCCACAACCAAGCGCACAGGGCAGCCACACAAGCATTTAGGAATATTTTAAACATGTCCATATTTGAATGAATTTGAGAATGACAACCAAGGTGACAGTACATGAAATTTGTCAGTTTTAAAAATTTTTACATGTGCAACTATGGTAAAGAAATGGAGTTGAAAACTCAATTAGATCTGCACAGTTTGGTCAATAATGTTTCAAAGTAAAAAAAAAAAAAAGAAAAAAGTTGTTAAGACAATATAATTAAATTCGAGGCTAATTGAAAAACTTTTCTGCTTTTGTGGTTATCTCATGTACTCCTTTGTAAAGGTGCAGCGGTGCTGTTGTGTGTTCTGTGAAAAAGTTGGTAAGTGACAGTAAAACCTACGAGGTTTCTGAACATGAAAGGAATTGTACCTTGTGTTTTCACACAAATCATATGTTATGTTTTATTTTCATACACGTAGTAAATTGTTTCCATGCTGCTTATGGAAAATCAAACTGCTTTGGAAGCTTAAAACACCGAGTCCATCCAACTGTATTCAGCCCCCTGTGAACTCCATATGAAACCCTCACGGTGCAGTTCAGCGGGTTCTCAGAAAGAGTCAGGAAGATGCATCATATGAGGGGAGTAAAAAGGCCAGCTGGGATGGGTGGGCCACATTGTGATCACTCACCTTCATCCCTGATTTGTAGTCATTATCCCTACCAGCGTTTGAAGATCAAAAACAAGGACAGGGAGAGTGATGGGGGACAGAGAGAGGCAGCCGGAGAAAGAGAATGGGGGGGAAATGAGTGAAGGAGGGAGGGACAAAGAGACGGCTGGATGTGTGTGTGCGCGTCTGTCCCAGTGACTGCCATTTGCCCCTGTTTGGTGGATATAGGAGTGTTGGTGGCAGCGATGTTGGGGAGTGGGTGGGGTTGGGAGGAGGGTGGATAAGGGTGATAGCACCTTAAAACCAACCAAGCTGCAAAAGCAATGAATATTAAATTCACGCCTAAATAGCTGGGTCTATGTGAAGCATTACTGTATTATAATTTTAGATTTGTCACCGATGGGATGCAGGTTTGAGTTGGAACAACAAGGCACGTCAAAGCAATCTTTACTCCTCTGATAACGGCACAGCTGTAAATTGATAATCTCATCATAAATTATTTTGAATTTGGCTTTTGGTGGTCTTGCAATCGGACAAATGCAAATAAAGAGTGTTTTATTTGTGCTGGGATGTGTGATAAGGTTAGACAGTAAAAATAGGAATATAACAATTAGAGGCAAATATAATTTCTCTTTACCCATCCATGTCCCAGGCAGAGTGTAAATGTTGAAGGACTCCCATCAGGCCTTTGTATAAATTAGCCAAACCCTTACTGTGCTGAAATCTATCCCCAACTGTTTGAGAGAGAAAGCAGAGATTTTTCCCTCCTTTTTTAGATTTAATTATCTTTTGTTGTTCTTTTTATCTACCTTCAAGGATTGTCCTCAGTGGGGGGTTAAAAGAATGGGAAGTGGAAAAGACGAGGGGGGCGTCTGATAGCGAGCGCTGGGTATGTAGGGCTAGTTTGTCCTCTGTTTGATCTGATTCCTTACAATGACACAGCGGGAAATTAAATATGAAACCGAATTAAAACCACTACTTAATGAACAACGGGGAAACAAAGTTCGCTCCTTTCCAAATTAAGTGAAAGTCTAACTTCTCCTCGGAGCATTATCGTTTTACTTCAGCTTTGTGTAAGGTAATTTTCGCTTCATTTAGACACAACATTTAGGGAAGTGTTAGATGATTTGTAATGAAATCCCAATTCCGAGCAATTTATCTTGCAAATATATCTGGAAACAGTGCAAGGAACATGAATTCTACGCTGACTTTTGGCGGTTTGAAGTGTAAAATCCAGCAGTTTAATTACTCACTGTACTTTTTGCGTGATGTATTGAAGCTGAGTTATCCACAGTGGCAAGCCTTCCCACATATTGATTTAATAGACCTTCTGAAGGAGCTTTGCTTTTTTCCTTTGAGAGAAACAACACATGTAGAACATCAGCTCGATTGTTGTTGTTAAATTATTTACTATCAACCCATACTGTATGTGCAGTCATTCAAGTGAAGGCTGAGCTACAGTACAGAAATTAAACATCGTTATTGGCTGTTCAATTAGTTTCTTTTCTCTGGTTCGTTGTTCTGTACTTCTGCTCCTCTCAGCTTTAAATTGTTGCTCTTTAGATAATATTGCAGCCAGAATGTCAGGAGTTTGTGAGTTAGGGATAAATGAAATTGGCCATATAACCATAATAAAAATACTAAAGTTATGGGTTTGATATAAAAAAAAAAAAAAAAATGATAACTGTCTTTTCCCAACGATATCATCCTACCTGTAAGCAAATCAGCAGATTGTTTCATTTCTGACAGGTGGAAATAAGGAGGAATAATTTATAACCGAAAGAATACTGAATGCGGCAAAAACACTGTCGAATGCTGCCTTTGGCAGGTGGAACTGCTCCCCTGCCAAACTGTCACCATTTAGGCCCCGATAACGCAGGTAATTGCATTTCCAGAAGAGCAGGAGCAGATGAAACATGCTGTGGACAGATACTGCTGGCACACTGGCCCCTTCTGTTGGAAAATTTCATTTTTCCACAAGGAAGCCATGAATGCTAAGGCTGAATCCAAATCCGTTTTTCCGCACTTTATCAGTGTGTGGCCCACCAAGTGGGGAGATGGAGGTAATTCATTCAGCTGAGACTCACCACCCTAATCCAATTTCCAGCCTCCCCCAGCAAGAGATAATTACAAGTATTAAAGCTGTTAGGACAGGGGGGAAAGGGCCCTCTCTCTGAAACTCTGCTGCAGGCCCTGGAAATATCGACTGAGCGGGGGGATTTCTGCTGGGAGAACTCAAGCTAAGGTATTGTTCAAAACTAAGAAAGTGTGTTAACTAATGAGGCAAAGGGATTCTCAAGGTATAAAAGGACACCCATAGCCACATGTCATTACAGACCCCAGGACTTTTTTTTTCTCTTTTTCCTCGTGCATCACTTAAGCCTGCGCGAACAATTGGTCATTTCATGTGTAAAGACAAGTGAGGATTCCTGCACAATCAGTATGCATATAATAGTCCTTGGAATGTATCACTTTTAACTCCATATGAACTTCATAATCAGATGTACAGCTCTTCACTATCACTACAGCTCTTAACGAAATACTCTAAACTCCATCTGTGGCACCCAACTAGCTACTAAAATGCCAGTAATGCTTCTAAGACTACCAACACATCGCCCTGAAGTATATCATAATACCCTCTGGGGTGAAAAATCTCACTTTTCACTGTTTGTCCTAGACTCCTCCTCTACACCCCAACCAGTGGTAAGCTATACCTTTTCATGTCTTTGAAGCCACAATGGAGGACTGAGGTTGGAGCAGCACAGAGGGTCTTTTTTTTTTTTTTTCTTCTCTCCGCCGCTTAAACTTTGACTCCTCAAGGAGCGGATGCTGCAAAAAGCTCTAATTAACGGAAGCAGAGACGCTCCTGCGCTCTCCCATTCAGCGCTCCACAATAGACAAACCTATGAAGCAGAACCAGGAATGGAATATTGAAGGAATGAATGGAAACGCACCCAAATAAGAGACCCGGCATCACCCCTGTCCACTCTTAGTCCCTGCTCTTTATTGTTTATCTTTGTTGAAGAGGGTCTGCCACAGGAGTCCCATTCTCTATCAATTACTGAAGATCAAAGAGGCATAGAGAAGAGGCATGCTGATGTCAAGAAATGTGTTATTGAGTGTTTATATCGTCCGAGACTTCTACTCTATGAATATATGTTTAGTCACACACAAATAAGAACTAGAAGTATAGTACTATTTTTTAAAGGCTATCCCCAAGGCTGCACTATCCTCCAAATGTGTTATTTTACAGCAGTATAAAATGTTTTTACTCTGCATCTTGTCCGTATCAAAATGCACATATTGATAAAAAAAAACAAACAAACAGAACAACAGGCTACATCTGCAAGATTTCACATGAGAAAATAGCCAAAATGTTTCAAAATGTTTCATCTCACAATCTTAAAAGATACTTAAAAAAAAAACCTGCCTTGACCCGCACCAAAAACAAATCACTTGTTCCTTGGCCCTTTGCTTAACCTTACACCGTTATATATCACAAAGTTTTTGAGATTCCCCTACTAACTAAGAGGAGAGGCAAAAACAATAACTAACAAAAAACAAACACAGAGGAAGCGTATAACACAGTCTCTTTAGTGAATATTATAGGGTGTATTATTCTTATATGCCATATAGCTGATGTTTCCACTCAACAAGAGACACAACTTTACTTTGTCACTTTAATGAACACTTTTTCTATATTTAGGTGCGACAGTATAACTGATTCTAATTACTTGAGTTAAAAAAAGTCAACAGTGTTTTCCGTAACTCACATTTCAGAGACTTCCCACAGCTCCATGCATATCATTACCAGCCATTTTAGAGAGATGTTAATCCAATTAATGAGACTCAAACTGATCCTTTCCCATTACTATTTAGGTGTGTTCAGGCTCCAAGATGAGTCAGTTTTCCCTGTTTAAATGTCGTGCTAATTGAAGGAATGAGCTTGAACTGTTTCTGCAACAGGTTCCATTTAAATAGACGATGGGGATGCTATGTTTTTCTCCACAAAATGGTTTATTTCTGCTCTGACCTGGTTTTAATGGAAGAAATCCCCTCCTGCTGCAATCCAGAGTTTTAGGTCATTTCCCCCCAACGTGTAAACAATAAATACTTGACAGTCAGTGACAAATGTTGTTTGGAGACATTAATAAGGCAAGGCAAGTTTATTTGTAAAGCACCCTTCAACAACAAAGTGTTTCAAAGTGCTTTGCATAGGACATAAAAGGCATTAAGACAATTATCAATGAAACACACAGCAATATAAAAAGACGCATAAATAGGATTTAAAAAGAGTTAAATAAAATAAAAGTAAAAAAAAAAAAAAAAAAAAAAAACTGACAAATAAATTAAACTTAGCATTTCTGCGCAGCTACAGTGAAATGAATGAATAGTACCAAATGTAATTGAATAAAAGGCAGTGGCAAACAGAAAAGTCTTAAGCATTACCCTGAGTAAGTCAGGCAGTCACATTACACTGTATGGGATAAATGGTTGCAAATTACATCCAGGTGATGATCTCACGGTAAACAGTGCTCGCCACTTAAATAAATTGGGTATTGTTAATTATCCCTCTCATTTACAGTAAACATAAAGAGAGGTCTCGGAGTGGTGTGTTCTGTATGTTGTTGCGAAAGGAGCTGAAATGGCCTGGCTGCTCGTGTTATTTGAAATACCGACATTCCCTTTCTTTACCAAGAATGTTTACTATTGTTTGCAAGCTTTATTTCCTTGAAATATTACATATCCTCGGTGCAGGCGGAAACTGCACAGGGTCTTGTGTGAAGTTTTTTAATATGTCACAGGCATAGTGCTGTTTGGAAATGCAGTGTGTTTTACTCAGCCCCCAATAATCTATTCTGTTCAGCCAGGCGCACACATTGACAAATGTTTCCAGCATTAGGTATTTACCTAGTGGAATGTAATGGATGTAAAGAGTTTGAAAATGCCTGGCGCACTAACAGCATGGGCAGTGGCAAGACTATCTAGACTGAGGAGAAAACCGACTATTCAAAAACACGGAATCAATGGCTCTGAAGGATGGTGTGTGCGTCTGTTTGTGTGTGCATGGTCATGTGCACGTGCATGCATATGTTTGTGTTTAGCTCTGTATATATATGTGTGTATATCTGTGTGTGCTCTAAAGCGCAGACTTACCATAAGTCACTTTAGACACAGTAATAGTTTCAGCAAAATCCATGCAGTGGAAATGTAAATATTTTTCCTTATGCAAAGACAATGTAGAGGCATTACGTGTCGCAAGGTATTCCTGTCTGAAAGAATAAATGTGTACTGCTGCCCAAGAGTTTAGTGGTGAGAAGCTATAGAAAGAATTGCAGGCTGCACAATTTTTCTAAGTCTTCCAACACAACAGGACACCAGAACCTGTATACTCATTTAGATTTTATTCCACATTTGATTGATTTATTATTGAGATGTATTTTCTTTACGCTAAACATCTATTGATGGTCTAAATGCTGTTTTCAAAGAGCCATCTGAAGACTTTAAGGAAAAAACTTGTGGTGGGAACATTTGACTTGACTCCTTTGATTTTATTTATTGCTCAGAGCCCAGACGTAGTCAATAGTCAGTGCTCAATAGACAAAAAAGTTGTAATTGTAAAATTTAAACTACTTTGAATTTCCAGGAAAAAATACCAAGGACCAAAACGTGTCATCGGGGCTGGGATCCTATGACATTTGCAATGCCACAAATACTTTACAATGTCTCATTTTCCGTACCGAATATAAGCACATATTTTTTAACAAAACACTTTGTTTTGTGTTGTAGAAGCTGCACAAGCACGTTTTCTAAATAAAAATAGCTCAATTCCAGTCAGAAAATATCTGTACAAAGAATCAGTCTGCAAAACTACGAATCTGACAAAACATTCAACACCAACTTTCCGCACGTGAAAGTTTATGTTTCTAGTTATTGATACACGGTGCTATAGGTGCATTTTGTCTGTACCTAAAAAAATACTTAACGTGGTAGATCTACGTCTCTGGCTGGCTGAGAGATGAGAGTTTCTGCTGGGACAGAGGTCGGTTTTGGGACAGTTTGAAGGGGCTGATCCCCGGTTCAGCTTTGATTCTCCTCTCATCATCTGTTGGCTGATCTTTTTTTCTCTCTCTCTCTCTCTCTTGAATCAACTTTTCAGCCCTATAGAGGCCAGCCATCTCACTCATTACATGCACCATGCGTCCAGTCAGACGTACAGGCCGGCAGGATGCTTTCACACAAAAAAGGGGTAAGCTAATTTAAAGTACACATATTTTACAGGTCTACTAGCTGTATTACTAACACTGTGCTTATCCAAATAGCAATGTTATTGGCTTTGTATTTAAAAATTGTATCGCACGTCTCATTACCGTGCATGTAAAGCACTTTTCAGTGACTTTAAAGTCGACTTTGAAACAGTTTTGGGAATTATCGTGGTTTAAATGTGGGGGGAAAAAAATCAAACATGTGGTTAGACTGAAGAAAATGCAGGTCTGACGCATCAGAAGTCCCATATATCTTTTCAAAATGGGATTTATAATCCAGCCTACAACAGGAGGGCTGCTATGATGTGCAGTCAATATATGGGTGGCACACCCCATAAAGGCCTCGGCCTTCTTTCTGTGTTTGATTTATTGTCACAGCAGCTCAGCTCAGACGGACTCATGAAACCTTTGTCAGTCCACAAATGACACTGTTTTTGTTATTTGAATCATTTTTGCCATCATTTAACTGTTTCTCTATATATTTCTGCACCAAAAGTCACTGTTTCTATTTCTATATACCGCAATATAATAACGTTTTGGATTTACTAAGGAATGTACTGTAGTTTAAGGGGACGTAATCAAGAAAAGTGCATTAATGGTAGCTTTGCTTTTCTGTATTTTACGATTATTGAAATCACAAAGTGAGTTGTCATGCTGAAGGAGGTCTTGGCTTTCTGACTACAAAGGAATTACTTAAGAATGAATGACTGTTTTTTGATGCCAATGACGTCTTAAAACTGTACATTACGTTCAGTGTACAAGATAAAACTGTCTGACATACTGCTGGATATAATTTAGCCCATAATGTTGAAGAGATGGACTATAATATTACATTTTTTAACAATTATCCAATTATTGTAGATGGCTCACATTCAAAGGATGTGGTTTACTTTTCTTAAAATCTTATTTTACGTAGGCAAATCCTCCTTTTAGTCTTCAACATCTGCTCTTTGTACTTTTAAGGGTTTATTATGTTTCATTACAGTAAAATAAGTTTATACGGTCAAAATGATTAGTGGAGGTTTTTTGTTTCCAAATTTGCGGATTTGGTTAACATGCTCTAATTCATCCCATTCCAGATCAATATAAATGTTAAGAAATAAAAAATGTTTTGCAATTATTTATTTTCTGTAATTACTCAGTGACTTTTTAAATAAAATATTCCTTTATTTTTAAGAACAGACATGTCAGCTGCTATATTGAAACCGACCTTTGCCAAAATCCCCTTGTAATTTGAGTTTAATGTTGCTCCAGACGAATTAAGTGCACGTTAATGATTAAGCCATGAATCTATCAGACACTTGGTATGGGAAAGTTTTAGGGAGGTACAGCTTGGCCCGGCTCAACAATCATTAAAATGTGCTGACAGCGATGGGAGAACAAGTTCCCACTTTGATCCGATGACAGAGCTGAGCTCAGCCTAACGTCATTCTCCTGCGCTGCCTCCGCTCTCTCACATTTATTAACTCTCAGGTTCAGACAACAACGCCTTCCACTCAAAATCTGGCACTTATAATACTCATATGAAAGGTATTTTGGTGTATGAGCGGCATAATCCACCAAGAGTGCACTTAAGAACTCTGTTGCTTTGTTTTGCTTCCCATAGAAATTTGTTTTGGGAACAGATTAGCAAAATAGAAAAAAATATGATTGTTTTTTTCTCTATACCTCTTAATTATAATAGTGTCATTATACATTAAGATGCTTTTATTTAGTATTTGACATCCAACAATCACACTCATTAATGTCTGTCTGCACAACGAACGCCAACAGACGGATATGTTTGGCAATCTCGGTGATCTCTTCATATGCTCTTATCATCAGGTTTCATAAATAAATGAAACGGATTTATTGAATTGATTTTGAGTAAAAGGATAAAGTTCTGAATATTTGAATTAAACAATCTTTTTACATTAGTTACGATAGTGAAGTCGGACTTTGCTTATGTTTTTTAGACATCTGACAAAGAATAAACTGGTAGAATAATAAAGGAAGAAGTTTCATGAAGTCTTTGTTTGTTTGTAAGAGCAAACTTTCTTGTTTGTTTTGGAAGGATTTATCAGCAGCCTGAGTGTCCTGACTTGAGTGTCAGCAGTAGGTGACAGTGGTGTAAGTCAGCCGTAAGCAGCTGTACCGTGCAGAGATGAAGGTCTTCTGCTGCCCCCCAGGGGTTTATAGAGGAGATCACAGGCAGTCCTGCAGACAGCAGCTCTCTCGTTTGTGATACAGCTTAAACGTATGTACGCTCATGCTGAGGGAACACATCTCAGGACAGTAGGGTGCACATTGTGTGCTTTATGTGAATATCCTGCTCAAATCAATGTAAATCTAACTGCTACTACATGTTTTTTTTCTTTCAATATCTGTGAAAATATATATTAATTCAGTAGACTGTGTTTGTTAGGTACGCACAGTTAGTATTCAGATCTTATATTTACATTTTGAAATATTTTTATTCTATTTCTGAGTTTTACAATGACAAATAATGCACACAGCGCAGTAGTTTAACACTGGTTTTGTTTTCTTGCGGCTCCTCTGAAAGATTTTCAGAAGACAGTCAGGAAAATAAATCTAATTAGTATTTAAATGACAATTAGAACATCCATGTAGTTCCATAAAAAAACAATCATGGCATATATTACTGAGTAAATATGTTCTCCAGCTGCAGAAAACAAGGCCTTAACAGCAAACCATGTGTAAAGATGTCTTATTGAATTCGCAGTATGCAGCCTCACTGTATAACTGTGTAAGGATGAAACGCTAAAGTGCATTAGGACACAGAAATGCTCGTAACATCTGTTTCCTTTGTGTTACAGAGGATATCGCTTTGTAGCAAGCAATATGTGCCATCAGTGACTGGTGGAATAATATTTGTGTTCCCCCCTCAAACAGACACACTGTCACAGAAGCACTTGTCTACATTCTGTAGTTGCTCGAGGAAAATAATTGCCTTATCTGCAACTGTCAAAATGATGAATGCCCTGGAGAGCACCGAGAATTGACTGATGGAATTGGGGGAAAATCTAATCCCTGATCTGAACACTTTGTATAATACATTAACCCCTCTGGTACAATAGGCTGCACAGAAACAGATTTGTATAGACTTGTAGAAATAAATTCAACAGAGGCTGAAGGAATCGATAAAAACATCAAGGAGTTATGGCGTCGTCTGCACCGAGTCAAACAGAGCGTCAGGAAACATTAAGTGTATTGAAATGTATGCTGGAGTATGCAAAAAATAGATGTAAAAAATAGAATATGATATAATGCAAACATCTGCATTATCTGCCAAATATCAAACTATAATTGATATAGATAGTTATTCATTACTACGAAAAGACAATTGTGGTGTTACAGCAGCCAGGTCACATAAATTACAAAATAAAATAAAAATGAGGTAAGTAAAACCCAAAATACAATTGAAAAGCCAAATAATATACACTAACTAAAGTAAAAAGAAATAACGAACTGAGAGTAGTGAAGTAAAATAGGACCTAACTCCAACTTGCATTGAATATACGCTGTACAATATATTGCCAAGATATTTATATTGTTTCAGTTACTGTATTTGAATGTTTAGTTTTTGATTTTGAACCACATGAGGCTGAGCCATAAACAGAATCACTGCTCAGGTATTGATCTATTAAATGTAGAATAAAAGGAAAATTAATATTTCTGTCAAAGCTGATGACAGATCTAATTTTAAAAAATAAAAATAAAAAAAAGAAAATAACTAAAGATGTTCTTGGAGATGCTTTAATTACACTTGTAGAGATGGGCAATATGGTTAAAATGAATATAAATATGAAGATTTGTCCACTATCAATATAAAATCATGTGGCACATGCATGCAAAATCACAAATGTAATAATCGAACTGATGTGTAATGCAGTTATTTTGTTCCACTGTTTCTTTTAACTGCATCTGACAAATCTAATTGAGCATTTGAAACAAAACTTACATAACTTCCATCATATCATCACAAAACAATTCCACTTAAAGTCAAGAAACGATAATATTAAATAATCACCCATGAAAAACAAAACGATGCACTGTACAAAGTAGTAATAAAAGGAATTTTCATTAATAAGCAAAGATTATTTTACCTTGTTATACAAAGGTGGTGAATGCAGTGTTATCTTTAGCTGGAATTTTAAGTGACAATGGCAGATACATAATGGCTAGGTTAAGAATTCAGTGCTATAAATGAACACAGTGTGCACATCTGCACAGGAGGAGGATGGGAAATTATCTTGTGCTCTTCCTCTATCAGTCCACAAGCAGCAGAGTGGAAATCTCACCCAGATATGAATCTCTCTCCTGATTAAAAACCATATCAACTTTTCATAACCTAATGTTCTCAAATGAAGTTTTCTAAAAACGAATACCTGCGAACGAGTTCTCCCTCCTTCTTGTCACACTTGGGTGGAATACATTATCCCCAATATTAGGAGAGAACATACCTGTAGCAGGTTAATGACCTCACACTTTCCACACCATTTCACTTAGCGGGCCATAGCCAGGAAAAGCTAAACGCTTCACTCTCAGTTCACTAAATTATGAATTAGCCAAAAGGTGAGGCGATTAAGGATTCAACATTTTACGGTTCGACCAATAGACGGTCTCCTCGTTTAGCTCGGTTGGCGATATCGTCAACCATTAGCTGAAATATGTCTTGATATCCATTACGGAGGGCATGAATATTGGAAGAGGAGTACAAATAATCACGGTGTTTGCCACCCCTAGAGAGAAATGACTATCTGTAGTATAAATAAAATCAACAGCACAATCTTCATCTATATACATTAATAAATAAATAACCCATTGGAAAGCATTGAATCATGGGGATTTTAAATTATTTGACATGAAATAGTTTTATTTTTTTTATCATATAACCCTAGACTGATTTCGACATGTATTATTTTCAGCAACATCAAGACGCACTTTCTTGACGGATCACCTTGAATTTGCACAAAACTACTTTCAAACACTGGTGTTTTTAAAACCACCCAAACGCTCACAATCGCCTCGGCGTGTCACACTTCTTCAGCCTTACCCGCTCCGTAACGAGCGCTGACAGGTCACATGGCACAAACTGTGATGTCTGAATAATTAGAACAAATGCTAAATCATTGCAAAGCAGCCAGAGAGAGATCAGCGACGTGAAAGTGAAGTGTTTGCGCTTCCCCAAGGCTCAGTGGCATCTGTTCTACGTGTGTGCAGCAACAACATGCATGTTTCACCAATTAATTGTGCTTGTATTAGAGTAAATATTTGACTTTGAAGCACTAAAGCGTTAATTAGGGATCCCTATGCGTTGATATTCCACAGCAAAATGTGAGTCAATTAATGTGAATTTCAATTTTTCTGAGATTCTCATTTAATATCCATGATTTTTAACTTGCAGCCTACATTTCAGAATTACAATTTTACTTTTTCGTCAACCCCGGTCTTGTAGTCTTCTTTCTAAGAAGTGTTTGTCCTGAGTACAAATCAGCAGAATAAGCCAGACTGGTGGCTCTCCTTAATTCTGTAAATTGGAGGGGTTTTGAGTCCAATTACGCTCTGGTGGTTCAGCTCGAGGCCACCAGGGAGAGCTGTGCTTGTTTCTCAGAGTCACTGGAACAAACCACTCCAACAGCCTCAGCACTGCCATAGGGAAAGCCATCACTAATTACTGCTACACTTTTTAGTGGCTTTGTTGACGTATAGGCACGGTAAAATAGGTATTTTGTAACGATCATCTTGTCTGAAAAATTCCGACGCGGCTTTCAGATGAACTTTCTATCCCCAACATGTCACCGTGAGGAGAGGACACAGATTCTGACTCGTCTTTTTCTTCCTACAATTATGATTGCTGATGTATTTTCCCAATTTAGGACTCACTTTTTTTTAATGGCAAAGGAATTATGTACATGAAACCTCCGCAGGATGTGAGGCTGTTGGGGTCTGTTGCTTCTACTGGCCATTAACTGGGGATTAGTGCTGGTGGGGCACACATCCCTTTGAAGAGGTAATTCCTCACACTTCCTTGCTATAGAAAATCAGGAAGCAATCATAGAAGAAACTATGCAGATGGTCCAGACACGGAAGCCCGTGACCATTTTTTCTCCGGTCACAATTAAGACTTGGGAGTAGCCGCTGCCATTGTGAAAACTTAGCACATCAGAAAATTCAAGAGGACATCAGATTGCGACCTCTCACGCAATCATGCTTAAAACTGAAGGGGGGTAAAGGGTAACAGTGAGATCAAATGTTTTTTTTGTTTAAAAAAAAAAAAAAATAGTAAACAGTGTTTACAAGCTTTTGTAACCCTGCACAGTGTCCCATATATCTGTCAACACCATATATCCGAGTATGTGCAAGGCTGTTAGACTATAAAAGTTGTTGGAGGGGAGATCATCAAGATGTCACATACAGAGGCTTGGAGAAGTTAAGAATATACGTTAGTGACAGTAATGACTGGGCATCATTGTACTGCGGCTGGGAAAAAAAGGGAAAGTTATTAGTGCTGTATGTTGGACCACACTGACCTCTACAGGGACAAAATGCTAATATCTTCTTTGGGAGATTTTTGCTGACATTAACTATAAAAATTTTTAAAAAAGGGAATGTGATCTGTGTATTATGTTTTAATTCTTCACAGTGATTCCCAAGTTAAAACGCCTTTAAAAGTGTTTTGTGTGTACTGCACAGCAGCAGGTTTTACACGTTTCTCTTCGGTTTCCTCCGGTGGTCTCTGGTAAATTGTTAGCGTGTCGTCCAGGCCCAACCGTACAGTGTTGTATATAGCACTGGGGGGTTTGTTCACTCTTACAGAGCTGTTTCTGTATTTTAAATCACTGACTTTGTAAAACCAGAGGCCACTTGGTTTTTTACTTGCAAAGCTAAATTAAAGGTTGGAGATATCGCTTGGATTTAAAGTTTGCACGTCAACTGAGAGTTTTAAGGGCTGTAGTTGTGCTGTGGGTCTCACAGTGGGTGTTTACTCCAGTAAGTTTGACGTCAAAACACAAACATGTTAATTATCTCTTTTATGAGATGCAATTCTGCCTTTTAAAGAGTTGGCTTTGGTTTCTCTTTGGTGAGGAGCCTGTGAAGGGAGTCACTTCGCCCACAATATCTTCGTTTTCTCTTTTGATTTGATCATGCCATCTTAAAAAAATTTTGAATGGTCAAATCAACAGTAAAACAGTGATGTACATCAATATCGCATTAGTCTTTGTATTTTCTGGTGGTTACTCAGCTGTGTGCTTCCTGAAAACTAAATCTTAACTCTTATAAAGTAACTTAGAAAGAGATGTAGCCAAGACAACCCTTTTACAAAACATACAAGAGGAATGTTAAAGGTTTATACAGTAAAACATATTCAAAATTTGATTAGCTGTTTTTATTGGTAACTTGTTTTCATCCATAAACCAGCACAAGTGTTCCTTATCCATACTTACTGTACATAATAATATATTATATTATATCTAGGTCCTTTAAAGTAATGTCTGAACCCTATACTGTGTTCATATATATATATATATATATACAGTATATATATATACAGTATATATATATATATATATAGTATATACAGTATATATATACTATATACAGTATATATATACTATATACAGTATAT
>CALSCE010000091.1:11264997-11332950 GCA_943593645.1 Bovichtus variegatus | reverse complement strand
ATCCACACTAAAGTGATGCATTCTGTTGGAAAGTTTCAACCCCACAAAATCTGCAATTAATTCAGGAATAAAAATGGTCAATACTTTAATTTCATCCCGCTTGCTCTCAATGTACACCTAGATGTACTGATGTTGTGATATTCCCACCCTGTTAATTAGAGAGCATACATTTGTGGTCTGTTGGATCAGCACCTGTGCAGATGTGAAACCACGACAACAATAAAGGTTTTAGGTGTGTAAACAATTGACTTGTGTGTTTGCATGGAAATCAAACATTGCCTCAGTCACTGCAATCACATCTTATGTTATCTTTCTTTTAGTCAAACATCAGCTATGTGACCCAGATTGAGGGGCTCCAGAGCCACAGTCACTGCTCCCTCCACTTCAAGCTGCTGCCATCGGATTATCGGCCGCTGGGTTACACGCCGCGTCGGCCGGAGATTTGATTAGCAGCAACTGTGAAAGAGAAAAGTCAAGGGCGAGCATGGAAACTGACTTATCATTTACGAGGCATGTGGCCCACGTCGCCTGTGGGCACTGACACTTTTTTTGGGATTTTGCATCATGCCGTTTAACCAAAAATGTCCAATTGAATTGCATTTATACAGTAAATGTCACAGCAAATCTTTTTGCAATAAAAAAATAAATAAAAATGGGAAATTATTATTTGACAATTCCGCGCAGTGTATTCCAAACTAAGCTTGTTTACGTGAAACCCAGATGAAGGTGACTCTATGTCAGGGTTTTTACCTCTACAGATCAACTGTACCAAATTCCTAAATCTTAGATACAAGAAACTACTGTAAGTGTTCAACTCCTGCCCTTGGAAAAGTAAAGAGAGGGCCTTCCTCCCCCCTCGCAGGGGCCTCCTTCCTGCACAAACTAACAAAGTATCAAGGTGGTTGAAAGAGGAGAAAGGAGAGTAGAGGCAGCTGTGGCTCAGGTGGCAGAGCGAGTTAGCCATTTTGCTTTGATCCCTTGCTTCTTCTGTCGGCGTGTGTCCTTGAGCAAGAAACTAAACCACAAATTGCTCCAGATTAGGGTATACGTGGGGGAAGAAGTTGGTAATTCATTTAAGATAAAAGCTAAATGAATGTAATCCAAAATGTAAAACACTGCGGTCAGGCAGTGCTGAAATAAATACGTAGAATGCTCACAGGTAAATGTGATTTAACAGAATTTTACTTATTGTCTTTTCTTGTGGAACCCCAAACGAACCAATAACCTGGCAGCTCTTGAATCCAAAATGTATATTTCCTTAACTGTTTAGAGTACATACAAAAACCTTCATTGTGAGTCATAAGGAGAGAAGCGCTCTCAGTCCAATCAACTGGTGCTCATCTGTCATCAGGCATTAATGAAGGGTCTCGGCCTTACCACCTGTTCTGCATATTCTCGTGCCACACAGATGTTTTTGTAGCTACAGGGGACGTGGCTCTGAGGCTAGTGGTTGTTGTCCTGTGTGGTATGTGCTGTTTGCCCCTAATGATAATACACAGTAAGTCTTCTCTGTTCTTTGTTTAAAAGTATGCACACCTGAATCTGTCCCTTCCAGGACATCCAGGTGCACGGCAACAAAAAACAGCTTTTTACTTTGCCTTCGTAGAGCAGTATGGACGTAGAAAGATATAGCATGGCATCTGTGGTTTCTCTGAAGGATTCTCAGGATGCATCTTTGTCTCTTTACTACGCCAAGGAGGTTTTCGGTTCCGTTTTGTTTGTTGGTTTGTCAGCAGAAATAAGAAAAAACTACTGGCCCAATTTATTGAAACTCAATTTTGAAGCGGGTCCGAATCAAGGGGCGGATCTTTTTCACATTCGTTAACAGTGCAAGATGGGGCATGGCCTCGACGTCTCCACTCTCTGAGTGCTATTCCATATATTTAATATTTTAGTTTTTTATGTAAAAAAAAATCTCTAAGAATTCTGTATTTATACTGTACACCAGCTTGAATGACAAAACAGTTTTTTTGGTGGGTATGTGGGTACATGTTGTAGGTGCCCTTTCGGGAGTGGACCTCCTTTTTTTTTTTTTTTTTTTTTTTTTTTAAGAATCTTGCAATAATAATTTTAACTTGTTTGACGTATTGGCCTTTTTATATAGTGTGTTTTTTTCCAAGGGGAATTTTACCGGTAATTTATTAGCCACCGATAACCAAATAAGACCACAGCCCTGGGCTCCAGAAATAGAACAGCTTTGTGTACAAGAAACGGCCGGGGCTAAGATATAAGAATGTCCCCTCCCTCCTGCCCCAATCAAAGAGAGTGAGCGGTCACTGTGACACAGTTTCATACAGTGTCTATTTAGAGGAAGCAAAGATAGAATAGGACAAAAGACAGAAGAAAAAGAAAACCATGAAGAGTTTCATTGTCAGTCTGTTATACATTGAATTGGATTGAATTTGACAGGATGTCCTGGAAATACCTGCCCAGGTTTTAAGCAGGTGGTTTGATTTTTTGTCATTATCACTTTTTCTCACATTTTAAGTGAATGTTTAGTAACATTAAACTTGATAAATAACCATATGATTCTCATTATGTTCAGCTATGAGTTATTTGTGCTGGCCTGCTGTGGTGTGGCACACTGGACCTGGGGTGCGTTCAGTTATTTTAGCACTGTGGTTTATAGGGTTAGGGTTAAATGTGGACATAAGTGTATCATTAATACAGCGCATAGCTCTATTTTTGTCACTGACCCATATTAAAATGATCACAGTATAATAAATATAAAAAAATCTATCTAATGTTTGCTATGACAACTCCAAATTCTGAATCCCACAAAAGGACGCCACGGTCTGTAATTATTGTTCAACTCATACTCAAAATAAACGGACTGCTTTCCTCAGTTAGTGGTGCATGATGCGCTTTGAATAACACAAATGATTCTTTGTTTCTGCAGGTTCTCCTTTTAAGAAGAAAACAGAAAGGTGGGAATGAAAGCCCACAATTAGTATTTGTTCGAACGTCTGCGGTTCACTTTCTCCACCATCATTTCCTACATGGATGGAAATGGATTCTCGCTGTCTGCTTCCGGTGGCCATCCTGGTCAGCTGTACAAACATATTCCAGAATCTTTGTTGGATCCTTTTCTTTGTGGCAACCATGCAGCAGCATCACATGGTTGATGCTCACATGGCATCTGTTTCGTCAAAAAGGAGAAGACCTTTCATTATGGTGTTGAGGCTGGAGATTAATCTATAATTGATAAATGCATCAGCACCACATCTTATGGGAAATGAAAACGTTCTCTATTGATGCTTAATGTTTCCCATTAGCCACCCCTGCTCCTTCTGACTCTGTTTAGCCCTAAACTGTAATGTCTGTTTTATTGTGAATAATAGTAGCACTAGAAAGGCACTTACTCTGTATTTGGAGCAAAGCCAGCAGAGTGGGACAAATGGAGCAACCCATTCAGTAGTTCTAAAAAAAAATTTAAAAGACCTCTTAGCTCTGGCTTGGTGCTGATACAAAAGGAGGTATTGATGTGAGGAAAGACTGAAGCCTTGTGTTATGCCCACCAGAACTGGCTGAGGGAACAGCCCTTTCACAAACCTCAATTCAAAATGCAAACGGTGGCACATCTTGTACTCGAGAAACCTACAGTAAGCCTATTTTATGTGAGCTCTGCAGTACTTTAGTAACACACGACACAGCCATTTAAAGAATGATGCTGTTTTGTAATTCATATTGATAGTTAGGACATTTTGAAGGATGAAAAATACAAAATGTACTTTTTCATTCTAACTCCAGTTGAGATCTTTTCTCTGTGTTTTGTATATACAGCATGCTGTAATGTACATTTCACTACACTTCACTTTCACTCTTGTTGTGTAACAGGGGCATGATGTTCCGGGCTCTGGTCAGCTTCTCTGCGGCCTAAAGAAACAAAGAAAAAACGGAAATCACAAGAATGTAAAACATTGTAAATCTGTTTTCTGGCATGGCAGAAATTAATTATGTGTTTTTGAATTGTCTCATGAAGAAATGCCCCTCAAATGAAATATGAACATGTTGACTGCACTTCCTCATTGAAGAAAAGGAAGAACGTGAAGTAAGTATGGGAATGGCACCTATTCACTGAGAATCGGAGCGGCACTTTGTCATCTTGTTTTCTTTGCACCACCTGCTGACCCCACCCCAAGTATTTACTTAAGCTCTCCCCTCACCCACAAAGCCATTGTTCGGCTGACAGCAACTAAATGTCATGCTACATTGCTAAAACCATGAAACGTCTGTGTTATTTCAATCTAGAAATAGATATCTAAATTTAGAGTGGGAGTAATGCTTTATGCTTTCCTGTGGGACTGGGTAGAGGGGTTGGCAGTACTGTACATAAGCACTGAGCTCATAATGAAAATGATAAAGGGAGTTCCAGTGAAAACAAATACAAACAGAGAAAACCAAGTAGGGAAGTGAATGATTACACTGTATTTGGGTAGAATGTCCCTGGTGTTTATCACGTCACATGACCTCTAGTACTAGGGACAAGTTGACATTCAAACTATCGTAAAGAATCAACAAAATTCAAACCCAAAGTAGTTGAAACATAAATCCAAATTTTACTTTCTTTGTAAGAGACATTTTTCTTAGGAAGTAGGATTTTCACAACACATTTTTGGCAAACACCTCACGGAGAACATCTAGACTTTATTGTAAGGATTGACGTTTGGTTGTTGCATTTTTTTTTTTTTTAGCTACCACAGTCATCACAATTATTGTTATTGTGTGTCTGTTATACATTTTAGTGGCTGGAATGGTCAGACAGCTTGAGCCTTCGACCACATCTCGAGGGCACTTTTCACAAGTTTTGCTAAATCTAAATCCAAAGTAAAATGGGCATCCATTTCCGTTCTGGCAAAGACTTTATTTTGGTGTGGTCAACCACAATGGAGAACGTGTCATGTCACAGATAAATAAAAAAATGTCACTCCATAGTTCAGTGACTGAGTTATGATAAG
Organism: Bovichtus variegatus; assembly: GCA_943593645.1. Taxonomy (NCBI): domain Eukaryota; kingdom Metazoa; phylum Chordata; class Actinopteri; order Perciformes; family Bovichtidae; genus Bovichtus; species Bovichtus variegatus. The sequence continues at coordinate 11,327,992 of CALSCE010000091.1, read as the reverse complement.
AATGCATTACTATCTTTAGGGAAGAGTTTCCATATTGTGATTTCGAGAGTCTTCTGTGACTCAACACGATGAAACAGTCATAGATAATGATAAAACAGATGGCATTGGATGTACGTAGATAAGGTTTTGGCGCATCATTGATAAGTTTGTGGTGTTATGGTCATTTGCGTTTGAGGAAAAACTAATGCTCATACTCATTTCTACACTGCTTTTATAAAGTTATTTGACAGGAAACATTAGGACAGCTGTGGCAGAGAAACCAAACCACATCAGATCTTTGATGTCTGTCTATGGGTTGTATGTGAATAAAAAAAAAAAAGCACTCGTAAATCCCCAGGTTACCATTTCCTGTTAATGTCTGCCTTTAATAACAGTTCCTGTGACATTTGATCCAGTCAATAAATGCCTGCGGAAAAAACAGGTTTTATTGCCAGCATTTTATATGAAGCAGCATGATATTGGACAAGAAGTGCTTCCTATGCAAAGTTTGCCACAGAGCTTTATGCAACTTCTGCTGATGCACTGGAAAACTGCCTGTATAGATTGTACGTATAGTTGGGAAATGTTCAAACGGTGAGAGAAATGTCAATAAAAGGGACATTCCCAATAGACCAGTGTTATATGACAGATGAAAACTGCTTAATTTGTCTCCTCATCACTCATCAGTTGTATGCAGTGAGTTTTTATGAATTGAAATATGTGCCCACTCCTGGCTCAGTCACTCATTATCACATGCAACAACCTGAGTTTTATGAATTGCATTCCTCAGTGTGAGATAATTTACCGTGTATTAAGATTTATGTTGTCTCCTCAACCATCATTACCGCCTGCAACAGCGCAAGTTTTATGCGTAGTTCTGAGACACGTCTTAACTCAATTTTGTGTCTGTTTATCACGGATCTTACAGCAAGGTATCATTTAGATCCTCTGCTCAGGGTGATTTGCATATTTTAAACCCCTCATGGTTGATGTGGCAGGGCACACTTACAGAGCAGGAGGGTGGGGTTACCTAAATGCCCTCATTTCACTGCAGGGGGGATGAGAAGGCTTTAACTCAGTGGAAAGTGGTTATTCTATATTTGCTCCAACCATACAGTTACTCCACCCTCCACACGTCCCACATAAAGCCACTCCAATAGAAGTTTTTATGAATGCTCAACCTCTTCTCATTAGGTTTACACTCTTTAGAAGCTGCAGACCTGGCAACACTTTTTTTATTAAAATAGAACAACAATCAGCCCAAACTAACCAGATAATGATCTGTTGGTTTGAGTGAAAAGTCTTCAAGTGCTTTGATGTGGCTTTCGCTTGGCAATGTGTAGGAGCGCAGATAAATGAATTAGTAAATATTTAAACGAAAAAGTCACTTTTTGGTGTAAAACAGAGTGACTGAGGCAGAGAGACTGTATAAACGACTGCCTTCCTGCATTTCTGTAAGTGGGTGGGGTCAGGTGGACGAAAATGACTTGGACCACATTATATGTAAAGTTGGTAATTACTAGGTTTGGAGATTTAAATAGCCGGGCCCACAGTGGTAAACACACTGGAAGTCAAGGCAGCTGTCTCCACTATCCTTCCTTCTTGCCTCCTCAGAGACAAACTAAACGGTGTTCAGAAAGCTTAAATATTTGGTTTAAATAGAACCAAAAGAAAGTCAGAGACACACAAACAGAAACAAAAGAGGCTTTGAAATCAGTGAGTGGTTGTGTTTTGCAACTAAAACTATGAAATGACAACGGCTCAACAGACTCTTATGTGCATTCAAATAATTGTGAGCCTGCCATGGGAAGTCTTACTGGTAATGGACCAAATAACTGAGCTTACGGTGTCTGTCTACTCTGTAGTGTTTATCACTCTGATCGTCGGAAAGAAACCCTATACCCCTACCTTTCACTTTGGTTGGTGTCTCGACGACTATTGGAATTGCCATGAAATTTGGTAAAGCTATTCATGGTCCCTTGAGGATGAATCCTACAGACTTTGGTCATCCCCTTGCGTTTTCCTGTAGCGCCCCCATGAGGTTGACACGTGGTTTTGAGGGAAATATTTGAACATTTTAAAATTTGGTACACACATTCATTTCCCTCTCAGGATAAATAATAACTTTCGATGTAGTACAAACATCAGGTCAAAATCGTGAACATGTTAGGGGAGACACATGACACATTAATAAGACCTTTGGAAGGGTTTTATGTTAGCAATGTATGTTTCTCTAGGTCAAATGTTGAAATCAGCCACCTACAGCTTATAGACCACTGATAATATACTCTTTGTTCAAGACCGTTATCCTGACTTAATATGTTGATATCTGTGTATCTGTATCACTGTCGCTGAAGAGATTTTTACCATTCAAACTGCGATTGAAACATCCATCTCCCTTCATCCGTTTGCAATTTGAACTGCGACGATGACTCTTATCAGTCTTACAATTGTAGTTTATCTCAAGAACACATGACCCTGGGAACATCGGGATTACATTAGCATTTAGCTCAAAGGACCACTGTGCCTAAGTACAGCCTCACAGAGCTGCTAGCGTGGCTGCAGACTTTTAGTCTCATCTGAGAACGTGTCTTTTATGAGGCCTGAGTTTGTAGTGTTGTTAAACAAGTAATCTGTGAAGGGTCTTTCAGTGTTTGAGTTTACCACAGAACCGCACTAACACTGATTGAAGTGCGATACTCCATTAGAAGCTTTACGAAAGTAGTATTTATTGCAGGTGAGCCGTTTACTGTGTACTGTATTGTCAGGTGTTCCTTTTATTTTACCCCACATGGGTATCTTCTTTTTGCATTGATCTGTCACTTCCGCTTGCATGCTGTCTTTGCTTAACCATTTTTGATGATTTTAAAAAAGATAACTGACAAAGATTGCAAAATGGGGAAGTTTTGCTCATGTCAGAAAGTGAAACTCTGACGTGTCAACTAAAATAACAGTTTCGCAACAGTTATGGATGCAGTATTTTCATGTCAAAAGTGAGATGTTTTACAGCTAATGTAAAAGAAGGTTTATTGCAACAAACGAAATGCAAAAAGAACAGACAGGGTCTCTTTTTTTTTTTTATCACCAGCCAAGAGACTTGTGTCAACAGACAAACCTGCTGACAAACCTCACACAATCCTGCAAACCAGCTGCAGTTGGAATGTTTGCATACAGTAGAAGTCTCAACATCTGTTTTTACAGAATCTGTACTTTCAATCCCGGGGACAACTTCAAACAGCTTTTGGCCAATTACAAACATGCATGTACATAAACTACAGTATTCGTGTGCAAGAAAAGTGCCCCATGCAGAGGGGAAGATAACCTGTGGCGCACGTTCAGAGCTGGAGTCATTATGAGTTAAAGCAAAGAGAAGAAATAAATAAAATAACACGGGACATTACTTCTAAATCGCATGCGTAGAAATTACCTGGCAAAACATTGGTATTTCCTCTTCCTGCCATAAGCATTGCTATATAAAGCAATTCATTTTTATTTATTTTTGGCTATGCATAAACATTTCATTTCAAGTTTTTTTGGTGTAAAAGCAGCCAACTGTGTGTTGCTAACTCAGAAGTTGCTGAACAAAAATAACTCTTTGAAGTCTTTGAAACAGTTCATTCTTGTTCACAGACCCACAGCTATCTCAATCAGGACTTTCCTATATGTGTAGGGGTTACATTTAGCTTGCTGCTTGCTGAACAAGCCAACTATACAGTTTGGACGTAGAAAATAGTGCAAAAACAAAGATAGCTTTCCTATTTTCACCATGCTATACCCATATATAAAGTCTCAATATAGACCCTTGCTTCAATAGTTAAAAGCTTTATATGAATTTTCCGCTCAACAATACATTTTCTTCATCAAACTATTTTAAATAGTAAAAAACTTTAAATAGCACACTATCAGAAAATATAAAGCGCTCTGTATCAGGACAAAATACCCTGATAAATATGAGTCATTCCAGAGTATTTCAAAAGGTTGTTTTTTCCTGCATCAGGGTTCAGAGTTCATGTCCGTCAAAGTCTATAAAAAGTTGAACACTTTGTCCTCAATCAAACTAATAGACTTGTCTGTTAGCATTTCTTCACTGCTTACAAATTTATATCCGAAAAGCTTCATCGTTGGGCCACAAACTTTCTGTACAACCTGGGCTATTTTGAATGGTAAACTGAACCTCCATTTTTCGACTTGTTCTGAAGAGTTTTTCTGTGTGGAGTACACGCCGCTGGTCTCCTTGGAGGCCTGGGTGTTCTTCAGGATCCAGGATTTCACTTGAGGAGTGAATGGGATTCCAGTAAACCTGTACATCTCCGTCGCTTTCCTCATGGGAAACCGTGCAATGTCCTCGTACCGCACCAGCATGTAACGCCTACGCAGCCAGGGTGGCTGTCTGAGGCCGATCTCCGCAGACATCCTGATGTTGTCGCAGTTCCCTTTCAGCTTTCTGACTTCATCATCATCAATCGGCACGTCCCCATCTATTGCCCACTGCTTCCAGTTCTTGTATTTGGCTGCAAAGGCCACCATGCGGGAGGCTAGTACAGCCCGAGGGTCCCGAACCAGCTGAATGAACTTCACGTCAAGGCGTGGGTCCTCCGCCAGAGGACGGAGGTTCTCCAGCTGGCGCACCCTCACTGACTTGATGGCCCTGTGCTCCTTTTTCAGGCAGGACTCGGACGCCATGGTCAGGTTCAGAGGCCCACAGCGTCTGCTCCTGCAGCGATAACGCTCGAAGACCCCTTTGATGGCGGGGCTGCAGACCGACTTCTCACACAGAGAGCTGCTGGACTCCCTGCGGAAGAGGGCGGTGGTGATGTGGTCCACAGGGTGGGGGTCGATGAAGCTCTCCAGCAGGGAGAAGTCACAGAGGAAGAGCTGCTGGAGCACGTTGCGGTACGCCTTGGCTGCCGCTGTGGCGTTGGTGCCGCCAGTCTCCAGCGTCAACATCTTCTCCACGTGCCACAACGGCTCAAACAGGTAGAACATGTTGTCGCCCTGCTGGTTGAAAAACTCGCCCACAAACGAGGAGCCCGTCCTGGTGGTGGCTAACAGGAGGATGTGCTTCCTGCCCCTCGTCATCACTTCCTGGTGCTGGCTGTAGTTCTCCAGGCGCCGCTTCATCAGCGCGAAGGCAGAGTCCATCTTGCTGAGTGTTGTAAAGGAACCATTGTGCTTCAGCAGTATGTGGGAGAGACCACTGGGCTGTAGGGGGGTCTGGGGGGTCTGCTTTAAGGCGAGTTTATCTGACACCCTGAAAGTGCAAGAGGAAGCACAGAGCAATGTTATCTTTCATAGCCGTGGTTATTTAACTTGACATTAGCAGCAATTTTGTGTGACTGATATTGCAATTGGATTATGAGAAGAAATTATACTTTTTACATCATTATTCCTATTTTCATTGAAAAACATATAAAAAAATTATCATCGTGGGATCTGTACCAAACAAAGATTTCTTAAATTTGTAGAATACGATTTATAGGCCGGACATCTTTGTGGCAACAAAATACCTAACGCAGAATGGTATATTTCACAAATGTTGCGCAAATGTAAAATTGCAGTAGGCAATATTGAGATTTCAATAAAATTTCGATGAATTGTTCAGTCCCAAGGTGTTTTTGTAACGTATCTGTTTAAAGCTTGGAAGAGATAAACCTGCTAGGAATCACTAAAGCACTCCATTTATCACTGAAATGGGCTTACCTTGAGATAATGTTGTTTTCCTTCTCAATGATAACAAGTGCCACAAAAAAGACGATGGATATTGTGTATTTGATCCTCATTCTTGGATGTAGCTGTGCCTGGATATGCTTTTACAGACTGCTTCTTAATGGGTTCTGCCAATCTTGCAAGTCTCCAGTCGCCTTCTTAAAGAGCCTTCCAGTTATTTGTATTCCCCGTTGTAAGCTATGTTTCATCCTGTAAATGAAATGAACATCAACCTGTCAGTTACACATTTTGCACATTTGAACACGGCGGTGAGTAAGTACTTTGGTCTCAATTCTTTCTGTCGAAACACATCAACGTTGTTGGTTGTTTAGTTTTTTGAGGAAATAAGGAAGTTGACGGTGCCTTGTGGTGTATGTAATACTGCACTGTGATGCTGAGTCAGAGTTGTGGTTTTATAGAGCGCTTCTCCTTCCCATGCTTTGTTTCTTCGGCAGTTTTTTATTCAAGCACAGCATTACTATACTATGTTCTGCAAAACCAACGATAGAGGCATTTACTCCGAGACAAAAATATCATATCTAGAGAAGGTAAGAATAGAAAATAGCTGAGTGTGTTAGACTGGAATCTTAGCCAGTTCTTCCCACGAGGAAGTCCTTGTTATCTTTAAGTGCACCAGTGCATATCAGGGACATGCCCACCCACCCTGCAAGACTGAAGGCTGGTGCACAGAGAAGCTGTATTTATGAGTGTTTGTAGACATTTTTTAAAGAAAATGGCAGAAAACAACTGTGAGGGCACAAATGAAATATGAGTGAGAGACTGCAATCAAGCTCAATTGTGTAATTAAACTGTTATTCCCCAACTGCAAAGCTGCTTGCTTAAAAACTCAGGGTTGTCTGGGTTAGAGTGATAATCCTACCTCCCACTGATACGTAGCAGAGCAGCCTGTGGCCCAAACTGCCAGCTGCTGCTCCATGTCAACACTGGGAGGAGATATTTTCAACAGAGGCCCTCAGTGACATGGGCTACTGGTACAGTAGAACATCTGGTGGCGGGCTAATGGCTTGCTGCTTCCCCATAATATGCCTTTGTGCTCCTAAAACACTGACTGACACTGAAGGGGACACATGTCCAAATGCTGAGAGGTATAACTGCACAGTGCTGAAATTGTAGGGGAAAACCTGCTTGTTGTGGAGCCATAATTTAGTGGTAGTGCTCTAAGCCTGCAGGCTTTTCAGTACTTGTGTTACTCTGTAAAGTACCGGCAGTGGGTAGTCAAATGAAGATAAGAGTGGATTTAATGATGCCTATGTGTATTTGGGAATGTCTTGTACATTCCTGAAAGATTGATATTTTAAGATAATGGCATCTTGGCTCAGATCCCTGACTAATCTTCGGATTTTAGCATAATCCTGCTTTACCTCGTCTGCCAGTGAAAGGGTCAATAACACGGCGAGAGTAAATGAGACAGTCTCCACCCTGAGGAAATTGGCAATGTGTCAGTTTGATGTGTGCCCACAAAAATGTCAAGGTTAGAAATTTAGAAGCATATAAGTAAGCACACAGAGGGTGTACAGTCTTTTTAAAATCCCGAATCAGACGTCTGGGTTTGTGAAAACATTTGTTTATTGGATCCGTCAGGTGCTTTGCACAGACTCCTGAGTGTGTCTGGGATTTCTTATGGATCACTGTAAAACGATTGCAGGTCTAGCCTCAGGGCCGACACATTAGTGAAACTGCTGCTATTAATCAGCAGAGCCATAAGCCAACAGACCAACCTCTTCACTCACTACAGCAAGGTAGTTGTGTTTGACACAAAACAAGCAAAACTGTGCAGGAAGCCTGATACAGGAGCATCATACATTTTTATTCTGATGAGCCTCTTTGAGTTTCTGTTTAACCCGTCTGTAGGTCCAGTTCTCATGTCCTGTTGCAACGTCTGTCCCGGGCCAGTTTTGAGCACCGAAGCCAGTCCAAATGAGCGCAGCCTAAACACAGGGAATGGTTGGACACTGCCTGCGAAATTCTCTGAGAGGGAATGAAAAGTTTACAGCTCCAATAGAGCACTGTTGACGTGGAACAGCGTGTAATGAAAAGGTGAACAGCTTGTGTACTGAGACACGTTTTCACCGGGAGGAAAAATCAGCTCCGTCTTGCACCACCCTGCCGCATGCCACAACCACAAAGGTCTCTTTACACAGGAGTGACTCTAAACCTCCCTTGGGCTGAGATGGCAGAACATAAACCCCCAGGTCACTCACACGTCACAGGGTCAGTGACTAACCCCCTGATGTTACAAGTTATGTGGTACATGTCAGTTAGTCAGCTGCACCACAGCAAATTACTCAGTCCTTAAGTCTTCAGTGGCCATTTAACATTGCACAAATACAGTCATAGTTTGTGTAAAGTAATAAACAAACTGAACCAATTAAGACAAACACTAAAACTGACTTGGCTTAATAAATAAGACATGAGTGAACGGTTAACTGTTCTTTCAGTGAAAAAGTTGATTTGACACAAATTTTGAGTACTTATTGATTATATGTGTTTAAGCAGTTGTCGTTATCTCCATATATGGTTTTAAATAAACCGAAGAAAGCCACATCAACAATTCATCAAGAACATAAGTGGTTTGAGGTTTTGTCATTTATTTGGTAAATCAAATATACACCAATTATCTGAGCTTACTGCATCTGCTGTGTAAAGTTTAAAAAAAAAAAAAAAAAAAGAAAACACACACGAGCTGACATTGTTGAATATTCACAAACCACTGAGGCATATGACACTTTTGATCATCTACTCATAACAAAACCGCCACTGCACCATTTATCATCTTGCTACAAATGCTTTTAATAGCTGCCTCTCATTTAATGTAAATCTTATGTGAAGACAAATTAAACACCACCCAGCCAAACCCACTAGAGTTGTAAATGTACACAGAATACCCCATTCCAATCCCATTCCAAGAGGTAAAGGGATTTGTTTTTAAATCCTCTCTGAAATATAGTATGTAGGCGTGATAATTACAGGATGGTGTCTCGATATACAACACACACCTTGGTTATCTTTTGTAATAGTTCTGATTGTCTGGAAGTCAATGTGGGCCATGAAGAACACATTGTTCTTCAATACATTTATTTAATACCTGTAGTGACTTTGCAAATTAAGATTGTACATAAAAAACACGTAAACATATTAAAATTAGGATGCATTGTTCCTTCAGGTATTTAATTAGCCAAACACAGAGATTCCCTTTTTTTGATTTCTTTATCTATAAAACATGTTTTTTAATTTACTTTCCAGAAAATGTGCTATTTACAATCAGGATATACAGTAGATACATCAATATCACAATACAAAATGACATATAACTACTGTGATAGAGTGCAGTATTTTCTATTTAATATTGAGTGTATTATATGTACCTTGTTCACTTACCAAAGGATAACAAGGTGGGCTGTGTTCAACCATTCTCAACTTGTTTTTGAAAGGTTGTTCTTGGTCAGTTTATATATAGCTCGGTTTCAGTGAGACTTATTAGGCTATCTAGTAACATCAAAAAGAGGTTTAGGCCAGATCTTTGTTAGCGATGACCATAAATACTAATATATAGATTCATGCTCGATAGGATATGTTTGGGACAATGTTGTGATTTTGCGCTTGGAGAGAGTGGTCATGCAGAACAAGCCAAAACAGCGACGCATGCATGATATTACTGTACATCCAGAGCAGTGATTTAGCGTGCAACTTCGCTGTTCACTTATAAACAGGTTGAACAGACACCTGAATGGGGGGAAAAAAACAGTATTAAGGTCTCTGGAGAGCATGCGCTGCATTCAAAGGTCAAAAGGACAAAGCGGACAAACTTAAGTCATGCTTTCTTAATAAGTAATAATAAGTAGACAGTTAGAAAAGGCACTTTGCTTCAACTTTTATGTCAGAGATCAACAACAGTTTTATGGTGATTTCATGTCCATTTTATGTTGTTTTTAACCCCCCTTCCCCCCCGGTTTCAACAGCTAATGATATTATTAGTGTATAGCTTTTAGTTATTTGTAAAGTAGCCTTATTCAGAGTTATACAGTTTATCCGCTCTCCATACCCACCCTCATGGTGAGCTGCGGTGTCTGAAGGCGTCCCGCGTCGGTTCATGCGTGTAGTTGATCAGCCTGTCCTCAACGAGCGACTCCGGATAGAAATGAATTCCATTACTTCCCAACAATACTTCACTTGTGTGACAAAAAACAATCCAATCCAAAAGAAGAACAAGTAGCTCGACTAGTTTTAGTAGGTGAAACCTTTTGATTCGATGGACTCATGTTTGAGGAGGCTGCAGGTCAGGCTGCCCGGTGAACTGAATGACAAGTATCTGCAACAGTTGCGACTCACTGAATCACATGGGGAAAGTTTGGCCCAAAGGAGCGGAGCTTCAGCCAGGAGGCGCACCACCACCACCCCTCACAGACCTACTGTTTCTAGTCTGTGATGATATACCAAACACACTTTATGGACATAAAACACATGATAAACAATGCTAGAGGCCTGATTCTGTTATCTGTTGATGTTATGTTGGCCTATTTGACGTTTTTAGTAGTGTTGCCTGTAGTCTCATCAAAAGAAGAGGCAAGCACTCCACCTAGTGGAAAAACCACAACACGTAACCTACATTGACCTGTATGTGTATATAACGCTTACAGGTGCTATTTATAACGTGATTAGTTTCCATTTACATTTTTACGTTTACATTTCAAGAGGAAATATACTTCTTACTCCTCTAGAATTATTTGACAGCCGCAGTGTGTTACTTTGCAGATCAAGATTTTGCATATAACTCAAGATCAGTTAAGTAATACATTAAATGCAGAACTTGCTTATAAAGGAGTATTTTTACATTCTGATGCTGCTTTTTGCTTGGATCTGAATACTTCTTTAACCACTGAGTACATTATTATAGTATTATAACATGCTGCACGACTTAATAACTACAATTCCCATCAAACCTGTCGCTTGATTATGACGCAGCAACGGAGCATTTTCGTGAAGGTTGCAAAACAATTGCGTCAGAAGGTAGCGCGCTTGTTTCTGGAAAGGTGAACTACGTACGTTGCTCTCTCGGTATGTAACATCTACATTTCTGCCTATTAGCCGTCATACATCAGAAAATTATTTGTTTGTGGCAACAGTTTATCTATTTGTCCTGCCTTTACACCGCAATATTGGAAGTTCCCAAAGACAGGGATGCTAAATGTAGTGAAATTGGTCACGTTACGCAGCTAGCATGTTAGCTAACGTTAGCTAGCTTACCCAACTGACGTGACATGTTATGATATCAAAGTTGTATTTTCTTCACTAACTTATTCCTACAGTACTTTAACTTTGTTCCCTAACTGGCTCTGTGACTCTAACCATTACAATATGTGTACGTGTCTAAACATTATGTCACACGACTGTCTCCCAGTTACTGTGAGTTACATGACGCTCTGTTTATCTCTCAGACTGATACAGCATAAAACATTGTGACCATGTTGGTGGCGAGGCTGACGTGCCTGAGGAGTCTTCCTCTATTCGGGCTCCGTCCTGTGCTGTCACAGGGCTCCCCAGCCCTGAGAACACCCACCCTGAAGGCCTGTCCACCCCTGCTCAGGCCCCAGCAGGTACTGTAAAGTTAACACCAACAGGCTGGCATTCATGGCTCACTAACACCTCTAAGCTTTCTAATTGATGCTTTAACTTTCCGTTATGACCACACAAATGAAACTACTATTACTTGGTACCACTTCTACTAAGTTTAGACTAGGTTAGAAGAAACTGTTATTAATCTTATGTGACAATAGCAGATATAGAAACACTGACAAGATGAAAACAGATAGTGGGCACTGAATGCAAAGACAGCATTGCATATGATACATCAAGCTTCAAAACATCCAAATCTGTGTTTCCTTGACAAAACTTATTTAAATTTTTTCCTTCACATTTTTGGTGTATGTATCTTTTATTAATTAAGGATGAATAAAGACAAGACACAATGTCTGCGTTAAATAGAATGATTGTTTTTGGTTTCGATTAACAAGGCTGGGCGTAGAATCCTACCCACTAAATCAACAATGGCAGTTTAGTGTAAAGTTTGTTTTTCTTTCCCTAGGGTTTTTCCTCGAAGGCCAGATTTGGTTTCCGAAGTGGAAAGACAACCAAAGGCCAGCTCAAACAAGCAGCTTTTGAGCCAGCGACGGATACCGCCATTAAAAGTAATCAATATTACAACTTCTACTATTACAAGCTGTTACATAACTGGAATTTTATATTATCGGCTCTCTTAATTATAATGTTCACATAGTTTGGAGTCTTTGATGGCTATCAAAATTGCCATAATGCCAGTATGTACTCTTGAAGCACAAATCAAACCTTTTACCTGTGCCAGTCCCTGTGTTTATCTGTTTAACTTTTTGAGTATTTAGGTTAATTACATAGTACAATGTCACACATTTTAAGGTGATCTAAAATAATTATATTTGTGTCCGCAGTTGACAGTATGGGAAGAATGATCCTGGCTGGAGGTGCAGCAGTTGGCCTTGGAGCTCTGTGCTACTATGGACTTGGCATGTCCAATGAAATCGGTGCCATTGAGAAAGCAGTGTGAGTAACAGCTTTTTGTACAGGCAGTTCTTAATTTTGTTTTCAAACACAGGTTATTAGAAAGTGTTTGTTACCATCTAAGAACTCCATTTTCACCTGGCTCTTCACTCTCTGTGCAGGATCTGGCCTCAGTACGTGAAGGACAGGATCCACTCCACCTACATGTATTTTGCAGGCAGTATTGGACTGACGGCTTTGTCAGCAGTAGCAGTGAGCAGGACCCCGGCTCTTATGGGTCTGATGATGAGAGGATCCTGGCTGGTAAGATTTTTAACTCAAGTAGATCCAACATACGTTCTTACTGCATTGCAACATTTATCTTCAAATTAAATTGAAGGCTAATGCACATGGAGTTGATTTAGTAATAGCTGTACTTTTCTATATTGATTTAGTATTTAACATTTTTTGGTGTATTTACAGAGTGGGCTGTACTGAATGTCTTTTGAGATTTTCAAATAAAGCTTTGAATGTTTTTATTAAATCAAATTTCTTTAATACATATAAGTCGTCAGTTTCGTTAGATTGCTGCTAGACCCCGCCCCGTTAATACAGGTCTGTGCCTCCCTTTTTAAAAGATTAAACATTTTTTTGACCTCATTGAAAATCATGTTTTTGAAAGGCTAAATCCCAACAAATATGGATCGAAGCAGAATATTTTGTTAGATAAAAACATATTTTTGGAAGCAATTACATCTATCTTTTTTCAACATATTTTGACTTTGGACTCAATGCGCTGGCGATATTGTGAATTGTAAATAATACTGTGCAGCCACCACTGCAATCTATTTCTACAAATAGTATTATTCTGATAATATTAGTCTCACCTCATCTTCATCTTCAACTGTGCAGAAATACTGGTTTCAAACAGAATAAAAAGACATGCAGTAAAAATGTCAATGTTATGAATGAAGCTTCCAACTCTCCAGTACAGCCCTATGCACAGGTTATTAATATGAATGCCTATGCCATATTTGTTCTAACCCAGGCTATCGGAGCAACCTTTGCGGCTATGATTGGTGCCGGCATGCTGGTCAGGTCCATTTCATATGAGCAGAGCCCAATGCCCAAACACCTCGCTTGGATGTTCCATGCAGGTTTGTAAGACAATGTTTAATGTATGTTTATTATTCTGTGACATCGTCCCTCTCAGCTGTTATTTCTGTTATGTAGTTGCCTCAGTTGAACTCTAGAGGGCAGTCATGTTATTTGAAACCTTTATCCTAGACGTGTGCCACAGATCTGCTTTGTTGTTTGTTTTGAATGTGGTATTCATTTGTCTTTATTTATTGATAAGGTGTGATGGGTGCTGTCATTGCGCCCCTCACTCTCCTGGGGGGGCCTCTGATGATGAGGGCCGCCTGGTACACTGCAGGAATCGTGGGAGGTCTGTCCACTGTGGCCATGTGTGCCCCAAGTGAGAAGTTCCTCAACATGGGGGGGCCATTGGCTATTGGCTTTGGAGTGGTCTTCGCTTCTTCAATTGGTTAGTATAATACAGTTTCACCTCATAAACCCTGTCTCAGGTGCACTACAGACAGTACTGAATGCTAGTTTTGGGGCTTTCAGGCCAAAAAAGGCCATTAAGTTACAAGTAAAGTTATAGAATGGTGAGCATCTCAGCAAAATGTCATTAAGGTAAATAGCATAATGTGGTATTCCATTGAACACTTAATTAAAGACTATATCCAAGTATTAAACTCAAGGTATTACTTGTTTTTACCATGATAATGTCCCTGTAGTGCCACATGAGAAAAAAATCTTAATTCCATAAATTACAAATCTGATGAGTAAATCACACCTAAAGTGTTTGTTCTGTATTAATGAATTAGCATGAACACTACAAAAATAGTGTTTAAAAAAACAAAAAAAAAAAAAAAAAAAGGTAAATAGCTTAATTATTATTATCATGGTGCATACTGTAATACAGGCATCTATAGATTGTACATGCATGACTTCTAGTATTTGTCAATGTAGTAGGAAATGTAACTATAAATATGTAAAGACTTTCTCATGTCTGTGCTTGTTAGTGTAACAACATTTTGTATTTATTCTCACAGTTTAATTTACTTTGCCATCACATGATGATTTAAAAACTGCACATCTACACCTTGACATACGTATAGGTTAAAAGGGAATTATAGCAAAGAACATGGATATTGTGCACATCTCTCCCCAGTTGGGTACAAGTGCAGGACAAAAAACGAGAGCTGGCAAAATTCAGCGTCGAGACAACCTCTCCTTTTTAAAATGAAATGTAAAAGAAAACAAATTTGGCTGCAGCTGTCAATGAAATCTCTCCGAGTACCATTTCCGTGATGGCTAAATTTTTGAACACTAGGTGTATCAAAGTGCACATATCTACCAATTATGATGCTGTCAGATAAATAAGAACAATTTGTAGTTCACATATTATTGTTCATATACATATATGTTTGTTAATAATTTGGTCATCAAAATTAAGTGCTATGCCAATCAGCTAAACATGTCATTAGTTTTTAAAGAAACAGTAGGAAGGTAGCTAATCGATCAGCTACATACAAACGTATTATGATTATATAATCTGTTAATTAATAATTTATGTCTGAGTTCCATCAATTTGCATCTGTGCTGTCAGTCTCACAGTGAATCTCCCTGTCTTCTTCAGGATCAATGTTCCTGCCGCCCACCTCAGCGTTCGGAGCGGGCCTGTACTCGATTGCCATCTATGGTGGCCTCGTCCTGTTCAGCATGTTCCTCCTCTATGACACTCAGAAGGTCATCAAGAGGGCGGAGACACACCCGCTTTACGGCGTACAGAAATATGACCCCATTAATGCGTAAGTCATTACACAAAATATTCAAGTACACTTTAACAGCAGTTTTCAGAAGAATAGATATGTACTTGCAATAGGGCATCGATCTCATATTATTTTTACTCTTACAGGTGTATGGGGATTTACATGGACACACTGAACATCTTCATGAGGCTGGTGATGATTCTGGCTAACGGCGGCGGTGGCAGGAGGAAGTAAACACCTGCATTCTGACTTTAGTTTCCGTTTTAATCTCCCACAGAGCTGAACAAAATCATATTTTATTTCTAGCAGCATACAACAGGTGTTATCACTTAGTGACACGTCTTATCTAACTGGTAAATATACATCCATGCTTTGCAAGAGTGTGAAGAAGAGGATTGTCCTCTGGTGCAAAGAAGATAAATCGTTGTACATTGATAACACACTGAGAGCTCTTACCTTGATTGTGGAAGTATCAGGTTTATCCTGGGGGTTACAAATGGGTTAAATCTGTCTGTCAGCATCATTTTGCTTGCCTCAGATGTCCTTTGTATTCTTTATGTTTTGTATTTATTTCAACTTGATGGTGTTTCTGTTTCTAATAAGAATGAAAGTTTAAGAATATCTGATATATGCAACAGAAATGTGACCCATAGACTGGTCCCGACTCACAGTACAATAAATGACTTTGCTGTATAAACTTGCTCCAGTATACACTGATGTTGCACTTCTGTGATGGGTTGAAGAGGTTGGCACTAGTTCATATGTTTCTGATAAGATAGACAGTAATTCAACAATGGAAAAATTCAATAAATAAGTCAAAAGTGACGTTTTTTTGTCGGATGTTGCTGTTAACTATTTTGAAAAGTGATCGTAATATCCAGCAGAGGTTGAGCTGACATGATTCCTGTTATAGGCCTTTGTCACCGAGGACACGCTGACATGTCACAATAAGAAAATCCCTATTATTAAATCCTACAATTGATGATGGATGAATTCTATTGAGCTGCATCAGTTTCAGGGTCCTGGTATTGTGCATGCTGGCTCACTTGATTAGAACAAAACCATAATCTTTAATAACACCCGTGCTTTTGCTACTATGGCAAGTCACCAAAAACACATGTTATAGAAATAAAAAAGTTTTAAAAAAATGTATATGATTCTTTTTTTTTTAGAACTGGTTGCATATATGCTGTCATCTGTAGGTGAATTGCATGTTTGCACAATATCATTCATACATATTAATAAATCATATGGTCCTGTCTAATAAGTTAAATTATTTTACAAAGTAGTTGGTACTTATGATTTACTATTAAATAGATTTGACAGTCAGTTAACTATATTCTTGGAAATTCTTAGTATGTCATAAAAGTAATCAAAACTGTCATAGCATAGTATGATAGGAAAATAGAGACATGTCATAAAAACTGTCATGGTATAGTATGCCATAAAAAAAGTCATAATATAGTATGCCATAAAAAGTATTTTACCATTTGTCATCCACACTCAGCAGCTTTGACCACACAACGAGGGACCGGTGGGGGTCCACCTTGTATTTGCCTATAAACAGTAAGTCTGTAGCAGCAGATGACAAAGGCTTAGCGTAGTAATCCTCTTGTCCACCATCTGGCTGCTCCTCTAAAATAAATCTCCAAACCAGGGCACTTGCAACAGATGCTAACATCTGTAAATATGCAGGTGCTTTATTAAAGCACATACACGTGCAGCACACAGATGCCAGGGGCTGTTTCAATCTCAGATCATGTTTACGTTTAGGACACGTATGATTCATGTTAACTGCGTATTGAAAAAACCCTGCAGATGGGAGGGATAAAGAGGGCAATAATGGATGAGATTGGGGAAAGCTTCAGCATGTGGAGATCTGGCATTACTGGGGATAAAAGTTGCTCTCTGGCAGTCATTTTTTATATTGATGACCAATATTTGGTTTGGGTCCATGTTTTTTTTTTACTGCTTGCTTGATGTGGGGGGTGTGTGTGTGAGAGAGAGAGAGAAACAAGTTCAGTTGACATTGGATACAGGTTAGGGTTGTGTGAAATATCTCGTCTACTTAGATGGAAATATGTCACGTTAACTTACATATTTGAGTTCATTTACAAAAAAATATATTCACAATGTTTACACAGTTATTGACATACTTACAAATATTTCAATATTTTCATCAGCAACTTTAAAACCGTTCTCATGAATCTGCTGAAGCTGCTTGAGAAAGTTATTTGTCTGCATCCTGTTGTTTCTTCTCATTAACCACCAAATATCGGACCCACAGTTTACACACACTAAACTATGATGTGCACGTGATTAACCTTATACCTGCTATAAACAGTATAGCAACTAAGTACATTTCTGAGGCCCTGTACTTTACTTTCCTAATGCTGCTAAATATAGTTCTTTAAAAATAAACTTCTCACTTACATTTCCATAGGAAATTGTACTTTTATTTTGTTATATATTTTTTTGTTTTATTTATTATCGTTATAAACCAAAGCACCTAACAGTATAAAAGTAGTAATAATATTCCAATTATAGAATATATATTATCACACTCTTAAAGGGGACATCCAGATTAATGTGTATTTGTAATATTAATACATTAGTACAGTTAGCTGATAATACTTCTGTACTTTTACGAAAGTAATATTTTGAAAGCAGGATGTCTAATTGAAATAAATCAATCTTTAATATTCAGCAGCATTAATTATTGTGTGTTCACTGTCAAAAACAGCGATAAACGCAGTCCATGGATTCTGGCATCGGCTGACAACCAGTAAGATGCAGAGTGTGTCATTGAACGTCAGACACTATTTTAAACCTGTGAAAGTAGGAAGTGCACAAGTCTGCACCTCCATGTGAGTAAGTCACTACAGTCAACACACCTCGCTGAAGTGTCAAGCTCTGAATATATATATATATATATATATATATATAAGGTGCAAAAATCTGCCAGGGTGTTCTAAAATAAGTGTAAAGTTTGGGGCTCTGGATGTCATCAGATAAGGTTGTAACATCAAAACCTCATACTCAATTTTCCAATTTTTGCCTTTTCTTGTTATCCGTTCAGCTGTTTATTTTTCCGAGTTTGAGAACAACTTTAGGTTTTGACCCTCTTAAGCTGCAAGTCATTCATACCAGGAGGACTTCTTACAATTGTAGACAGTGGTAAAATCTTCTGTAACATGACTAACTTACATTAAGCAGAACTAAAAATATATGAAATAAGTTTGCAGCTCGAAAAATGTAAAATCAAACAAAGCTGACTGACAACATTGGCTATTTGTAAAAGCCTTGTTTTGTCTCTTAAGGCCGGGCCACTGGGCTTCGCGGGGAAAGTGGACTGCAAAAGGCCAAAGAAAGCCTCTTGGGCTATAAGTGTATCACGGATCCAGATAGGCAGCTGAGGCTTGTGTTTGTCAGCAAGCTGCCAAGGAGAGCAGCCACGGGGAACCTTAGGCCAGCGGGACTAAGTTTGTTGAAGCCCTTTAAAACACCAGGCAGAGGAGCCAAATGTGTCATGTGTCCGTACCAATTAACAAAGAGAAACAAATGTGCAGCACACGACAGAAAGCATGTCTGTTTGAGCTTCCCGGCGTGTAGGCTCAAGTCAATTCAACCTAATTCAAACACAGCAGAAGTCTTAGTATGTTGTATCATAAAGTCCTTGATTTAACAGTAAGCATGGATGCAGTGTCTTGTTTACATTTTCACATTATGCAGAGGTGTGACAATCACACCGTATTGTGTGAAACCTGATCCCTCTCCCCCCTGATGTGTAGTTGTCTGGGAGAAATCTGGGAGAGAGCACTGTGGTGGAAGATGTCTGCGGAGGGAAGGATGCGTCACTGGATTAGTGCCTGAGAATCTGCCCCAGCCTCTTCCTCCTGAGCTGCTGAGACGCCTCCAGAAAGGGCACGACAGCTCGCTGCTCGCTTTGCCTCCAACCAAGCCTTCCACATGAGCCAGCCAAGCCTTGCCTCCCCACCAGGATGAAGAAAGAAAAGAAAACGCAGGCTTTACTGTTTCTCCTCCTGCTTCACTTCACCTTGGGTAAGGCTCTTTTTTTTGTGTGTTTTTTTGTTTTGTTCTTTGAGTGTGGTTAAGACTTCTTGCCTTGCTCTTATCTGGTTAATCCTCTAACGCAAAGAGGGCATGTCCATCTTAGTGTAGACTGCTCATGCTGCCTGTAATTCTCATCTAAATGTGTGACAGTATGCTTGTGTTGTGATAATGGAAATTTAGAATCCAAATATCATTTATAAATAATCTCCATCCTCCTCATCCTCCCTGCTTTCGGTTCCTGCCCTTTGTAGCAAGTGAGTGCAACAGTTAACACCTAATTACATAAGCATTTCCATCAGAAATAGATCAAAATATAGACAAACCTGCATGATTTATATACATTTTCTTCAGCTCTATACAGTACTGTGTCACTTTGGCTCAAATAACTTGGAACGTGTTTTTTTTTTTTTTTTTTTTTTTTAAAGGGCAATCAGACTATGCTCCGTATTTTTATGACAATGGACCGAGCAGTACTCATGGGAATATGGCCTTGTTCAGCATCTCCGAGGATACAATAGTTGGTAAGTCTCATTTTAACTATCTTGTTCATTTCAGTGTGAGATAAAGTTGAGTGGTTTAAAGGTGTCAATGTTTTAATGCGTAGGTGTAAAGATGAAATGATCACATTGCTATTGAGGTGCCAGATAATCACTGTAATACCTTTTGGATTGTGACGTACATCAAGACTTACAGAAGGAAAACAAAATATCGGTGGCTGATCATGTGACCTGAAACTTGTTATTGGCAAGAATTGAAAAAAAGGATTTGCATGATTTTAATGAACATAGAAATGCCATGTTTTTTTTTTTTTAAATCATATATTATTATTATTGTTTCTTTGTCATTTCTACCACACAGGGACACTGATATACATTCTGAATGGTACAGACCTAGAGGGAGATCCGGTGCGCTATGGTCTGACTTTTGAGAAGGGCTCCAAAGAATATTTTAGGGTGGAGTCCAAGTCAGGAAACGTGACTCTGATTCAGGAGCTCGACAGAGAGGTGAGCCTGTCGATGAGACTCTTGTTTTGAAGGAAGCTGCTGTAAATCTGTCGCCACTGTGGCTCAAAGTGTTGTTCACCTTTTTTTTCTTTGTAGAAACATGATGAGATCTCAGTGCTCGTGAGCATAACAGACGGTCGCAATAAAGTACGTTTTTACTGTTTTTATGTGATATCTGTTTTCTATAATTGTCATCAATTCACCGCAGTAATCACACCATTTGCACTACAACACACACAAAGGAAAAAGAGAAAACAAAGATAGATCTATGAAAAAGCCATACGATCCTACAAAATAAGTGTTGGGACAGAATGTAAACAGAAGGAAACTTTCCATGCTTACGATCTGTGTTTTAGAAAATAATGTATTTCAATACAAAATGATCTTTCTCTGATGACTTTAGGTTCATTATTTCTCTCTGAAAAAGGTTACAGCCTTGCAATAAAAACAAAACTAAATGCCAATTAGTGTAATTGCTTGTATTTTTCATCATTTGTTTTCTTGTTGCTTTTCAGGTTGTTGAGACAGTTAGAGTGTTTGTCACTGATGCCAATGATGAACCACCTGAATTTCAAAACCTGCCTTTCATTATTGACATCCCGGAGGTACAGTATATATCAAATACATACAACCAATACAATGTATACATACAATAAATCCTTTCTAAGTCTGCCGATTGAGTCAAGCATATAATTGAGAATAAAGCGTGCGTAATGAAATCTCTCACCAGGATACTGCTCCGGGAAGTAGCATCTACAGAGTGCAAGCGGTGGATAGAGACATGGGCTCAGGAGGCAGCGTCTCATATTATCTCCAGGTAATTTGTTGTTATGTAGACGATGCACAGTTGTGACCTGGATTCCTTGGTAAAAGTGAGAACTAGATTTGAACGTTTTGCAACATTTTGAGATAAAAACAAAGCTGCCCAAAGCTGTTCTGCTTTGTTTGCTAAAGTCTACATTTTCAGGAACACACTGGAGGCCTGGTGTTGATATTTAAGCTCTAAATCGTTATTTTGACTCCTAATATGTAGTTAATGCTATTATTTTGTTTTGCTTAGACTATTGCATCAATTTTTTTTTAAATACGCACTTTTACAGTGACACATTGTTGGAAAAGTGACCCGTTCCAGCCTCCCTGCACATGGCCTCCAGTTGATTTCTGTGTTGATTTTATTAATCACATATACAGCTATAGCTCGGCTCCAGCCCACATCACCGGGTCTCCTACACAAATACACCCTGAAGTCTGCCAACAAGTTTCTCCTCTCAGTTTCCAAATCCTTATTTGAAAGCATGAGCAAGCGTTTCTGTTTACGATTTCTTACCCACTTACTTTTTAATTGATGCTTTTCTATCGTGTAATTTGCTTTCCACTTTGTAATTGTAATTTTTTTTTAATTATTATTTTATTACCACACCTGCAGCATTATTATTTACATAGTGGTACAGTTAACTGGCTTGATGTGGCCCTCGGGAGGGGGGGGGGAGGTCGAGCTGACATCATGAGAGCTGTGCTGCCATGTGGTGTGAGGAAAAGGGCATTGGAGTGATGGGGCAGTGTGTGGAGGGAAAGATTAATCTCATACCAGAGAGCAGTCTGGAAATGATTTTACTTTAGTGGATTAAATTTCAATTACATTTGAGCAAGGCACTGAGGGCTTAATAGGGGCTTAGGTTTGCCAACAGCTGAAAGCACAGTAGTTGGTAGTGTTCGGGTGTCAACTTTGAAATGGAAGTGTGGAGAAAAATGTCACGGTTGAAGGTAGGTAGGTGGGTCAAGAGTTGACGCTGATTAGAAGCATGTTTGAAAAAGAATTAGCTTGATTGCTAAATTCAAGTAAAAAAATAAAAAGTGTGTCTACTGTTAACAGTGTGGCTTTATACATTATCAGACCTCACCGCTTGCCAAGTTTACCATCGATGGGCACAGCGGGATCCTCAGAGTCAAACCCGGTGAGACTTTGGACTACGAAACCACGCCCACTCACTTTGTGACGGTGGTTGCAAAGGTGAGATGCACATGACGCCCTTTTACCTTTGTCTTCTCAGGTGCCCTAAACACACAAACTCACTGTGAGCAGCTTAGTTTGGTCTTACAGGTTTCTCCGACCTGACCAAGTGTTTTCAGATTCATCAAGGTTGTGGTCTTGCGTCAGCATTAAAGCATGAAAAGTGTAGTCACGACTAAGCTTTCTGAACACGAACACCACAGTCTCAGTCGGGCGAAGTGTTAAAGCGTTGCTTCCAGTGTCAGTAACCTGAAGCGTAATCCTTCTATTGTCAGTAATAATATGAGGGTTGTTTTTCCAGCCATAGCTCCTCTGTGTGTCTGCGGAATAACATCCTGCTTCTTTCCAATGGTGTTCGGTGAACAACAAATCAGACACTGAGAAGTCAACTGTAAGATAAAATATATGAATGTGTAAGATTTGTGACGAAACCTGTTTCATTAATATAATCAGTTTAACTTAATTATACTAATTAAAATAAAGTGCGGCATTTTGTTCACATCTGCATCTTTCGCTGATCTCTGAAGCGTAATATAATTAATGTAGCCAATTAAATTACATATTCCGCCGTCCACAGTTGTATTGAATTTGACATGCTGAGTCTGGACAAATAGGTTCCCAGTTTTAAACAGACATCTAACCAATATGGTGCATTTTGCAATTATGTAGCGCTTGTATTTAGTTTTGTCTTGTCTCATTTTGTAGTAGCTAGTTAACAGAAACTCATTAAATAATTTCAAGCTAGACATCTGGTTACTTACCAGTGGGACGCCTCTAATCTTATCATTTTAGTTGGAATGCACTCAGAGTAAAATTAAATCTCTGTATGCGATGATTTTAAAAAACACCCTCAATGCTGCAGATATTACTTGACGAGAGGGGGCAACCTGTACAAAGATCATACAAACCTTGAATCTAACACTGAGTGTGTGCATTAACTGCAAACTGTAAAATAAAAGGCCCTGTACCAAGACTTTTTTTTTTTTTTTTTATGACTGTTTTATCATAATTTTAAATAAAAGTACAGCCCACAGCCTACTCTAAACATTGTACAATGTGCTGCTAACTCTCCCTTCTGCCTCACTGTTTGTTTTCTCAGGATGGAGGTGGAAGGTACAAGGGGAAGCACCAGGTTTTGACCTCCACAGCCACCATGACAATCAATGTACTCGACACCCAGGACATGCCTCCATCCTTCATAGGAACCCCTTACTTTGGCTACGTCTACGAAGTCTCAGTTCCTGTAAGTCCTCCTCTTATTCTTCACGCACCCATGACGGTGATCAGGGTGCTGATTTAGTTGACATGCAGAAAATGTCCATAACGTTAATTATTTTTTCTTTCTTCCAGGGTTCTGAAATATTCACTGTGTACGCTAAAGATGGAGATCAAGGCAACTCTAACCCGATACATTATTCCATTATGAATGGTAAGAACAACACATCAAGTCGAACTATCTCGTTTACCTTTCTCTTTCAGACACATTTACTACATGTCTGTCATCACCTTTCAGGTAGTGGTGGTGTCTTTGACATGAATAGCACCAGTGGATGCATCACCCTGACAACTTATCCGACTCTGCTGACAAACGAATTATATGAAATTATAGTCAAGGTAATTTCTTTCTTTTTTTTTCAAGTCTCCTCGCAGTTATTAGAAATGGAATCAAACTATTATTTCCACTGAATGCATTGATCATTTTTAAACCCAGGCGTCTGAGGTAGGACCAAACGATCAGCTGCAGGACTACGACGTTACCACGGTGACGGTCCGGGTGGTGGATCTCAACAACCATCCTCCGACCTTTTACGGAGAGAACGGACCACAGATCAAGTTTGAGGTCACCATGTACGAGCATCCTCCTGCAGGGGAGATCCTCCGAGGCTTTAAGATCACCGTCAATGACTCCGACCAGGTACATTTAAAACTACATTTATTCCTACATTCCCCCTACGCGTCCTTTAATTCCTTTCTTGAGGTGTTTTGAGATTGAGAGAGGTATACGCATTGACTGTGTGTGCTCGTTGTACTTTACCTTGCCAAATTCTTTTTTTTACTATCCACTAAGATTTGCTGAAGTCATCTTAAGTCTGATGAATCTTCTTTTTCTTGTTTTTCTGTTCATGGTTTCTACATTTTTGTTCATTCTTATTTTTCTTTGCAGGGAGCAAACGCTAAGTTTAAACTGAGACTAGTGGGGCCGAGTCGTGTGCTACGAGTGGTTCCCCAGACAGTTCTCAATGAAGCTCAGGTGACCATTATTGTGGAAGACACAACTGGCATCGACTATGAAAAGGGACCAACCCTTTCTTTCAAGGTTTGACTTCATATATCACTTCATTATTAATAAAGTATCATATATTATTGAATTGACTGCAATATTTAATCTGGGGCTGCAACTCATTGTTATGTTTTTGATCAAATTCTCTGACCAGCATCCCCCAAACCCAAAGATGTTCAGTTTACAATGATATAAAACAGAGTTTTATAGATACTAAATTCTCACATGTGAGATGTTGGAACTAGCAAATATTTGCCATTTCTTTCTTTAGAAATAAGAAACAATGAATTCAGTATCCAACATTTTCAGCCTTTAATCTTCACCAACACTATGGCCACGCTTTGTGAACTTTGGGAATCTCCTAATTTTCCATTCAGCGCCTTCATCAGGTCAACATTATTTATTACTATATATACTTTAAACTAATGACATTCGCGTTAGCCTCAGCTGTGCTACTTTGCACTTTAGCAAATGTTAACATGCTCACCCACTAAAATGAAATCCTGAATTGTATTATACTACATGAACAATAATACTTTCTCTGGCAATAACTGGAATGACAGCATTAAGCATTTCACTACTAAAGCCAAGAACTGTATTTTGAGGTTTAAAGAGTTTATCTTTTAACACTCATGATTTTTAGTTGGTAGCAAAGCATTACCCTCAAATATCAAAACCAATTTTGATATCTAACAGTTTGGTTTCCGATAATCACAGCATTAAAGAGCCGCGAGTGTTGTTTGTCAATAAAGTTATTGATTGATACAATTTCAGCACTGATTTAATCACACTTTGCATGTGTCTGTCTGCAGCTGCTGGCGGTGGAGATCGACACTCCTGAGAGGTTCAGTGCAACAGCTGACATAGTCATCAACCTGATGGACACCAACGACAACATCCCCAAATTCACGTCTGAGTATTACATCGCCAGAGTCCCTGAGAATTCTCCCGGAGGCTCCAGCGTTGTGTCTGTAACAGTGAGTCAATCACCATTAAGCTCTGTTTTAACCGGACCAGAGGGATTATATAATCCATCAATCCTCCAATAAATGCATATTACTCAGTGCAGTTCATTAGATGAAAGCAGGTTGTCGCTGGACAAAAAAAGCTTGCTGCTCTCCGGCTTTGTTTTTGTTGGACCTAGATGTGAAATTCATGTGTCCACGTGACACTCTGGCATAAGCTTTATGTTATATCTCGGGCAGGCGATTCGTTGTTAGAAATATTGGCACGTTTCCATTATACTGTACACAACAGGTGACATTTCCAAGCTACGCAGAGCAGAGTAAAAAGCTTAATTTTGCCTCAAGGTTAATCGTGCTGCCCAATACCTCGATCGCCGCTCACCACCGGAAGAGACTTATAACCCGCCCCACCCACATGAGTTTAAGACCCTAGCTGGTTATCCTCAGGCAGCAGCATTAAAATAACATCTAAATGGATAACCTTCAGTCACCTTGGTTGAGTGTTTTGCCCCCAGTGTAGCTATATTGAATACATTTGATCAGATTGGTAAAATATCTTGCTTACAAAGAGTTCATGTTTCACTCTATACTATATGTGCTATAAGTATTGGTCTTTTAATCTCTGTCCTGTCCCGTCCCCCAGGCAAATGATCCAGATTCAGGGCCCTGGGGCGAAGTCAAATACACGATTTATGGATCAGGATCAGATTTGTAAGTAAAAACCTTTCACTCCTGCCAGTTTAGGTTTGCTCTGATCAGATATTTAACTCTTGCACTTCCACAAAGCACATTTCATAGACTAAAAAAGTTCTTTTTTTATATGTATATGACTCAAGATTGCTCAGGGTGTTTGGTAAACTCAGCCAGCAGGTCTTGATTCATCTTTGTTGCTTTGATGGAAGAGGTAAGCAGGAAACCAGTTTGATTGGCCCCTCTGCTGCACAAACAGCTCGTTCTAAAATGGCTGCAAGATGCTGGCTAATCTCCTAATTGGATTGGGGGGTTAAAAATAGACAGCCTGGTCCGTCTCACATAGTGAGAGCCAATTAACATGCAATGTGACAGCTGGAGCCACATAAACGGCAGATTTGAGAAGTAAGGCAGCATGCACCGAAGGAAAAGTGAAAATTTATGCTCATCGTCTGGAAGCAACACGAGTTAATTGCGTGAAAGTTATCAGTTTCTCAGAAACTTGTGAGTTTTCACAGTGGGAAAGACGAGACAGAAAAGGCATCTGAAATATGTGTCAGTAAGCCCGGTGTTGAACTGGAAAGCACAAACCTAGGCCAGTGATGTAAATTAATTTGTTATGTGTAAGATACTTGATAAAAAAAACTAATAAAGAACAATTGTCAGGCGAATTTAAATATTTTCTGTACCAAATCTGGTGACGTAAAAACTGTCTCTACATTTCACATCTCAGGAGTTGTCAATAAAAAAAATAAATGCTTTACAATTGGCAAAATGTTGGTGCTACTTGATCCAAATCCAAACCAGAAAAGAAGCAGGTATTCCTTGGCCTATCCCAACTTTTTTTTATCAAATCTCACTGAAATCTGATAAGTAGTATTTGAGTTGTTAGATAAAGAAAAATACTGCAAAGAAAAAGACGCAACAGTATGTAGAAAGTAACCTGAATTCGGGAAAAAAGTTGATTCAAGTTTCAAGATGTTTATTGTCACTCCGGTTATATAAGTACAATCGTGTGAAATGCTTTTGCTAGGAGGCTCCAAAAACACTAATAATAAATATAAAAAGAAAAGTAAAGTATAATAAAATAAAATCCAAGAGTAAAAGACTTCATTGATCATCAGGGAGGAAAGTCACATGTTAAAAGTAGCACGGGAAACTGACAAAGAAGGTAGGAAACATAAAAAGAAATTGAACTAATTAAAATGAAACAAATAAAATCAAGAAATTAGATTTGAAAGCTATACACATTACAGCACCTCAGACCAATTAAAGGATCATTTACTGTATCTTCATGATTTCTGAGACAAATGGTGATAAACGAAATATTTGAACTTCCTAACCACCAGTATGTTTTGACAACATGTTTCCTGCGATAAAGGATGGAAATCTGCTTTTTATAATGCACAATTAATGTGAATCATGTCAAGGTTCACAGGGTGTGATGTGCTGTGAATTAGGAACACCTGGCTCGTGCTACGCTGTCTGAACCGCTTTGAACCCGCAGGTTTTCCATCCAGACGTCGTCAGGCCTCATCTCCACGCAGCCCTGGACCAGCCTCGACGCAGAGGTCAGGTCTAAATACAACTTCTACGTCAAGGCTGAAGATTCGGAGGGGAAGTACGGCCTGTCTGAAGTCTTTGTCACCGTCCTCGACATGAACGACCACTCTCCGGCATTTGATGAAAAGTTCCTGGAAAAGACGATGATAATTGGCACACCTGTCAGAATAGAGGTACATAATGTCAAATCGAACACGAGTCGTTTGTGATCATACTGACGTTTAGAGAACATTGTATGGAAGTCCAGGACTGCAAATACTAAAATGAAAATAATCCAACATTTCAATTGCCATTTATCAAAAAATCTAATGTTTGAACATGAATCATTACAGTCGAAACTAGAGGATAAAGCTCGTGATATTCTACATGTACCTTATTAACATCGAATCCCATGATATAGAGCTCCATTGTTGTGAAAAACAATGTTCCTTTATTACGACTATTAATCTTTCAACTATTTGCTTATGTATGAGTAACATTTGCGAAAAAAAATACAGTGCCCAGCTGTTTTAGGAAATTACTTAATTTAAAAACTGAAAATATGCATGGAGCAATGGTTGTTATGTCTGCCTACAGTAATCACATCTGGGTATTGTTGTACCCAAGACTCTCTTGAATTCAGTACAATATTGTGGTTGCAGATTTGTTTGTTTAACTGCCTGTCTTTGGGCTTTTTTTTTTTTTGTTTGCTATCCAATACAGGCTTGATGTTCTCTGCAATTAGGTGGAAAATAATATCTGCGTATTTCAATATCTGCAGTGACAATCGACCAAAATGAGTTGAAAAATATCAGCATAGCAGATATCGGCAAAAGTCATGTATCATGCATCCCGATTTTTTGTTTTTTATGGAATGCTATACTATGATTTATTTATGACATTTTTAAGGCATGCTATACTATGACTGTTTTTATAACTTTTTTATGACATGCTATAGTATGACATTCTTTAGACATTTTTGTGGCTTTCTATTCTATGACCTTTTTATGACTTACTATACTATGACTTGTTTTCATGACTCCTTGACACAGTGGTCCATGGAGTTACACATAAAAGATTAAAATGTATGAAAAGGGTCCTAAAAAAAGGTCCTGTATATACCCTGATCCAATTCACTGTACAGTACATCATCTCCACGACTCTTGTGGACTTGTTTTGTGATTTAAAAAACAAATATTAGGCAGCAGTTCAGTATGCAGCTTATTAAAAGGATCCAAATATGCAATCGTATTATAATATTCTGCTACTTTTTACAGGCAGTGGATGACGATGCCGAGTCTCCGAACAACGTCATCGAGTACTCCATCATGAAGGCCGATCCTGACAACGCGTTTGATATCAACGCAAACACTGGGGAGATCAAGCTGAAGCCGTACATCAAGTCCATGGAGATTGTGCAGAACATCACCATGCAGAAGGACTGCAAGTGGTCTCTGGTGGTCCGAGCCAGGGACAGAGGCTCTCCATCCTTCAGCACAACAGCCGTGGTCAACATCGACATCACAGAGGCGGTAAGGCTTGGTTCTGACTCGCAGCACGCTCGCAGCGCTTTCTATTCCACGCTTTAGGCAGCACGAGCTGTAGATTCAAGCAGTTTAACATATGATAATAGGCATTGTTGTCATGCTATGCAGCTGCTAATTCAGCATCCTTGTTTAAGCCAGTCACACTTCATCGATCTCATATTCTTTAAAGGATAATGCCGGTCATTTTTAGACTTTAATTATGAGCAACAAGTCCCCTTAAGAGGAACAAAACCAACGGTGAATTTATCCTACTAACGTGTAAACACTATCTGTCTCTTAAGCTGTTAGTTGTTCCTCTTCCTTCTCTAGCCAGTTCCTAACTTTATCTGTCTGTTGTTACATTTGGTTTATCAGAGTTTTTTTTTTTAGATAAAAACAGCTGCATGCGGGAAAGACTGCATGTGGCATAAAACCAAAACAAAGAGCTGAAAGAGGCTAAAAATGTTTTGCCAAAAACACAGCTACTTTCTAAGGATCAAAAATGCAGGCACTGTTTATTCTTTTTAAAATAAATGAGAGTGGCCATGTTGATCGAGGTTTTGTTTTCTATGTGTTTTAATCGTTTTGTGACAATAATACTTGTTCGTAGTATAAACGCATACTGCTTTTTGTTTCTTCGGTCAATTTGAGGATACAAATACCAAATATAAAATTACACCAGCATTATCCTTTACATTTTTTCAGTCATTTACATCAACCCATATTTCACTGTATGTTTTCACCATGTTTTCATTCCTTCACTCTACATGTTGAGATGACTCGGTGTCTTTGGTGTTGTTTCTGTGTTGTGTATCGTGCTTTTCAGATCAAAGGTCGAATTATTTCATACTTCGTGGGCCTCAGCAAGCGTCCACTGACTGTTTTTGGAATTTGTCTCAGCATTGTCACGTCCCTCATTTTACTAACAACCTGCATATCCACCGTCCTGTACTGTGACTCAGTGAAAAAGTCCAGAATCAACCCTGAGAGTAACTATATCAAAGTGGTGCGCAGAATCAAGTGAGAGATATTTGACAGCTGTACTTCATTACTCATCACTCTTTTTTACCGGTTAGCTATTGTCTGTAAATGACTACTGGAGCCCATTTAAAGGAAAACAATTAAAATATAATGAAAGATTTTTTATCTATTTTACCTTTTTTATTACTTTACTTTTTTATTGGAAAATATTCTAAAATGGATGCAAAATAGAATTTGTACACTGCTGAATCTTCTTTGATTATCACCTTCTTTTTCTAGAGCATGACTCAGACTATAAGGCTGTCAAAGTGACAAAGACGGAACCTTTTCCTTTGGATTTAAACCTGGATTTGTTCACTTTATCTCCATTTTTCTCACACAAACATGCACATCATTTCATGTCATCGCTCATCAGTCCTAATGCACCGCACTGCCAGATGCATTCCCAACAACTAGTGTTGTGTATAGTTGTTAGCTCCGCACCAGTAGTCCTGTACTGTAGGACAGAAGGAAGATGGATGACTGAGTGTGAGTGTGGGAGCGGCACATTGTTGGTAGACATGTTGTTTGGGCCTCCTCTGTCAGTGCTTTGCCCATCCATCTCATGTTTGCATGCTTTAGATAAATGCTGAGTTACCGCTTGGATTCAGTCCTTTGGACTTGATTTAAACAATTTTTTTATTTTGCTCTTCCACAGACTCCTTTCAAGGGGCCTATGGCGGCCTTTTTAATGAAAAGTAGGCACAATCCTATGAGAGTTCTAGGCATGGTCGTTGTTATCATTAGCTTATTGGTAGGGCTGACTGTCTTGATCTCTACGGCTATGTATATGCGCAACTTAAAGTCAAACAGGATCATGCCAACACGCCGCATCATTAAGAGGCGACCCAAGGACCAGCAGCCCTGGATCTTCAACATGCCCGTTGTCAAATTCAACGACCCTGCAGATACGTTCCTCATTGTCGACCAAGAGCGAACCACCAGCAGTATGCGGCCGAAGCCTCCACCCCCCAGCGCTCCTCCGCCCCCATGTAACACACGGCCTAATGAGAGGCCTCGGGCGGTCCCGACAATATCTGGTGTGCTGGCCTCCAAAGGTTCCAAAAAAGCGAAACCTAGTCACCGCAAAGAGGCAAATGTCAGCTCTGCTTTGGTGTCAGAGCTTAAGATGAGACTTGAGCAGAAAATCATTGAGAACAACCAAGGTTACTATTAACGCTGTCATACAAACTTCTTTTTTAAGGTTCTTTGTGACGACTACTGTCCGAGAATTTTCACCTGCATGTGATGATCTGGTAGGGTGGGCCTACATTCATGAGTAAATGGTAAAAGGGGTGTAATGGGAAAATTTACAGATATTTACGTCTTAAGACGCGGTGTTAAACAGGTGGGCAACCTCAGTTGACCTGGTTTAGGTAAAGACAGGAGAACACTCCAGTCTGTCTCTGGTGCAGTGGGCGATAATTCACCACACTGCCATCTTGAGGGAGATTACATAATTGTAACAGTAAGAAGAACCAGGGAGAGGATTACTAAGACTTACTGTGTATACATAAGTTTCCTAACTTCCTGAAAACTGTAATTTTATGTTTTTAACACAGATCTAGGATTTCACCCAAAAAAATGTCTTCTTGCTCATTGGAGCGTGCAGCTGAATGACACGGTCATGCAAAACGACACTGCTTCTTATAAAGTGCTAAAGGATCTGTGTGTTATTATTTTTACTGTGTTACATCAGAGGTTGCTCTTTTTGTATGATTACAATGTGCCACTGTAGGTTTTCACAGTAACCAGCTTACAGAGCTGCTTTTATTCATTTGAGTGTGTAATTCTAGAGAAATGCTTTTATATAAATAACATTTTAAATGTATATATGCAGATGTGAACATTTTCCCTGTTTTATCTTGCAGCAGTAAATAACATACGGTACAAATGAAACCATCTAACTCCACTTAAGATTTTTAAGCAGAGATCCCTATGTATATAAGCTGCTTGGACATTTTCTTTGTATATATAGATATAGAAATATAGAGTCTGTGTCGAGCATTTAGGTGTTACTTTCCATGTTACTCTTCATGCCTTCAAATGTAGGCAAATAAAATTAGAGTAATTTAATAGCTGTAACCCATATCTTGTATCTGACTGTATCTTAACTTATAACTATCTTAAATAAGTTGAGTTAAACTACAGTAAATATCTCAACTATAAATAACACTTGCCTGGTCCTTCAATGTAACATATTTGTACCGTCTTTGTACTGTCTTGATTTTGAATAAATATTTGAAAATATTTTGGTCTGTGCTCCATTTTGTCGGGCGGCTATATTACCTTAAGTTAGTTTAGTTTAGTGTATTTTAGTTTGTTTTAATAATGTACAGTTTTAGGAAAAAAGGATCTCAAACATGGTTGACATTTAAAGGTGCAATGTTTTCCATGGATGTAAACAACATGCTAAAACAAATCCACCATTTATTAATAAATATTAATATATATAAAATACATATTAATTAATGTGCTACGCTATGAGCTCAAGCACTGTACTCATTTTGAGGTACCTGTACTTTTCTTGAGTATTTGTAGTTTGCTACTTTGTACTTTTACTCCACTATATTTCAGGGGGATATTCCTTCTTTCTTTTTGAGTCACTATGTAGATTAAGATTTTATATAAAACATATGATCCCAAAAATCTGCACACTGTCTGCTGAAATGTTTATTAACAACATTTCGTTCATGCCGAACCTTCATCAGGTATCAATGCCTACATTGATATATTTCAGCAGTAGGCGAGGAGCGGGAGCTGTACTCTTTGTTTACAAAAAACATGATAAAATGATAAAATACAGTGTTTTTAAAGATAAAACTATTGGTTCCCCAAATGTTTGTCTTGTAACCCTTAAAATATAGCAGTGTAGTTGGGGCAGACTGTTTCATACAAGGCCCAAAGAATTAAAATTATTCAACGTTTCACAAAAAAAGCCTTTTACATTTAAAGCACATTTTGCAGATAATACTTCTGCTACTTTTACTTAAGTAGGATTGTAAATGCAGGACTTTTACTTTTAGATTGTGTTATTGGCACTTTTCCACCACAGCTCAAAATATTACATCTTTACAATTATACTTACATATTTTATATGTATATCATATTAAGCAATAATTAACACCTTTTTAATTTATCTGTTAAAAATAAAAAATGCATAATGGATGCAGTGATTCCACTGTGGATGTGAACTGACTTAACACCATTTATGTAACAGAAAGACATTTTAATCATATTTATTAATATTGGTTTTAGTTGTATGTTTTACCAGATAAAAAGTGATTTCTAAAATATAGAACTAATTAAAAATGTAGAAATAGCCTCTATTTGCCTATAACTGATATAGAGCCACACAGTGAGCTCAGAGCGGTCATTAAATGGAAATATCATGTTATGCTGACTAGGATTCAGATATTAAATCACTTTAATCTGCTTACGAGTTTATGTATAAATGCACGGGAAAACACTGCTTATGTAACAAATCCTCTGAGTGATTGTGCTAAAAAATCTGAGTATGTCTCAGCATTCGTCTCTGACTTCCCTTTAATCCACATCAAACAACATTGCATTCCATTACAAGATGGCAAATCTGGAGTCTGTAAAAAGAAAACAATGAAATTGTGAAGCGGATAGAAATTTCCTCAACCAACACACACACTTACAATTTAGTATAGTGAAGACAATAAAGAAATATACAAAATATTAATTATTGACATTTTTTTTATTTAGGATTTTTTTGCATTCAGTATCAAAACTTCTCTCTGTACATGTATTTTAACACAGATAATAATCCTTATAATAAGGAAGAAAGGCATCTCCACTGTGAGCTGATAGCTTGAGTTATACATGAATATTTACAGGATGAGTATATACTCAAAATAGCCCGTTTCTGTCTCTCATGTGTTAGTGTTACATTTGAGCCGCAGAGCTTTCCGAAAAATAAATCCCCTGCAATCTTTTAAAAGTCTAAAAGATAATTAAACCAAACTTAACATTCTTCTGAAGGTGTTTGCAGAATCCGGACCATCTAGATGAAAACATATGTTTGCTGCACAATAAAAAAAATTGTTGGACCCATTTCCAGAGTTCTCTTTCCTCCCTCCAAACAAAGATGGTCGCCGGAAATGACATAGTGTATGTCCTTGCTCAATTTGTACAGTGAACCAAAATTGAAAAAAATACTATCACTTATTTGTGCCTGTATTGATTCTATTTTATATTATAACACAGATAATGGGTTAATATCTTTCCGATGTACAAAAAGAGCAAGGAGATGTTTGCTTCCCGGCTTATGAGATAGGAAACAGCAATTTGAGAAACAGGTTAAAGGTTTTTTATCATGCAGCAGATTTTTTCATCCAGATGGTTGGAAGAGACTTTGAGGATTCTGGAAATATCTTCAGAACAATAGTAATATTTGTTAAATGACCCTAGATTTTAAGATCCCAGGTATTTTTCTTCCGGAAAACCGAATGCTTAGCCCTGTGACTCCAACGTCAAAATAATATGTGAGAAGCACATTGACATTATTTACATGTATGTACATTTCTTGACTTTGATGCTAGTACAGTTGAGCTGCACTTCCACCTTTGCACCTGTCCTCAGACTTCCGCCTCTTTTTCGGCTTGTCCTCCGAGTCCCTGCACAGTCCTTCATCGCTGGCCGCCTGCAGACTGTCAAAGGTACCCTGCCTCTCTGTCCCCTGCAGGTCCCCACCGTGCAGCCTGCGCTTCTTCCACAGATTCACGCAACGATCCACGCAGCTGAACCTGGCCTCCGTGGTGCAGGCGAACATGCCGACCGGCACTGCTAGCACCATGGCGCACACAATTACGATAATGTGGATGAGCCGCTCTCTTTGCTCCAGCTCACTGATGTCACTTCCCGTCACGAACACGATGCACTGGCCTTCCCTTGGCGGATGGTTCTTCAGGGATACGCACACTTCGTATTTGGTGACAGGTAGCAGATCGCTGACGCTGTAGCTGTTGATGCCAGGGCCAATGTAGATAATCTCCTTTTTGGGTGAATCGTATTTGCTAAAATGGATGGTGAACCAGGTTTCTGATGGGTTCTCCGTTGCTGTGTGCCACTCCAGGGTGATACCGTAAACTGTCTGCTTAGCGATGCGGATTTCAAGGAAGGCATTCTCATCGGACGACACCATGTGGACAGGTGGAGGGAGAGGAGCGGAAAAATTGGAGTAGCTGATGTTAACGGTGATGCCGACAGAGGAGTTCCCAATGAAATTGTTGGCCATGCAGGTGTAGAGTCCTCGGTCTGCCAGGTGAAGAGAGGGGATCGCCAGCTGGGAGGTGACGGTCTCCTCGTCTATGTTGGTCTCTGTAGCTGCAGGGAGAAACCATAGCATCAGAGGCTTGTTTACATCTGATTTAGACATAGTGAGGTAACTCTAAAGACGGCATTGATCAACTATCTTTTCATTAAGCAGATGCAGCCTGAAAGTTCAACATATACAACCCTAAGCGCTCCCGGAGCAGTTTTACAACAGTTTAATGGATGGTAGTAATGAAAATAAAAATCTTACCAGCAAATCCTCTTATAATCTTCAGACTGTACATCCACTTAATGGTTGGACCTGGCCTGGCCTTTACTAAGCATGTGAGTGTTGCATTTGCTCCGAGAGGTAAAGTGATGTCCGTCTCTGGGGTAGTGGCCACCGGCTTCATGCATGTTTTTAACTGGATCTCGTGGAAAAACTTGTCAGCTTTAGTGGCGGGGCCTGAGCACATCAAATAAGAGTTCATGAGAATGATGGGAGGGCTGACCGCCCTGATGAATTCAACAAAGCCTTTGAGGCGGCAATCGCATAACCAGGGGTTGTCATGCAGCGCCAGAACCACATTTGAGACCACCCCTTCTTTCCCCCACACTTTCTCTGCTGTTTGGTAAAGAGGCCAATTAATGAAGACATCTTTTGATATGACACTAAGCTGATTGAAGGATAAATCTAAGTAGGTCAGTGCAGGTAAGTGTCTCAGAGCGTGTTCAGGAAGGACGTCCAGTCGATTGTGTTTCAGGTCCAAAATCTTCAGTTTCGGTGTGTCCTGAAACGCCGTCCATGTTACTGAAGTCAGCTTGTTCCCTTGCAGCCTGAGCTCAGTCAGGTTGGCCAGCCCATCCAGGCTTTTGATGTTCATCAGGGTGATCTCATTGAAATTTAGCCAGAGGAACTCCAAAGCACTAACTTTAGAGAAAGATCCTCGAGGTAACTCGGTCAGGTGGCAGTTTTCAATTCGGATTTTAGTGAAATCATGTGGGATGTCCTCTGGGATTCGTCCCATGGAGGTTTCCATACAAAGTAAAGACCTAGAATGGAGAGACGAGGTACTTTTAGAAAAGAGAAGTGTATATTTTATCTTTGTAGCTACTCATGTACATGCATTTGTTTGTTATGAATAGTGTTTTGGGGTTTTAGAACAATTTGGTTAGCAGGTTACATTTAAAACAACAGGGTTAACACCTACTTTTAAGAGTTTGCATAGTTTCAGTAACTTACCTTCCCAAGTTGTCATCTGTGCAGGAGCAACCGGTCAAACAAGTTGATGATCCCGGGGTGATGAGATAGAATACCAAAGTGATACGTAATGCGACACAAAAGGCGTCCATATTCCCAGAGGAGCATGTGAAATAGGCCTGTGAGGGCAGGACGCAGGCTGCGTGGAAGAAAGCCTATTACCTTAATCTTCCTTGACGTAACACTTAAGACACAAAGTGACATGTGAGACACACATGAGACAGGAAAGGTGTATTTATAGCAATAGTACACCTTGTCTAGAAAACATTGTCCGATCTACTCAAAAGCAGGAAAACACACCCCACAAATGTTGAAGATTCAGTGAGTTATTTTTGACATTGCACTTGTACTTTCAGGTAGGACAACAAACTGATTTGCATCAGTCTATTTAAATGTATTTGTCCCCCACCAAAGCGCAGGCATCGACAGGAGAGCCATCTGTATAAAGTGGGCCGAAGCCCTTCAGGCTTAGCAGCACAGAGCGGGAGGGCTGCACAGACACAGAGACAGCTGTCTGGAGAGGACTGTAATCTGACCTCCATAATCTGAACACTGAATGTCTCTCAGGTTGTTAAATCAGAATATAAACCAAGTGTGAAAACATACATCTACAGCCCTTTAGTCTCCTTTAATATTCAAGTTTTTTTCATTGGTGTAGAGGCAAAGAGATTAATCAGATGTCATGTAGGCAATCTCCCAGTGATCATACAAGTTTTAAATTAAGGGTATAGATAGACGTTGACTTTATCTAGCTAATTTTGTCTAGGTACCTAGATACTAAACATATTTTTCCTGAAGGGACAAAACTACCCTGAAGTTGATTCAGTGTTTTTATTAAGTGAAATATTTGAGGATGAATTAGTCCACATATCTTTATATTCTACGCTCTCGTGTTGAATTCATTAAATCGTACATTTTTATCAGAGAACGTTGTTGTTATCGATGCTTCACTTTAGGCATTAACGAGACTAAACAAAGATGCTAGCTGCTCTCTGAGCTATGCTAACATGCATGTTTAGCAGGTATATTGTTTACCCTCTTAATTTAGCATGTTAACGTTAGCTACTTAGCCATAAACACAAAATTGGAATTTAAAGGGAAAATAAATATCATGTATCGTTTCCCTATATCAGAATTCATGTTTCAGTGAATTAGAGATCTGCTTACATACATTTACTTTTTAATGCACATAACAAGCTAATTTCTGCTTCAGTTGAGATTAATATTGATCTATTCAAAAATCATAAGAGGTATAAGAAAAAAACTTGAGAGCATATATCAATATGAAAAATATTTATTTTTATACAGTACATTCAAACATACACATATATTTCAGGTCACAAATATTTACACATTATAAAATGTACAGTTTATTAGGTTTGTTGAACCAACAGTAAACCTGGCACATTAACATCATACTGACATACAAAATAGACTAATAACTGTTGGTTCATCATTTCTCTAAATATAGATTTTACCACAATGCAGAGGTTACATCTCGGAATAAATTCAAATGATTGGGTTTTAGACAGTGTTGGACAACATTTTTCTCTGCAAAACATAACCTTTAAAAGTGTATGATGAATAAAAAAGTTATTTTTACACATGTAATGTATATCACATGTAAATATTGAAACTGTGTCACTGTGTATATTTTCCCTTTTTTGGCGTCCGCCAAATGAATGGTTGTTTTTATTCCCGCAAGGCTGTAAAACAACTTCATACATCCAATGCTGACAGAGCTATCAGTGTCCTCTGTCCTTAGTCCTTTGAGTCTCTGAGCACAGCAGTTATATCTTCACATCAGAGGCCGTTAGAAAACAAAGTGCATCATCTGAAGGTTGAGGCATTTGTTTGGTTTTAGCAGAAGTACTCGTTAGGTGGCCCCTCAGTCCTGGCTGTGGCCTCCGAGTCAACACTGGACCTCGCTGAGAGCAACCTGTTGGATTCGTCAGGATTCATCCTGGTCAGATACTCGCCCTCCATCCCTTTACCTTTGGCCCCGGGGCCCAGGGTCTCAAACGTGACGTACGAGTCCTGTATTTCCTTGGACTGCCGCCCCAGCAGCTTTTTGCAGCGTTTCTTTAACGCACCGCAGCACACAATCAGAGTCAGGGGGACAGCGATCACACAGGCCACCGTTATCACCACAACATTGATGAGCTTCTGAGTGCCACTAGCACTGGCCGCTTCGTCTGTTGAGAAGATTACACACTGCTCCTTTTTCGGGATCAGACCTCTGACGCAAACACAAGCAATGTACTTTGTCTTTGGCACAAGGCCTTCAATGGTGATGCGGTTCTTTCCGGCACCTACGTTGACCCGACGCATGTCTCTCTCACCAAATACAGCATAAAGGACACTGAATTCTGTGGTGTTTGTGGCTGTAGGGGCTCTCCAGTTCAGAGAGACAGTATGGTCGGTGTCGCCAATCACCTTCACGGAACGCACAATCCTTTTCTCCGGAGCCTGCTGTAAGGATGAGGCATTGGCTGCTAAATTGCTCAGAGCATCCACCTCCACCGGTTTCCGAGGTTCCGACGCCTTGCCTCGTCCCTCAGAAGTACCGTCAGAGATGCTGTAGCTCTCGATCTCATACTTCCCAGTCACGCCTTTGCCATTGAGAGGTTTGATGATGGGCTGGGCAACCATGGTGGTTGGTGGAGGAACATATCTGGCAATAAGTTTCTCCTGGTATGCCGCTCTTCCAATGCCACCAGGTTTCTTCCCTCTGGTTCTCTTAGAGACACCAGCACTCGCTTCCTCTGACTGAATGGAATCTGTGATCACCAAAGAGATAATGGCGTCTGCGGTGCCCACAAAGTTG
Organism: Bovichtus variegatus; assembly: GCA_943593645.1. NCBI lineage: Eukaryota > Metazoa > Chordata > Actinopteri > Perciformes > Bovichtidae > Bovichtus > Bovichtus variegatus. Next base: position 11,288,455 of record CALSCE010000091.1, on the reverse strand, counting down.
GTTGCTTTGCACACATACTTCCCAGAATCTCGGTAGGCGACTGCAGGCACGCTCAGAATTGACCAAATGATGCCTTCCTTTGAAATTTCTTCCTGAACTGTAAAATAGAAAGAACAGACACCCACAGATTAGTTAAACAGATTAGACAGAAAGAATAACTTTAATCCCAATGACACTTTTACTTTGGACAGAAATAGGTACTGTTCTAATCTAGGCACATCTGGAATTAGTTCAGCAGAACTCACTGGTGCCGTTCATTTTCTTGCCATCAGCGCGGCTCCAGGACAGCTCGGGGATGGGGACTCCAACAGTGCCACAGCGCAGCAGGACATTATTGCCCAGTGAGCTTCGCACACGAGCCACGGCCGTGTGCACACGAGGGCCCTGGCACCTCTGCAGCTCCGCCTCAGTGAAAAGAACCCCTGACAAGCTTTCTGGATCAGCGCACCTCAGCCTGGTGTCGATGAGAGCAACGGATGATGATGGAGATTTCTGAAACTGGACCAGATCGTACAGCCGGCAGTCGCACATCCACGGGTTGTCATGGAGACCTGGAGTGGAAATCAAGTGTGACAAAGTGCAGTCAGTGAAAAGAAAAAACTCAGCATCCTCTTATTAACTACTGTCGCCACCATCCAGTACATGTTCCTATACACAACACCAAAGGGTCATTTTAAGACCAAGTACGTGTGGCTGTGAGTGAAAATAAATAGAATTAGTCTGACAACAGGACACTCTGCACACATTAACTTTCATTAGGCTAATCCCTGTTTCTGGTGTCAAAGAAGTGGTCGCCATGCAAGGCAGCTTAAAACGAATACGGTATCCTAATATGTCACAGCTTGATCCTTACCGAGAATTAGTTTGGAGGAATCTGTGTCCTGGGGTGGCTTCACACTCAGCCATATTGTGAGAACTTCAGCAGGAACGGTTGTCAAAGTGTTGCTGGATAAGTCCAGGTATGTGAGATTCTTTATGTACACAGTGGCATCGGCAGGGATGGTGGAGATCTTGTTGTTGTGTAAGTCGAGGAGCCTCAAGTTTGGCATATCAGTCAGAGACTCCCAGGGGAAGGAGGTGAGGGAGTTGCCATCCAGCCGGAGCTCGTCCAGGTTGTAAAGACCCCGGAAACTTTCAACATTCAGTGAATTCAGTGAATTGAAAGACATCCACAGAAACTCCAGGTTGGTGAGGTAGTGGAAGTTATCGCTTGAAATCCGTGTGATTGCTGTCTTTTCAATGCGTAGCTTCGATGTGTCAATGGGAAAATTTGGAGGAACCACATTGATCTCTGGATCATTGCAAAGTACACTCCTGCAAGAAGAAAAAAAGTGAGAATTTCATAAGTACAACATCACTGCACAGTATCACTCACACATACAGTAAAGGGGAACAATATTAGAGCTACTTTAAAAAATATAGGGGTTTGTAGGATTGGTTTTTAATAACAAACAAAAAAAAATATTTTCTGACACAGTTTAGCATTTATGTTAGAACAACGTTGTAACCTATTGTTCAGTAACAAGCAAAGGAGATTAAAGGGCAACTTCAAGTTAATCCTCCACTATACAGAGTGACAGAACAGAAGAAAGCTCCAGTGAAAATCATTTTGGCACCACAAAAACATGAAACACGTGGGGCCTACTGAGGAAAAAAATTCAAACAATAATATTGAATTTATGAAAATTGGCATATTTACCTTGCTTTTGATCCGTCGCTTAATTTGTGGAAAAAGCAGCTGCATTGTGCAGGACAAGAACTGCTCAGCAAAGGAAGAAAAACTAAAGCCAGACAAAAAGCAGCAGTAAAATGTCGACTCATTTTCTCCTGCAAGCTACTAAACGCTATGCAGCTAAACTACTATTAAAAAGGCGCTACAGCTCGCGTTTAACGGGGCATGGGATGCATCGTGGTGGTTTGCAGGCTCACAGCTCCATACTGCTCCGACTGGTCTGAATCCTGAGATAAAAAGGATAGGCAGGGATTAGTGAGGGACTTGGGTTATTTTCAATCTCACGATAAGGCTATTGCTTCCTGCAAGCTGATAGGCTGCACCGTTTTTACTTTTATTCTCAGGGAAATACTTTCCATTAGTTGATTGGATAGTTAATTATGGGCACAAAAAACTGTACAGCACCTAAATGAAGTGGAGGCTGCAAGTAGACAAACAATCTACCTACATGTAGTTAACCATCATGAATCATTCAAACATTTAACTTATTTTGTCACATAAAACGACTTTAAAATGACTTGAGAGGTATGAAATATATACATATTTTGTTTATGTTGTAATGCTTTTTTTATTCGTCGCAGTTTTTTCCTGTCAAGTCATATGATATACTGCCAAATATGGGAGTAAACACTGTAAGAGTGATGGGCCTCCTACCCCATATTAGTCACCAAAAACAGATTACAAGTCTAATATGAAAGGACAGGAATGTGCTACAGTTTCATAACACTTTTATAACCAATTATTATTGTTATGTTAGCCTGTCCTTAAATGATGGTTGTTTTTTTGACGTAGTCTTTTAATAATGTTTAATACATTGACTGTAGGTTTAATCATCATTCAGAAAACTAGCAGCACATGACCACTAGATGGCAGTGGAGAGTTGCTACAGGTACTTATGGTATTGTGTTACTCACACTCTTGTTATTAGTTCCAAACTTCATACCAGATAAATGACAACACTGTGTAACCACGTGCAGTTGATTACTGGGTTTCAATATCAAATAAAGAATCAATTTCAATGAATCAAAGAAGTCAAAGAATCATGTGCGAGTAATCTCCAATTATTAATTACTTTATTATACCGTTTTATGTAGTTATTATTAGCTGTAGTATCCTGCAGAACACGTTCACATGTTGCATGTTACACACTTTGAGGATGACAGACGTGTTGTCACAGTCTTTGAGGTTTTTTTTTGCAGGTGCAGAGGTTTATAGACTCGGCTGTCCCACGGGATTTCAAATCCTTTAATCCAGTCATCCCTTGGTCTCTTATTAATACATCTTTGTTCTATTTTCTTTCAGGAGGGTTGTCCCAGGGTAGAGAAAAAAATGATTGTTTTCAAAAAACAAATGTTCTCCTGGCTTCTGTAAGTGTAAAATTATTTTAAAAAATCCCCATATTTGGAGAAAGTGAAATAAAGAAAGAAATAATGAAATTTGACATAACTGGAGATACACAATTAAATAAAAACTCCCATAATGTGTATTTTTAATCTAAGAAATTTTCTGTATAACGCTTTCCAAATATGTCAAAAATGTTAAACATGGTTGTTTTTTTTATTCCTGCAGTTGTATACGTACTAGTATTAAGATCCTTAAGTAAAAGTAGAAATACCAGTTTCAAAATACTCCAAAAAGTCCTGCATTCAAAATATTTCTTAAGAAAAGTGTCCTCAGCGAAATATACTTAAAGTATCGGACGTAAAAGTTCTCTTTATACAGAAAACACTCCTTTCAGTTATAGTGTTAATAATACATTGTATTATTGGATATTATTACTTAAGTTGTAATTTGTCAATGTGTAGCCATTGTTATGTACTTTATACATTACTGTTTAGTTTAATAGTAAAGCACAGCATATTTTGTAGGCTAATCATGTGTGGTAAAAAGAAATGTAGAGAAGTAGAAGTATAAAGTAACATTAAATGAAACACAAATACACTAGTAAAAGTATCTCCAAATTGTACTGGTACTTTTGTCAATGTGCTCAGTTACTTTCCATTACAGCATTTAGCTATATCATACGAAATGTAACATGTGAGTTACCTAATTATTTCTTATTTTCTGATGTTATCACGTAATACTTTTACAGGAATAAACAAAAACATTTATTTTAGTTTTTCAACTTACTCCTGATCTTTAGAGTCTGTCGGTACGAATGCAATTTCAACAGTGAACCTTTGTTTCATTGCAAAACCAGCAGATTATGACGGAGTAATTAACTGTTAGCCAATGCATCAATGTGTAACCACTGCAAGGGAGCTCACGGGGTATTCACTTTAACAGTCGTGGGTTTTATTCCCACATTTACATTTGTGGCTAGCCTGCCGCTAAAATGATATTAATTAAGAAGATAAGTGAGATTAAAATGAAATCTTTATGGTGTTGACTTTTGTCAAGGATATAGCTTTTTCATCCACTGTCCGTCAAAATACAGCACACAAATAGAGTGGACATGTTTTGCACAGTGCTTCAATTTGCCAATGTTGTTGGGCTAAAATTAAAAACTGACATAAAAACACAAAACAAGCCTCCTAAAGAAAACTTACAATAACAAGTTGATCAATCCACCACATTCATGTTGTTAGTGATGTTGGAGACCGGCTCTTATTTCCTCACACTCAGCTGCAGTAGATTAACAGATTGTTTTATTGATAACTTTTGCATTGTGAAATGGGCACTTTGCTGCTAATGTAGCAGCAGAAAGAAACATTCTGATAAACAAATCAGATGCTCCAAATTGTTTATTTTATCTGTAAAATACAAACACATTTGAGTCACTAAACTGAGTCATATGTGTCAGAGCAGCAGATGCAGTGATAAGCAAAAGAAAACAAAAGAACTGATAACTCTACAGTTTTTATTGTTTCTGAATGTGAGGAAGTCTGTAACTGGATGGGACGCTGGGCTTTCAGTCAGGACAATATGGGCGGTTTTAAGAAAAGGGTATTATAAGTCTATTGGGACACATCATTACTTCATAGTTAATGAGTTTGTGGTAATCTGTGGGCAGATTAGTGATGCAATCAGACTCTGCCCAAATGTTTCATTTTTAAATGTTCAGGCTGCCGCAAGAACAAAGGTCACTTTCCTGCATTCTCTCGTTTTTTGGTTATTTTGTTCAACAGACAAACGAATATAATACACAAAATGTGCCTCGTAAGAGAAAACCACCAGTTTTAGAGTCCAAATTTAAAAATTTTTGTTGTTATTTGTTTGTTTCATCCTTGAATGTTAAACTTTAACTCATAAGTTTTTGTGAAAAGATTAAAAATTATTTCCTCAATAAAAGTTAACTAAAGATGTTTAACCCACAGACATCTGATTCAGATCCCTCACAAAACAATGAAAATATGTCTTTGACATGGCTAATAAGTAAAATCTTACAGCACACACACAGATATGTCTTCCCTGACATTAAAACACTTGAGTTTCCTGCAACATCAGGCACTGCTGGGGCTTCTGGTACACAGAGTCACTATGCTAGGAAAATGAGTCTGTTTTGATGCCAGAATATACTACACAACATATTACTGAAAACATTTTTAATCTGTGTGTATATACCCATAAATGTATGCAATTTGAATAAAAGTGATACATTCTGAATTTTCTAACTTTACTGTGGAGGCCGTCCAAAAAAAACAACATTATTTAGAGTCCAATGTGCAGCTTCTGACGATATTTCAAGGAAAAAGTCAAGAAAAGCCAGTCCAATAATAAAAATATGATTTGGTAGAAAGATGGTAGAAGAACTTGAGCAGTCTTTTTATTAATATAGCCCCAAATCACAAATGTGCGTCAGACATGGGCCAGACATGTCTTTTAGAAAACATAAAATATAGCTAAATAACCAGTGAGTGATGAGTTGACCCTGTGTGTAGTGTCATTTTACAGTTAACATTGTTATCTGCTTCGAGTGGGCTCCCATCTAAAAAAACAGCCAATCAATAAACTTTGGTGAAAAACAACATTTCCCATGTTTCCATTGTTTTCCCTTATCGCCCGCAGCAACATAAACACAGCTGAGTCAAGTCGTTGAGGGGAAAAGTTGCTCTCTCCCAAAGGTTTCCTGCTGTAGCCATAAATCTACTCAAGTTGACAAAAATCACAGCTGAGCTCTGAATCAACAAACTTCACAAAGAGTTGCGCAGCAAACGCGCAAACTTTTGGCGATCGCAAAGTTGCAGAAAGCTCGAAGGAAGTCTGCTCGTTAGGACATTCTTCGGGGGATTGCAGAAGGGGGTTTTACTAAGATTAGTCTCTTTGTGCTTTTTCACGTGAAAGAGCCTTTAAAAGGCTTCATTTAGCTGGAGACGGTGGTGCGCTACACAAGACAAGGACTTGTTTTTCTCGTGCAAACGTTTATTTTGTGTATTTCAACATGGCAGCGTACACATTACCGGAGGGATTCACGGAGTTTGATATGTTTACATTCGGCTCAGCGCTTCTTGTCGGGGGTAAGTGAGGGGAGCACCGAGCACACCGGAACACATGTTTCTGCGAGAATTAAAGGGACAGTTCACTCTAAATGTGCTTATATGATACAAACATCTAAAGTTATGAAAATCCCAACCAAGCATTTTTTCTTCATTGTGATGTTTGACATTTAGCAGTTTTATGAGTTACAATCTTACTTATAACTGCGCTGATCAATTCAGACTGATAACCAGATACCAGAAATTAAAGGGACACTTCTCTTCTTTCTTTCTTTTTTTTACTTTCAGGCATGCTTGGATTCTTCCTCAATGCCATCAGCATCGTGTCTTTCCTCAGAGTGAAGGAGATGCAGACTCCTAGCAACTTCTTTGTGTTTAATCTTGCTGTGGCTGACATCCTTTTGAATATTAATGGACTCACGGCTGCATATGCGAGCTACCTTAGGTATTAAAGATTACTTATTTATACACGGACCCTTTTGTGTCGTGGTGGGTGGGCAACATTTCTTTTGGTGATAAAAAAGGCTTAGTATTGGGCAGCACAAACTAAAAACACCTTTGGGTTTCATAATCCACAATCCTCTTCATCCAGTGAGTAAAGTTAACTTTTTTTGACAGATCTTTTGGAAGTTATCTAAAAGGATCTTAATTGAAATACAGCAACATTTAATACTTTATTTTTAATGTCCTGTTTAAACCTCCTATTTTATTTAATGGTTCCCAACCTGGGTTTCAGCAGGCCCAGATTAACCCACTAGGGGCCTCTATTGACCCCCGACTTATTTCTGTTGATCCCCCTTATGTATTGTATATGAACTATACACAATTTGTTCAGAAAAATGAACCATGTAAGCATAAAAAAATAGTAAACTTCTGTTACTGTGTTTTTCAAAAATATAACCAACATGCTTTTACAGCCTGATGTGGTTGTATAATAACACTGTTTGTAATATTGGGTGTAGGCAACATCCCCCTACATGCTGGAGAATGATCCGGGTCTGTTGTCTGTTCTAGATATTGGCCATTTGGTCAAAATGGATGTGCCTATCACGGTTTTCAGGGCATGATAGCGGTCCTGGCGTCCATCAGTTTCATGGCTGCCCTCGCTTGGGACAGATATCACCAGTACTGCACCAGTGAGTACAACATATCACCATGAATGCACCAGTGTAATATAAAACTTAGTAAATCCATCTAATTTACATAATTAGACAAACTAATTGATAGGTATTGAAGATATTTGGAGACTAATTGGAGAAAACAAAAGATCCGATGTCTTGATGCCATCATCGTGACTATTTGTGTCAGACACTCAGTACTTTAGCATTTAATTGAGGTTCTTTATACATTTCATAAATAATGCATCAGGGACAAACCAAATTCCTTAGATTCGGTTGCACCTGCCTTTTGTTTTGCAGCAGAAATAGCTGAAAAATGTCAACACACACGTCATAAACTATATCTAAACAAAAAAAGAATATGTCAAATGTCTACTCGCATCCAAATGACATGACGCGTGTCATTATTCTGTAGGACAGAAGCTCTTCTGGAGCACTACGCTGACGATGTGCGGCATCATCTGGATTCTTTCCATCTTCTGGGCTGCTGTTCCTCTCATGGGATGGGGCGTCTATGACTTTGAGCCTATGAGGACTTGCTGCACACTGGACTACACCAGAGGGGACAGGTGGAGTTGTATAAATATATGAATGATACCAAAACTTGGAACGTTGATGTGGACATATTGGTCAGTTTGCTGTTGTTTTTATCACTATAAATCCATATTGCAATCCAAAAACTACAAAACAACGCCTACACTAGGTGTAAGAAATGTAGCTATCCATAGCATTTTGACAAATATTTACCATATTATTCTCCTGTTTGTCTCTTTGCAACAGGGACTATGTGACCTACATGCTGACTCTAGTGCTGCTCTACCTGATGTTCCCAGCTTACACCATGCTGTCATGTTACGACGCCATCCACAAACATTTCAAAAAGACCTATCACCACAGGGTAAACGTCCAAAATCCATTTTAAAAAGAACACTCACTTGGTTTTGTTTTTTGTTTTGATGTTAGATCAGATTTGGAAGACACTTTTCTAGTTGTTAACCTGAACTCAACTGACTTGTTTTAGCTGTTCCTGTAGTACACAGTGTGCATCATTTAGACACACGATGATGCCTCCAACATGTCAGCAGCTACTGGAGTCGAGTGTGCTCACTGACATCTACCTGTAAACAATAACAAGGAGCACAACAACTGAGGATGCTATGTTAGCATGCTAATGTTTCACAGAAAAAGAGTCAAGGTTTATGGCAAATACGTAAACTGCACAGACAGTCCGGCTGTCAGTGTAGCTTGTCAAGCTGTAACCGGCAGAACTGAAATGTTGTTTTCTGTTTTTAATATTTAATACTAAACCATCAAAGTTCTATATCCACTTCATTGTATGTGTTCCGTAACAGTGACACAATGAACGTTGTTTTCCAGTTTAACACCAATGTGCCCTTGAGGGTAATGCTGATGTGTTGGGGCCCCTACGTCCTCATGTGTGTCTACGCCTGCTTCGAGAACGTGAAGGTCGTATCTCCCAAGCTAAGAATGGTGAGCACTTGTTTAGTTTAATTCAATCTAACCGTTTGGGGTAAAATACAGTCAAACTGATGAAAAATGAGTCATTTTAATAATGGCTTAGTTTAAAGGAGAATTCCAGTTTCTTTAATCCGGCTAAACTGTCGGGCTTGTTTACAACCTGTCTGATCATTTGACCACGACTGCAAAAATGAGACCCAAGTTGTAATAAACTCAAACTGTCCTTTAAGTACTGACGTGAAGAATATCCTTGTTTGTGCCTACAGGTGCTTCCGGTTGTTGCAAAGACAAATCCCATCTTCAACGCTCTCCTCTACTCGTTTGGAAATGAGTTCTACCGAGGCGGAGTGTGGAACTTCCTCACCGGACAGAAGATTGTTGATCCGGTTATCAAGAAGTCAAAGTAAAAGGAAACTCGATACTTTCTGGCAAAAATCCCAAACCATCATTTGCTTTCATGATGAGGTTCCTGTTGTAAACATCAATGAGCCATTCAGATGTCTGTACAGTTGTTATATTTTCACAAGTGGACAGCTGAAACTCTCTCTACATTTGGAGCCTCATGCTGGATTTGTGTAAATCTACAAAATGTGTTTCATGTCATTTATCCACTTTAAAATGACTGCATTCTCCATCCGTGTTAGACCACTGACAATAAACACATTGTGTTGCTGCTCTTTTACTGTATGCTCCATCTACTTTAAAGATTTTTTAGTTTTTACCTTAATAGCTGAGCTAATTTCTACAATTGACCAGAGTACAGAGAGACCCTCACGCTGGTCTCAAGCATTTACTAAGCAGATTAATAGATTGTTTTGTTTTGTTTTTGTTAGGAAGACAGTTTGAGGTGATGTAACTTCTATATATGGGAAGTAAAGCAGGCACTGTGATAAGACTATTATGCAATTATACTATAGTCAACACCTGAGGTAAAGGGAACTTAAGCTCATTTGGAAGTAGCTGATTCTAGTGTTGTAGATCTCATATTGCCTTATCTTGGAGCTACTCACATTGCCCTAATGAAATTTATATAGCAGTTTTAACACTTTTTTTTACATTGTGCACATCCCTTTTTAGTGAGACAAATTGCAGACTCTGGCCTTGTACATGAATAAAGAAAGCAATGTGCATAAACTCATTGTTTACCGAAGGGACCATATATTAAACCTGGAGGATTTAAACTAAGGTCAATCTTATAAACGTAGGTAGGTTGAATGACGAGGGAAATTATGCAGCTGGACTGATACTGAGCAATTTGAGGAATTCAATCTCTGCTGACACCAACTAGTCATGGCAACCACTTTAATAATACCAGTTTTACAATGTTGTACCCATTTCCTGAGATTACATGCATGACATTCTGAGTTTTCTGAACAGTGTCAGCGTCAGCGAGGGCACAGAGAAGAAAAGACTACAGCACTCTGATCTCTGAGCTGCTACATACATGCACTCCAGAAATAAGCCTCTGTCGCAATAACCTCAGGTGCGACTGACGTTATTGCCAGGCGGTCGTCAGCAGGTCAAATCCTCTCACCGAGAATGGCAGCCTGACTTAACGGAGGAGGAGCTGAGTCGAACCTAATGAGTCCTGTTGACTCCCTATATTAGAAAAACAGCACATTTATTTCACATGTATTTAACTCTTGAATTGCAGCATTATCAGCATGTAGCAGCCATGAAACATAGTCTAATAAGGAAAATATGACCTAAAATGATCAGTGCATAGATAAGGGGATCACATAGCCAGAAGAGAAAACAGCCAAATCTTCACAGCTTGAAATGTGTGATCTTTGTGTTCTGGAAATAACAAAAATATGACAGAAAACTTGAATCAAATCAGAGTCAATATTTAAACTCAATGCTAGTTTGACTCAGTCATTCATTTTAAATAAAAAAATAACTGTAAAATGATAAAGTAACTCTTCTTTCAATGTAAAGCCAGTTTTTATCGACTAATGTTAGTCAGTCGATCCATCAGACACATATTTCTAACAACTATTGACTGGATTACCATGAAATGCTGTACAGGCATTGTCCCTAGAGGATTAATTTTACTGACTTTGGAAATCCCCTTACATTTCCTACAGCACCACCACCAGGTTGACGTTTGTGGGTTTGAGTGAAAAGTCTCACGAAATATTGAAAGGATTGCTATGAAATTTGGTAAACACATTAATGTTCACCACGGGATGAATTTAATTATTTTTTTGTTGATCCCCTGACCTGTCATCCATCAGATTAAAGTGTTAATGTCTTAATGTCTGCAATACTTTGGTTTATGAACGAAGCAACGCGCTAATAAGCACATGTTAGCATGCTAAAAGGCTAAACAAATCATAGCAAATAGTATACCTGCTTAGCATGTTAACATGTTCACGTTGCATTTGTACAATGAAAAGAACACAAGTCAGAAGCTGTCATGCAAACAACCCATTAGTGTCCTTGCAGTACAAACTCTTCTCATTAGCAGGTGTTAAATTCCCAGGCATATTATGTACTTCCTCATAAACTACTGCTTTTCATCCACCTGGGTTGATCAGGAAACACTGAGGAATCCAACAGATAAGCATCAAATTCTTGGAACCGGTCGTCCCATTGACTGACTGCAAGACAAGTGTTTATGGACTCGTGATCTAATTCGGTCAGAGCTGTAGATAGAAGCAGCAGTAAGAGCAACAAGCTCACAGGAAGAAAAGAGAACACCGTGACACAGACAGATTGAGCTTATTGTGCAAGTAACTAAATCTGACTACTGGACAACCCTTTTCATTTAGTAGAGGCAGGCCAGATTAGCATGCACCCAAAGCTGAGGTGAAGGTGTTCCTGTCTGTGCTTGAATAGTACCCCTTACTTTGGTAAATATAATGCTGGTCACAGACAGATGGTGTAAAAAAAAAGAGGAAAACATACTGTATGTCAGCACAAACAGCAGCCCCACCAGACACGGTGCACACATGTGACATGTTCAGAGAGATTTAGTTCATCAGAGTCAGATTGTGACCTTAATAGCACCAGAAAAACTGGGCCGTAACCAGAAATGTAGAAATGCTGAAGTCATGGGTTCCCCTGATTCAACGTCAACTCACTAAGAAATCTTTGATATCATCATCTCATCACCAATTTTCTCAATTATTCTGCTCTCTTCTTACCCCACCACTGTTACAGTACATGTCGTTTCAGCAAAACTTCCAAACTAAAGAAAGACTTTCTGAAGAGGCATTTAAAGCTTCATCAATCACGTGGTAGTATCTAAACAGTGCACTCTGCAGGAGAGACAAGCCTTACAAAGTCACATTTAAAAAACATTTAATAAATGAGCCAAAAGAAATCACCCAAATTCAGAGAAACAATATTGAGATGACATATCCTTTAAGAACTATGGAGCAAAAAGTATGATTTCCAAAAATAGTATAAAATAACGCCAAAAAAGGCTATCAGTACAGCTTATCTTTACCCTTCTGAAACTCTTAAGGATATAGATTTTGTAGTGTACAATATACATTATTCTAACTGCAGCTAGATTTGATTTCTACAAAAAAAAGATTTAAAAAGCATAAGGACTTTTAAAAGGAGGATTATGGTTAAAGAGCACTTTATTTTATATCAACTAATGATCTCTTTAAGTGCACAAGAACCGTTGCGGAGTTACAATTTGGGAAATAAATAAACAGATCGTAACAGACTTTACTGTGTAAAAGTTGAGTCTCAGAGGTCAATTGAGGGAAAAACTGTTTGCATTAACTCCCAAGTTAATGATCAACTTTGTATTGGCCTGATAAGCACAACGGTTGATGTTCAATTACAATTTATCTGAGAGCTACTTTGAGAAAAAAGCAAAGGTCAGAGTAAATCCTACATCAAACATTACACTTTACAGTCTATGGGTCAGATTAGATGATACAGTGGAAGAAGACATGTCACAGGACAAAAACAAAGATCTTCCATAACACTGCACGTGTCTGTTCATGAACCATAAAGATCTCTCGTTCACCAGCTGATGCTTTAACACAACAACAAATTGTGTCAAAGGAGTGACACATCTGTGCATTTTTCTTGAAATGCCTTTTAAACGATTGCTTTCCAGAGTATAATCTGGATTAGATATTTGCGTCACTAGCCTTTATAGACAGCCTTTCTTGGGCTGTTAAACCTGTCTCATATCGTCTTCACATCAGAGGCCAGGTCACTGCCCATATCTCAACCCAGACAGCAGAGCTGACACTCTGAACTCCTGCAGACACTGACGAGATATCAGAATGAGTAAGAGATTATCCATTTGGTGACATCGCTGTATGAAATCTGTGTATTTAAAAAACTGTAGCGCGTTTATCTAACGTCTGTTACTGTTCCGAGCCTCCCTCTCTCATTAGTGAAATTGAGTTATTTCCTGTTGGTGTATTAATGAATGTTGCCTTTTCTGCATCAACTAATCCACTGAACACACAGGACCCCCCCCCCCCCCCCCTCCCACAAAATGCTGTTTTATAACAGTAATCATCGTAAGTGTTGATATCAACAATTAAAAAGAAAAGGGAACTCTCTTACACATACAATAAAAACATCTGTAATAAAAGTACTGCTATAAATCTATTGTTACACAGAGTAAGGCAACATAAAGTACAAAAAATTAGCATGGGGACATCATTTGATTTTTGTTGTTATCTTGATAAGATATATAAGTGGTAGTAGTGGTAGTGAAATTAAATAAATCTAATAAGACCTATTTTAACTTTAACTTTCCAAACATTATTATTTTTTTATATATATGGGCACAAACACTATAAATGATAGTGTAGTATATACATTCCATACAAATACGTATATAGCCATATTGAAGAGTTTGACATACAGGTTAAACATTTCATATTAAAATAGGCTTGTTAAATTTCTGTTTTCACCACTATTTCTGATTTGAACTAAAATGTTATATCATTTTGTAGCACCAGAAAACATTATTTATTTACGTTTAAACTTAATATTGGATCACAGAGGTTAATTTAGATCACTTGGTTGTTGTCTATTTTCTAAGAAAGGTGGTTTACAGTCCTGTGTTTCGAGTTTTGGTGGGTGCTTCCCAAAGACTGTAATATAATGCTACCCGATGTTTTACAGCAGTCTTTCTCAAAGAGTGGTCCGCTCAAGACCAGGTCAGTTAAAAGAAAATTAAATGAATCTGACCAGTCAAGTCAGTCAAGGTGCATCGTCCTGATGCAGGTGGTTCAGCAGCTACAAGTGATTCAGCCGCAGCGACAAGTGATTTTGTGTGCATTTGAGAAGCCCTGATGTAAAAAGCTTGGCTGTAAAAAAAACCTAAATTTTTTCATGACAAAAGCTTGGATGTGAAAAAAACTTAATTTTCCTGAAAAAAGCTTGGATGTCAAAAAAACCCGTAATTTTCATAAGTAAGTTGCGGCTCTGTTCGCTCGGACATAAACTCAGTAATAAATGTAGTCTACGTTTCATATGATGTGTAACATCTATCAGCATTTACCGTTTAGATCGCATATGAATGAAATGCTTGTACAATCTATATTTGTATTTGTATTGTTGATTTAATGTGTGAATGAGTGATGTAGAGAAGGTCACATAAAGCTCAATATTAGCCTGTAATGTGTAATATACTGTTGGAGTGGTAAGCAGGCCTATTGTTTTTGGATATTTGGGGAGTTAGGTGGTCCGTGAGTGTTTGTTTTTTTTTTATTGGTTAAGTGGTCCTTGGTCTGAAAAAGTTTGAGAACCCCTGTTATGCAGTTAGAGCATGGATTACACATTTGTTGTTATTTGCAAGTCTTCACCGCTCTCTACTGGCAAATAATAATAGTTGTACTTAAGAAATTAAATAAATAAATACGTAATAAACAAGGCTTAACATGATGAAAAGTAAAAGTGATGTTGTTTTGTTGTTGTATTTTTACCCGATAATAAAAATGAAATAATCTAAAATAGGAATGTAACTACAGGAGACAAAAATAATGATTAAAAAAAACATCAGATTAACCCGATAACTGGGGACAACATTATGTTTCAGTGATGATGTAAACTATTTATCTTTTAACTCCATGGACACCATCCCTGAAGAGGAACTGTAATGGGATGATTTTAAAGGGTGTAGTGTGTACTTGTATATTCTCACCACAAAGTGTCGCCGGTGTCTCGTGTTAAATCTAAAAGGGTCCCCACATCCCGTACTGTGTGGCACGATTCTGTCCCAGGACATAAAAGCTTCGTGCAATATAAAGAAAAGAAAAAACGTTAATACACAGTTTTATTATTGTTGTTCCTTGGCTAAATGTTAACGAAGTGAACAGTTTTATTTTCATTCACAAAGTGGACACTCCTCGGCTGCCGTTCATGTTTGTCTGCGGGGACGGGAGCTGTCCACAGGCTCGTGGTGCTGAAATCTCTACAGCTCCTGCTGAAGAGGGTCGTTTATGAGTTCATGTATGGCACACATTTAAGAAAGCTAATATGGTAAACTACAAACGTTTCCTTTTAAACAGCAAATTAATGTACTGGATCGAATATTTCATTAAGTTTTAATATTTTAATTTCAAAAGACATCTATATTTATAAAGACTCCGTGGCGAGAAGTGAGTTTATAGTTATAGGTGAAGTATTTTTATAGGATATACACCATTGCGGGTGTGCGCGTGCGCCTGTGTACTGTAGGCTATGTGTTTGTATATTATCTTGAGATTAATGTCGGATACATTTTGCTTTGATAATGGCTTTTAATTGTTTGTGTAAAGCACTTTTTTAATTGCCTTGCTGTTAAAATGTGCTATGTAAATAAATGTGCCTTGCCTTTATAAAGATGTATTACTGCATCTATCTTAGCTGTGCGTGTGCGGATATGTCTATGAATGTATATAGAAGCACTGCAGAATAACAACAAAGTTAAGAGTCACAAACTGGACATTACGAATAAGAAAGCATCTTTCTCTTCGACGCTTTTGTAGAGGGCTCGTGAGGTGGTGCTCACTGGCTCTTATTGGTTGAAGTGATTGCTGCCATGGTTGGAAATTAACATAAAGGAGGCAAGTGGCGAAGGGATCCACTTGGGGGCAAGCTGGTGATGCGTCACAGCTCTTGGTGAAAAGAGGAGACAAAAAAAGGGACTAAAATAGCACTGAACCTGCGGGTTAATGTGCACCAATGGCCACGAAGTCACTCGTGGTCTCAGAGCTGAGCGCAAAAGTGCCACAGGTGATAGGAGGTATGGACACGGAGATGAGAGAGTTTGAGCATCCTATGTGTTGCAAATAAGTAACCAAAAATCGCTCTAAACAAACTTTGCCATGTAAGATTAGCGACCGAAACCTCTGCACGGTGCAGAAATTCTACGATTTCAACACGTCACTTCTCGGGAGATCATGAAACAACATCGGATGTGTATGAGGCGAGGACACGTTGAGGAAGCTGAGGAAAGACATCTTCACCGATGAGGCAGCCAAGTTTCCCTTCGCCTCTCCCTTTACGCACAGGCGAGGTGAGGACGGAGAGCATCACATCAATGTAGAGAAATCACCAATGAGTCATCCGAGGTGTTGAGAGATCGGCAGCAGACGGGAGAAGCACAACTACAAATTGTAATCGAAAATCTTTTTTTTTTAAATACATCATGGATGGAGAAGGAGGATCATCCGGGCTGGTCAAATCAGCCGCAGTAAAACTGTCCGAGATGGGTGAAAGAACCAAGCAGTTAGGCACCGCGATGAAGGATCCTCACCAGCAAAGACGGATCATATTAGTGATTGTTTGCGTAGCTCTCCTGCTGGACAATATGCTCTACATGGTAATCGTGCCAATTATTCCAGACTATCTTGCTGAGCTGGAGAGTGAGCAGTCAGAGCACGTCCACGTAGTGATACACCCCAACTCTACAGCCAACAGCACAAGCCAAGACAAAATCAACAAGAACAATTTAGATGTCCAGATAGGAGTACTTTTTGCATCTAAAGCAATCCTGCAGCTGTTAGTTAACCCGCTCTCGGGAACTTTCATAGACCGGGTTGGATATGACATTCCACTTTTAATCGGATTGTCTGTGATGTTCGTGTCCACATGCATATTTGCAATCGGGGAGAACTACGCGACTCTCTTTGTGGCCAGAAGTTTGCAGGGTCTTGGGTCTGCTTTCGCAGACACCTCTGGAATCGCGATGATAGCTGACAAATACACGGAGGAGTCCGAGAGGAGCACGGCGCTGGGCATCGCTCTGGCGTTTATCTCTTTCGGGAGTCTGGTTGCGCCTCCCTTCGGGGGCATCCTGTACGAGTTTGCTGGCAAGAAAGTGCCCTTCATTGTCCTCGCCTGCATATGCCTGGCGGACGGCTTTCTGCTGCTGACTGTGATCAAGCCCTTCTCCAACAGGACTAGAGAGAACATGCCAGTCGGCACCCCCATTTACAAACTCATGGTTGACCCGTACATAGCTGTGGTGGCCGGGGCGCTGACAGTGTGTAACATCCCCCTGGCCTTTCTAGAGCCCACCATAGCCAACTGGATGGAGACCACCATGCATTCCACTCAGTGGGAAATGGGGCTCACCTGGCTTCCGGCTTTCTTCCCCCATGTCCTCGGTGTGTACTTAACAGTTAAATTGGCAGCAAAGCATCCACATTTGCAGTGGTTTTACGGAGCTTTAGGCATGGTTATCATAGGGGCGAGCTCCTGCACAGTCCCTGCATGCAAAACTTTTGGGCAGCTCATCGCCCCGCTGTGCGGCATTTGTTTTGGCATTGCACTGGTAGACACTGCTCTGCTGCCGACTCTCGCGTTTTTAGTTGACGTGCGTCATGTTTCAGTGTACGGTAGTGTTTACGCTATAGCAGATATTTCCTATTCTGTTGCATATGCTATGGGTCCTATAGTAGCCGGCCAGATAGTGCACAATCTCGGGTTTGTACAACTTAATTTGGGTATGGGCCTCGTCAATGTGCTTTACGCACCAGCACTGCTGCTGCTGCGCAACGTGTGCCAAATGAAACCGTCTTACTCAGAGAGAGATAACCTGTTAGAGGAGGCTCCGCAGGGGCTGTATGATACTATCAAGATGGAGGAGAGGAGAGCTAAAAAGAAGGGCTACAGTTCGGCAGGGAATTCCTTGTCAGTTGATGAAAATGGGTTTGACCCGTTCAGAGCACAGCGGTCCTTGTCAGAAGAGTCGTCCGGTCCGGAGTACACTTAGCTCGGCCACACTCTCACCGCCCCCCTCCCGAAACATTCCCCATGGAGAGGTTATAGTCAAGTAATTAAAACTTTTATGTAAGTACCGATGTGCAATATAAACACCCAATCACCAAATTCATGATGGTGTGACCCGCTTTCCAGAGTTTATCGTTTCTTTTTTGACTGTGATTTCATTGTGTCGAACAAGTCTATGTAGCGTTTGTCATGGACGTATAACTGGAGTTTTGTGAGAGATCTATCAGCTAATGTTGAATTTGTGTGTATCACTGAGTATTGTAAAAAGATATACATAATAAATGTGCGTACAAGATTATATGGGACCAACTATAAACAGCACATTTCCCCCCACCTTACACAAAAATAGCCTATATTTTTAGTCTCTGAAGAAACTTTTTTTACTTGCACATCAAAGGCCTGATTTTCCTTTTTTGGTTGTTAAAAAAAAAAAATCGTCAATTTTAATTTTGTAACAAGTGGGCCTGTTTGTTATTTATTTTTCATTCAATGTTTTTTGTTGTTTGAAATTAAATGTATCATATTAAATGGATTTTGTACATATGTGGATATATGCACAATGTAAATGGTAAAAACATACGTGGACCTCTACAAAGTATGTGTGCGTGTTTGTGTGTGTGTGTATGTATGTGTGTGTGTGAGTGTGTGTGTGTGCGCGCGCGTGTATGTATGAACCATTTTGTCAAGACGTAGCCAATGAAGTCAGTCTCCTTCAGATGAAAAAATATGTATTCATTTATCAATTGTCGTTTTAATAAATCTCTGTTTGGATCTGTGTGACACTGGTGATTTCATTCTTATTTCAAGCTTCAAACGAATCCAAACAAAATAAGTGTGGAACTTATTTCGTTAGAAATATCACGAATTTAGATTATAAAATACTTAAAGAAGTATTAAAACACACAAATGGTTCAAAAAGTCCTGCTTATGTCATTGTGTATGAAAACTGAAAAAATATTAAACTTCTTGTGATTAATGAACAATAATGACTAAAGTTTAATTCAGACTTTTGAATGTACACCTCTCTCACGGTACACAACACGCACACACAGGAAGTACCGACACAACGCACATTAGCCACAATTTAAACACAAAAAAACCCATAAATCAACAGGTCCAAGTGCGCAATAGTTTCCAAAATAGTCTGCAAACCAGACTTATTTTCCGCATAAGTGCATCCCGTATTGTCTAAAACTCAACAAAAACGTTCGACTTACAACTGAACCTTAAAAGTACCATAACTGTCATGTCTCTGTCGATCCGCAGGACCATCACAGGACCTTTGAATGGCAAACCAAAAACGGCCCCCACTCCTTTTTTTCTATATTAAATTTATTATCGGATGTGGGTAGGGGAGGGGGGAGCGAGCTGTCAGATAATATGTTCCACGAATAGATTTCGATGGGAGGAGTTTCTTGCCCCAAGGGGGTAGGTAGACTCAAACACCTTCAGCATCTTTTCAGAGGCGCGCTTTAATGTGGAGTCATAGCCTTATGGCGAGGCGAGGGGACGGGGGACAAGTCCAGCGCCTGAACGGAGCTTTACACTAATATGGGATTTCTCAGCGTGGACGTGGGAGGCAACGTGAACTTCCACACACTTCTCTGACATTTCGTGTGGTGCGCCGATCAGGTAAGGAAACTTTTCTTCTCTTTTTAAGTAATAAGTGTTTATTAGAAACGTATCATGCACTGGATGAGCTTCTATTGGCGCACAGCGTGTAAGACTATGCATTTTAAAAAACTAATTTAATCTACATCAAAGTCCACTTTGCTGTGAGAATGAATTTTTAAAAGTTTTTCTAATTCTTAATCATTCAACTTGTTTTCAATCAAACCAACTTGCATCCAATACAAAATAGTGATCTACAATTGTTTATATGTTTTTGTTTGCACTATTTTTTATTAAAATGCCATTAAAAAGTGAAACGTCACTGACAATACGTACACCAATCTCCTTTTATTGGCAGAATTTTCCTTTGTTTGAGGAAAAATGAATCTTCTAGGACTGACATGGAGATGAAATGGGCTTTTAAGATGCGTATCTCTTTGCAGTGGTGAGGGATGAGGCTCAGCTGGGATTCAAGGACATGCAGCAAATTGCATTAGGTTGCAAAATGATGAAGAATGGAAGCCTGATGGTTCACTTTCACACGGCACTATGTAGCCCCGTTGCTCAGTAGGCCTGATTGTATTTACTGCATTTATTAATTTTTACTTGTCTGCTTTCTTTCTCAAATGTCTTATCATGCTTCGTGCAGGGAAGACTGACCTCAGATCGTCTCCAGAGGCTTTCCACAATATTTCACTTTGACTGGACTGGAACGCAAAAATGCCAATCATGGAGAAAGAGACGACCAGAGACCGAGTCAGCCAAGTATGAAAACATGTCATTGCCAAGTGTTTTTCTTTACATCAGCACTCATTCACTATCTTCACTTTATACAACGTGTTAATACTGAGCACGGTCACTGTCCATGGTGCTGAAGTTGGCAAAGAAATGGGCCTGACTTTCAGCACCACGGACAGCAGCAGCGTCACTTACGCTAAATGACCGCTAGGGGCGAAAATGAATGATAACAGGACTTTCACCTTTCTGGGGTGTAAAACCTCATTCCATTGACATGTATTGTTTTGGCGTGTCATTTAATCCACATTGAGCCATAGGTAGATTATGTTATAATGCAGTTTGCATACTGTGGTTTGATTGGCTCTGAATGTGTTTGCTTTTGCTTTGTTCTTCCAGGGTAACACTTTATGTGACTTACTAATCATTCAAAAAAAAAAAGATAAAAAATCTACTCAATCCCCATCTCTGGGAATCCAGAGTTATACAACTCATTTTACAATCCCAATGTACTGGTCAATATTAACATATCGGGCTACTGACAGTATCATTATGCAAATGATCAAACATCAGACAGAAAAGAGAATCAATTTTCCGTCCTTATAAAAACAAGAGTGTTTCAAGTCCCAGAGGCCTGTCGAATGTGTTCTTAGATAGGCCTCAAAGCATTTAAGATAAATTATTAACTCAGTGTCTAATAATAAAAGCATAAAGTGAAGATGTGAGGGAATTACCCCTTTAGCTAATGAACCCTCAGTGAATCAGGGGAAAGACATACAAATGCTGAACAGCGGCAGTCCTTTCATTACTTGTTATGAGTATTTACACCAAGCTGTTGTTCTTATTGCATCAGGTGTTGCCAAAGGTCCCTGTGCCCCCACTGAAACAAACCCTCGACACTTACTTGAAGTGTGTTCAACACCTGGTGAAGGAGGAGCAGTTCAAGAAAACAAAGGCCATTGTGGAGAAGTTCGGAGCTCCTGGAGGTGTCGGCGAGGTTCTCCAGAAGAAGCTTTCAGAGAGGAGGGACAAGACCACCAACTGGGTAAACTCTCAGATCTGCAAAATAAATAACACTGCTGCTGTTTGCCGTAGGTGCATACATTGGAAAAAGACAGAAAAACTCAGTCCTCCCCTTGTATCAATAAATATGTTTTGGTTTTATTAGTCTTTAATTCGGATGTGTTTCTCCTATCTAGTTCATCAAACTGTCATCTGTACTACTCAATGCTGTCATTGTCAGTCAATGCACTTTTTGTATCATCTATTTTCATTATAATCCAATGTATAAACAATACAGAATTTGTAATCAGCATAAACTTTGATTGGGTTTTTTTTCTTCTTTGTAATAATAAGGTCTCAAACTCTGCATCTGCTTTATTTAGTCCAAACATAAATATGACCTCAGATTTTTTTCTAACTTAACATGTAACCCATTCACAAATAGTTGAAGAAAGTGAAACACCTGACAATGAAGATTTATTTGTTGCTTCAATCTCTCCACAACTCATCCAGCTCAGTGAAATCTATCACGCTCCCACTCTCGCACATACTCTCTCCCACTCTTCTTTTCATCTGGCAGCGATACACTGTAATGGTTTTTTACTCCATTTGCCCACACGTCTCGACTCTGAAAGTAATACCTTGAGTCCAAAATACTCAACAAAGCCACATTTCTCAAAAAGCGTCACTGTGCTTTTATTTAGGTCTATGACTACTGGCTGGAGGACATGTACCTCAACAACCGGTTGGCCCTTCCAGTCAACTCCAGTCCTGTCATGGTGTTTCCAAAGCAGACATTCAGAGATCATAAAGACGCCCTCAGGTATGTGCTGGACTTTTGGTTCTGCTATTGTAGAACATTTGCATGTGGCGAGTGTTTAAACTTTATCCAACCTTCTTTGTTAGCTGTGAGTCACCAGAACTCACCGTATACCTGAACACGTTAGTATAAGGTGACAATGTGTAAGACATTATGAAGAATATGCATCTGCAACAGAACATTAGAGTAAAAAAATATATATTTTTAATCATGTAAAGTTCAAGAAGAATATTTCTCTCAAAAGCAGCTAATGCAATACAATGAATACAACCATCATTTTCATCATCGATTAATCTCACGATTACTTTCTTGATTAATTGATTTGTCCAAAAAATCTCCAAAAATCGATCTAAAAAAAATTCCCACCAATTTCCCAGAGTCCAAGGTGACGTCTTTATTTTGCTAGTTTTGACAAATAATAATATAAAATAAAAATAATATAATCGACAAACAATTTACTAATTGATCATTATCAAAATAGCTTCGGATTCATTTTCTGTGGATCGATTAATTATTCCAGCTCTCTTGGAAACCCTCTTTTTCCTTTGTTCTAACTTTTCAGTCATTTCGGGAAGTACAGGAAATCTCAAACTTAAGTAGAAGTACATAAGTGGACCACGTTCTACTAAAAAAGCAAATCACAAGACTTCATATCACATAATAACTCCCAGAATGCACTGAACAGCACAGATTGTTGCTTGCAGTTTGCTTGAGAGAATCTGATAGGTCAAGTTCCAAAAGATACTTGTCAACACAACCACAACACAATGCCATCGCTAACAATACAGCGTACACAGTATATCACTCAGTTCTGCAGCCACTGACAGGGCTCATGTTCTTCTCTGCAGGCACAGACTCAGATCGAGATCTGAATTACAGACATGGAGAAAATCACTGGCATCATCTCTTGGCCACATCTCTGCCCATTATTAAATGAGCTGTACTCCACCAGACATTACACCAGTCCACCCAGCCCTGTAACTCAACATTAGCTTTTGTCAGCTCACGCTGTACTAACTGAATATTTCCAGAGCACCCCAAGCTGGTAATCTACTGACACAGACACTTATTAGATTGGGAGTGACAGGGCCAAGCTCTCCACAGAGACTGCTAGTCAGGCCTCATTTAGGGGTGTGGTGCACTGCAGCCGCCTCCTTTGTATTGATCCGGCTTTGAACATAATAACACCAAGACAAATGACATACAACATAAAACCTGACAGGGCTCTGTGTTCTCCCTATTTGCCCACACCGCCTACTCACACATACAGACTCTCTCTCTCTCTCTCTCTCTCTCTCTCTCTCTCTCTCTCTCTCTC
>CALSCE010000091.1:11195637-11264987 GCA_943593645.1 Bovichtus variegatus | reverse complement strand
CTCTCTCTCTCTCTCTCTCTCTCTCTCTCTCTCTCTCTCTCTCTCTCTCTCTCTCTCTCTCTCTCTCACACACAGCCCGCCCACTGTATCCTAGTAATTTGCCATAATGTGATTCAGCCAGTTCGCTGTGTTCGGTGTTTTTTCAATTTTAAACTTCTCACTCTTTTAAGATTTGCGGCTCGTCTCATCAGAGGAGTGTTGGACTATAAGGCTCTCATTGATGCGTAAGTCTAACCAGGAATGGATTACCTGTCACCCTGCACCCTCTGTGTCCACCTGCATGCGTTACACCTCATCTGTGTTATCTCCAGGGTGAAAAGATGAAAAAGAAGATGAAACTAAAATGAGGTATAATAATAAGTGATAAAGTGAGAGCCTAGAGGTAATTTGGTGTGTGTAATACTGTCTCTCAGGCGAGCGCTGCCAGTGGATTTTGCTCGAGGCCAGCTAGCTGGGACACCTCTGTGCATGGAGCAGTACTACCGCCTCTTCAACTCCTACCGCTACCCGGGGCTAAAGACAGACACGCTGAAGGTCCAGATGAACGCAGCCTCCTCAGCGCCAGAGCACATCATCGTGGCGTGCAAGAACCAGGTCAGCACACTGGCCTCTGAGGAAACCTTTCACACTCCATCACACTTCTAAATGAAGAGTGTCCTGTCCATTTGAGAAAAAAATATACACTAATGTAAGGATGTTTTAATATTATATTATTATGTATTAATAATATATATTACCACCACAATGCGGTGGATTTACCACTACGTGCAGCAATAATGACCTCTATTGCAAATAAACTATTCGTTCATCAGATTTGAAAAGGATAGCACTATTCTGAGCATCTAAACTGGCTACAAAAGACATATCATATCAATATCAATATCATCTATTCTGTTAAGGTGCTATTTTTGAAAATAATGTGCTACCAATACAGGGGCATGAAAACAATGTGCCTTTATAAAATGGCAAAGTGTAACGCAATTCGTGTTTCATATATATGACACTGATCATATATATCTTTTTTAATCAAGTTTAACTACAGTTCATACAAATGTAGTTGTGTGTGAGTTTGTTTCTTTAAGACCACACCACAGCCATTCCACAAATCTTCTATAGAGATTCCCATAAATGCATAAAATCCCGTAGCTAACATATCTTAGGTCCACTATTTTGATTTCATTTGGCTCATGGTTCGTGGATTTGAATTACCACAGAAAAAAGGTGCAGTAGGAGCTGTCACCTGGAAATGGTTCTGGGAACTATCAATCTGTGGCACATAAGGGCCCGTCCCTGTGGAGATACAGGCGGTTAATTTAATTACTGTTGATTTAATCTGCCAGAGCTTCCTTGAGTCGTGTGCTTAACTGATTGCAGTAGAGGAGCCCTATTTTAGGTAGCAATTGGCCATTTTTAGTCCTTACCATAATTACTAGTATCCTATTTACGTTAACTTTTCAAAAATTGTACCATAGTAACAGTAAGCTCAGATATAAATGGCTATTAGCAGGCAAGGACAAGTACTCACTGTTGAAGTTGCGTCCTGTGATGCAGGATATAATGGAATAGTTAAGAAACACATGATCTATTTTTCTCACTAGTTTTTCGTGTTGGACGTAGTCGCAAACAGCAAGCAACTCAATGAGACGGAGATCTTATCCCAACTGGAGAAAATCATGAAAATGGCGGAAAACGCCGAAGAGAGACTCCCTCCTTTTGGTATCCTGACATCTGATGGGAGAACAGAATGGGCACAAGCCAGAGATGCACTGACAAAAGGTCTCAAAAGTCTCTCTAATTTATATCACTTCGAGAAGCTTTACACAACATTAAACTCTTTACCGACAAACAAACAGATATATCTCACCTCCTTCTCTCCTCCAATCCAGATCAAAACAACAGGGACTGTCTGGCTCTGATCGAGAGCTGTCTGTGTGTGCTGTGTCTGGATGATCCCAGTGGCCTGGAGCCTAGAGATACCACCAGGGCCCTGCTGATGTTGCACGGTGGCGGCCGTGAGAAGAATGGGGCAAACCGCTGGTATGACAAGTCAATGCAGGTAGGGCTACATTCAAGGCACTCCAATCCTCCATGAGTGTAGAGTTTGGGTTCTTAGCTAATGCACCTTCTCTCAGTTTGTTGTAGGGATGGACGGGGTGTGTGGAGTCGTGTGTGATCATTCGCCATTCGAGGGAATAGTTATGGTGCAGTGCTCTGAATACCTGATGAAATACATGTAAGTCAGCCCATACACTGACTATCAGTGTCTTCATGAATGCTGCTGAATCCAACAGTGAAGGAGACATGAGTGATGCTGTTGTCCTGAACAGAACAGGGAGTCCCTCGAAGATGGCGAGAGCATCCAGCGTCGGAGAGCTTCCCCCTCCAAGAAGGCTGCTCTGGAAATGTACCCCACACGTCCAAGGACTCTTAGCAGCATCTGGAGACAGACTCCAGAGGCAAGACCAACACAAACTTACTCAAACTTAACCATACAAATAATTCTTTCTAGACATCATGTGTCATATCTTCTGAGCTTTCTCCTTCAGGCTGGTGAATAATCTTGACATGGATGTTTTCAACTTCAACGTTTATGGGAAAGAATTCATCAAAAAACAGAAGATGAGTCCGGATGCGTTCATACAAGTTGCCTTACAACTTGCATTTTACAAGTAAAGCACAGTTACGATCTCTATCCATTAATGTGGCCATTATTATGCCTTTTTTCCAAATATGCTGATGTTGCCGTGATCGTGTCTCATCATGTAGATGCAACAGAAGGCTTGTGTCCACTTATGAGAGCGCATCCATTCGGCGTTTCCAAGAAGGTCGGGTTGATAACATTCGCTCTGCCGCCCCTGAGGCCCTGGCCTTTGTGATGTCCATGACAGATGAGAGGGCCACTTTCACAGTGAGTCATTTTTCTCACTTTGACCCCAATTACTGAGTAACTCCCACAGTACCGTTCATCACGCCTGCTTAAATTAACCAGGTGCGACCAGCCACCTCTGGCACGCAAAGCTCAGTGTCCCCATCCAAACAGATGATCTCCCTGCAGATTTAACCGCTCTATAAAAATTAGGTTACTGGCTGTACTGCTCTCTTTTTGTACAATGTGAGTAATGCCCTGTGTTTTTCTCTTCTCCAACAGGATTCAGAAAAAATTCGACGATTGAGGGATGCAATTAATGCCCAGACAAATTATACAATTGCAGTAAGTATTTTAAACCAGTTTTTGTCAATATATTAATGTAACAGACATCATTTAAATATTCACTCCTTGGAGACTGAAACGAGTAGTTTGACATTTACTTTGACTTACTTTATTGTTGAGTTGGATGAAAGGAATGATACCACTTTAATGTCTGCACGGCAAATATGAAGCTCCAGCCAGGACACGGTGAGCTTAGCTTAGCACAAAGACTGTAAGCAGAGGGAAACAGCTAGAATGGTCCTGGACAAAGGTAAAACATTTAAAAATAGTCCAACTACCAGCACCTCTAAAGCTCACTTATCAGCACGTTAGCCAGGCTAGCTGTTTCCCCACCTTCAGTCTAAATGCTAAGCTAAGCTAACTGTCTCCTGGCTTGAGCTTCATACAGTATTTAACACACAGATATGAGAGTGCTATCAATCTCCTCCTCTAACTCTTAGCAGAAAAGCAAATAATCATATTTCCGAAAAACGTTTGTACAAAGATAGTTTCATCATCCTTCACGGAGGGTTGCAGCTCGAAACGATATTCGTTACAATAAATTCCAATGGTGACCACTTTTAATGGCAGAAAAAATGGAATACATTTTGAGGTATCACTTAAAGATGACAAGCTATCATTCAAAATCTGTCCACAGTCCACAGTGGGTGTCGTATTTCTATTCCAATCACCAGAGTGCAGCTAAGGCAATTCAGCGAACTATGTCTGCAATCTAATATGATGTGACATAAATACTGAACATAAAACAACGACTGGGCCTGTGAATAACTGCTGTGATCATATGAGATTTTAATTGAATATGTCATTAAAACTTAAGCAAAAACTTTTTTTTCAGGCTATTACAGGAATGGCAATAGACAATCATCTCCTCGGGCTTATGAGAATCGCAAAGGAGCTCAACATGGAGAAGCCAGAGATCTTCTGTGATGAGACGTATTTGGCCAGTAACCAGTTCATCCTTTCTACCAGTCAGGTAACATGTGATCCAATTCTAAACAAATAATGTTTTTCTCCCTTTGAAATTATTGCTTCTGGATGAAGATATATAATACAGAGATACAGTTGAGGAAATATCAGCGCTGTTTTGCGCAAATCCATCCTAAGTTCCTCCTCGTGTGAGCAGAGGTACAGTGACGGGGAAACACCCATCACTGCAGCAGAAATAGATATTTACTAGATCCTTGTTTGAGCCTGATTATGCTGCGGAAGGAGATGTAAATCTTGGAGCCTGGGAACATCAAGTTTCTCTGCTTTTCTATGACCTGACCACGAATTACAAGGAGGTGGAGACCAACCAGGTTCACTTAAAAGTCCACACTGAGTTATAAACTGTTCTAATTGTACTTGTCGAGAAACTAATGGCGAAATGCACAAAACTAAATAAAATGTCTAGTTTCTGCTGGTGTTTGGGATCCTCACCCAGGGTTCTGCGCTTGCTTTTAGAATGTTTTTAATTGGAGACCCTGCCGGACTCATCTACTGCGCTATGCATTGAGTTTATTCAATTAGACCCTATTTGTATTTAGCTCTAGCTTTCCTGACAGCACTTGAAGCCCACACTTAAAATGATAATATATTTTGTACTAATATCCATTGCAGCCAATTGTCATAAAATGTATGGCCAACTATTTTATTAGTCAATTAATCTTTTGGGAAAAAGTGGCAAACCATTTACTGATTCCAACTTGTCAAATTTGAGCATTTGCTGCTTTTTCTATTGCCAAATAATATGTGTGTGTTTTATACTGTTGGTTTGACTATTTGAATATGTCACCTTGGGCACTGAGAACTTGTGATGATCATCTTTTTATCTATTTTCCGGGCAGTTTATACACTAAAGGCTTCATCCAAAAATCTCAAATACTAAGCTGCTCGTTCTACTTGACAAAATAAACTGGTCTAACCCAGTCCGTGTCCTCATGTATTCAGGTCCCTACCACAGTGGAAATGTTCTGTTGCTACGGCCCGGTGGTGCTCAACGGCTACGGCGCCTGTTACAACCCGCAGTCAAACCACATCATCTTCTGTGTGTCTAGTTTCTGGGAGAACACCGGGACAAGCTCGGCCGTTTTCGTCAAAGCGCTGAACGAGGGCCTGCTGGAAATCAGGGACCTGTGCAATAGTAGCAGCGCAGCGGCTACCAAACTGGCTAATAGCAGTCAGGGAGCCGGCCTGCCTCGTAAATCAGGGAAGTAAGCCATACTGAGAGAGGACGCCCACGCAGCTGCTCCTCTCAACAAGCTTAGGCTGCGGTCGAATAGTCTTTTTTGCTTAGGAAAGTTCCTAACTGAGCGATATATCTAAGTATCTAAGTGGCAGCCATGATACAGTGAGAGCTGGTGGAATTCTCTAAATTCTAAGGAAATGTGCTTGAGTGCTTCTTTTCTTATCTCCTTTAGCATATGGTACACTGGAAAGCAGATAATACCGTCACACATTTCCCTGCAGCAGCAACACTTAAGGCGACGGCAGAGCCACGTCAATAACATCCGACGTCGCATAATTACGTAGCCTAGTGTTCGTAAAGTCGGATTCTCTTCACACGTCGTTTCCTAAGTCCTTATAAATTCTCTTTCACATCTTTCCTTTACCTCATGACGATTTCCATCGAGGTCAAGGAAAAGTGGTTAGGAAAAAACATAGGACGTCATATTTTTTTTGACTATTCGACCGCAGACTTAAAGTTAGACTCAGTAGTTGAGATGCCTTCGTGTGTTTTCGTTGTCTGTGCAATAGTGTTCCTTTAACAACAAAATGCAAAGCCTTAAAGTACATATATAGTATGTAAATATAAAAAAAAAAATGTGAATGAAAACTGGATTATTTTTTTTAATTGGATGTGTGTAGACATCATAATGATTTCGGGTCCCACAATGACCCCGTTTGACTCGGCAGACTAAATTAACTGGTCTGCTGCCTTTAGGAAACTGAAGCCATGCCCGCTATGTAGCACTGATGAGAGGGGAAACTCCTCTATAAGAGCGAATCAGTTGAGTGATCCCAATATATATCTTTCACACGTAGAGTAGGAATATAATATATATGAAAGTATTCTGTACAAAAAAAGAAAAACAGTATATTTAAGTGACTTATAACAATCATTACGTCCTGTTTCACTTTGTGTGTGCCATTGTAACAGACAGGATCAGTTATATTTTAGATAATACTAGATCCCTTTTAATGTTCTAAAGTTACGTACATTTCTTTTATTCTATCGACGACACCATGAGGTTGCCAAAGACGTTGTGTACACGTGAAGTCTGCGTGATGAGGCACTGATGTGTATACACATATCAATGAATAACTGTAAACATAGAGAACTGGGTGTGAATAATGTGTGTAGAAGAAAACGTTTTGTGGTTTCAGTGGCACATTTGAAGTCTTTTAGATGTACTGTATGTATGTGTTCCATAGCAATAGTTGATAAGTGTAGAGTTTAATGAACAGTACTACTTTATAAGTAAAATACAGTCCAGTGGTAATAGAGGCAAACCACTGTGCTCATGTGTATAAAAGGTGCTTTTTATTTGCCCTAAGAGGTAGAATAAGGGATATATTGCTATACTGTAGTGCAATAACACAGTAGCAAGTGCAGTGAGGGTATATGTGCAATTTAGCAAATCAACTCATTAGTTGCATGGAGCTTATGTAATATTAAATTAATTATTTTTGATATTCAGAAATATTGGACGTTATCGGTGACGTTATAATGAATTGTGGAAATCTACATCATGCATGCTGCTATGGTCCATTCAAAGCGTAGCGTTACTTGGATTCTTCTACAAATGTATGTTGTGTTTCAATCTGTGGTGGTTAATTTTACAGCAAATCAAATCAGTGGTCTTTAGCTGTGCAAATTATGAGGATATGTGTTGTCCCATATCCAGAAGACACTTGTTTGTTATGTATCTACCAATCATCAGCCAAAGTGAATGTGAACCATGTAGATGATTTCGAAAACCATATCAAGAAAAGAGTTTAAGCGACACACGTTGCATGTTTATTCTTACATACTAACTGTATTTTTATATGTTCACATGAAAAGCTTAATGATATAGTAAAATACTGCTAAAGGGTACACAAACGTAAGAAAAATGCCTTAAAATAAAGTGATGCAAACTGTTTTCCTGCAAAATATTCTATAAATGTTTAATGTTTCTTCTCTGATGTTCATTTGAACTGTTTCTACTTGGTGTTAAACGTCTACTCTGAGTGATATGTGTAACAGAATGTAATATTTGTCATGTGTTATTCAGTGGGTTCCCGCTTTGTCTCATTCATAAAAAGCAATTTATAATCCCTGTGTGTAAATCCAGCTGTTATATCTATTGAACCACGGCATAGATGGCCTGATAAATCAATGTTACACTCAACCATGAGAAAAAATGTTGTGAATTAATGTGTAAAATGTTGTTGACAGGGAGAATATAGTGTTTTATTAAGTCATTTAAAATTCAATGAATGTTGAGTGAAAAAACATGTTTATCATTATAAAAAAGACGACAAAATGCTGACTTATTTTTTTAAGCTACAAATATTTTATTGATAGAAGACATTGCTAATTTAAGTTGTGATAAAACTGTTGTGTAGCAAAAAGACTGATACTCGATTCAAGAAATAAAATGAACATCATGCTATTATGTCTAATAGTGTCAGTGTGTTCTGTTTAATTGGATTAATTTCCTTGGTATATTATTCTCTAAGTAATTTTGATGGCACACTATAATATAATTGCTGTAGAAAAATGTAGCAATTGCAGTAAAAATTAAATGTTGTGTTGTTGTCTGGGTGTTTATTTAATTAAAATAAAAATAACAATAATTTTAAAGAGAGTTTCAACAAACAATTACAGTTATGAATTCCACATTACTTAGTATTGCCACAATTAATACAAACTTCTCTTGTATGTTGCTATGCTCTAAATTAGTCAATATTTACTTTTCTAAGGTTATTTAATTGTGTCACTGTTTCCGTATGGCCGCACTACACACCCTAAACTTGGTTAGAATTACAATGTAGTATGAAATTGGGATGCAGCTTCAAACAGCTTGTACAATATACAATAATACAAGTTATCTGCAGCAAAATGATTGTTCTTTGAGTCCAAAAGTCCTAAGTGTCACATCACTAACTCCTAGATATCCAAACTTAGTCTACATTGTAAAAACAATTACTTTTGTATCAACATTCAGATGCTGAGCACGATCCAATTACTAATTTTGCTCGCTTGACTTTGATATCTCAATACAAGATTGAGTTGACATTGGAGTAAAACCGTTTTTACAGTAATTGAAGCAAATGTCATATTCTGAACTACACAAGAACACATTTACTCACTTTAGTTTCTGCTCTCAGATATAATGCTAAGCTAATTTGGCTGTAAAGTGAACTCTAACCATGATGATCACTCTCAAGTACAACTGTAAGCGGAGAAACAACTGGACTCATTTGCATAGGGTTGTCTGTGTGCAGCACGGCCACTTCTCTAACACACTCCCAACAGATGGCCTCGTTTTCACTTGCATCTGATAAGGTCTTCGGGGAAAGACCCAAATTTAATTCTCCAATGGTTAAATCACTGAACCAGGTCGATCAAGTGCCCGAAAAACATTAAACATTTAGTCAAGCTTCCATGAACGGGTCCAATCAAATTTGGAATGCAAATTGGAATGACAACAAATCATGCGGACTCATATGGATCAAAGAAACCGTTCAGCGTGTTAGTGGTTACAAGCATAAAACTATCTACTTCCATTATATTGGAAGTATTGCAACTCATATCAGCCACTTGCTTCTGCAATCGCATCGCAATCTTGTACGGCATCTCACCTCCCCACTATCTTAACCTTTCTTGAGATACTTGAAATCCTTCTTTGGGGCAGCGAAGCACTCCCAACTCAAAGAAGGCCATCCAGCATTTTCCAATAAGTACCATGGCCTCTGATTAACAAGCGTGGACTCTTCCCATTAGGATGCAAATCCCCCCGGGGGGAACACGGTCATAAGTCTACAAAACTAATTTAGACTGGATGGGAAGACTTTCGTGATTCTTCCAATATCCTTACAAGAGCGAGTAGATGGAAGTGCAAAACCCCGATTTTGGACCACATCTTGTTTTTTTTATTATATTTAAAGTTCTTCAAAGTTTTAAGTCAGCAGTAATCAATACCCAGTGCCTTCAGCATCTCAGGGTGAATATCATCTACTTTACAAATGGTGCCTCGCCAGTGTGAAGCTTTTCAGCTCAGTGACCTCTGCCAGAGGAACAGGCAAGGCTCCCCATGAGTCTGCGGCCTCTGCCTCCTCCACAGAGGCAGTTTTAGTTGGGTTCAGGAGCTCCTTATGGTCCCATTTTGCAGTCAGCCGTTCTCCTCCCCTTCCAAGATCAGCATGGGCTCTTATGAGAATACAGGAACATTGTTAGGTATTGACCGTACCGTCAGAAGGCTCACCAAAGATCTTGGGCATATTGCAAAGATCTTACCGAAGTTTTGCTCATGCAGTTTACTTTATAAAGTAACCTATATGTCTTATTTTAGCAGGGATTCAGACCAAAAAGAGTTGCATTTTAAGGTACCGGTGAGATATGAAATACGATCCAGGGAGTCCAGTTGGAGAACATCAATGTGTTTTAATGTTTATCAGATGTCAAAACACTGCACAGTGGTTCGTTCATAAAGCTCACAAACAGGATGTAACAACCTTTTAAAGTTATCACACCAGCAACTATTTGGTATTTTTGTCACGACGATCGTAAACAGAAATACAACGTTCACATTACAAAGTAATCTATCATTAGCCACTGCAGAACCTTGCCGGATGACAGCGTATTGTGTTGCCGGAGCCTCCTGCGTGCCAACCTTACTGCGCCGACAGACCGGCCCCATTCAAATGAAAGAGAGAACGGCGTTTTGTCTGAACACGGCCTCAGAATCACAGAAAGATTTATTCCATTTTACTGTATTACAAGAATCCATGCTAAATAAAAGATATATATATATATATATATATATGTAAATTCTAGTATTGAGTGATGTCATATGAATATAATAATAATTATAGCAGAATAATATGTGTGAGTTTTGTTTGTCCAGGTTGAATTTAGGTATTGAAGAGCACTGTGAGGAAAACATCTCACACTGCTGTGCAAGTCACCTCACAGCTCTAATACCGGCTGTCCAGCAGCGAGTCTATCGACAGAACATTAAGCTGGGTCATCTATGGCCAGAGCCGGCGGCGACCAGTGCTTTCACTGTGTGAGGAGCAGCTACTGACAAGGCGTTGAGATCAATGGCGGAAGCCCACCTGCAGCTGGATGATGGGAGTACATTACCACTAATAAGTGTCTGCCACGCTGCAAACGGAGACAGAGCCTTACCTGCTGACTGCTATCGACTGGAGAGGGGAGCAGAGGGGAGCAGAGCTGTCTATCCAAATTCCCTCCTCCTTGCTTAGGGACATGCCAGAGTCCAAAAAAAATGAAAGGCCACTGAAGCTGGATTTCTACCTCAACTGAGAGCGACAAAATCAAAGCAGGGGAAAGTGTCTATGTGTCATACATAGAAACTTCCTCCTCAATGGGTAGGATGCCCGCGTAAGGTGAGTTACAAAGAGATCCACCGATTTACAATAAGACATTGAAGATGATCTCAGCAGGAACAGGTAGGAAATGATAAGGAACTTCAAGAACATTATTTGATATATTCATTCAGAACTGCAGCTAAATGAAACATGGACACATCAAATATCCGTAAATAAAAATCAATGACAACATTTTTATTTTTTTTTTTATTAAGTGAACAAAGTGTTAATTAGTAAAAGTGCAGCTTCCTGTCCTTACATCTGACCAGCGGACATGCTCCACAACACATGAGCGCGTCAGCTCTCACAAATCATGTCATGTACTGTAATCACTTATCACCATGTAGTCGTAATGAGCCTCTGTAATTGAACATGAGCACATGAATGAAAAATAGCCACTACAAGATTACAATCTGACTTCATTCAACAGCTAATTAGCTACACTGATCCTGTCATCCAAATGTGTTCCACAACTCCATTAATATATTAGTGGATTCTGAAGCCATGAGTAATGATGCAGCCATCTTCGAAAATTAAACTTAGCTTAACATGTTCCCTTTAAAAGGGTACATGGAAAAAAAAAGTCCCATTGTCTTGTGTTTTTAGATAGTGACATTTAAGAAGGACATTCAAAGATAGTACCACTGCCATTCTTACAATCGTTCAATTAAGGCAGAAGTCTATATTATAGCTGTCTCTTTTCACTCACAGAGGAATTCTGATAATGGCCGGTCTGGCATTTATGAAGAAACTGCACCCAGGGCAGAAGCTACATTTACATACCATCTTGGAGCCTAATTGGGCAAGAAGTGAAACCCCATTAAATAATACGCCACAGCATAGTATATGCCAAGAGCTAAAAGGAAGTATGTCCCTGTCCCATTTAGGTTAGATGAAGATAAAAGTAATGATACTGCTATGACAGAATCCTGTGCATTTCAGTGTCGTACAGTGTGATGACTGAGAGGCTTCCATTATGGCTTTTTAAGCAGAGTCAGAAATGGTTTGTGAAGTTTTTTGTTTTTTTTCCCCCCATCACATTAAAGAAAAAAAAAGCCAAAATACCCTACAGCATGAATTGTTCATACTTTCTGAAGAACTGCAGTATAATAATATCACAGGCACTGCAATTATCCTCGATGAAATATTAAAAAGACTGCAGCCATAATCACGCATTGTTGCATATCACCACAGCAGAATAGCCAACTTCAAGCTCTTCACTTCAGCGACTGTCAGGAGTTTCTTCAGCTGTTTTGATATGTTATAATGAGGCTCCGCTGGATGACAACATGACACCTATTCATCTCAAGGTAGACTGCTTCTAATTTCTTTTCCTATTTGCTCGCCGTTCAGCGCAGGCACTTGTTTTTTTTCATGGTTTCTGAACAATAATCCATCCCCAGGCTGCATATCAGCGGCAACACAAGCTACGCTACTGTAAACGTAGTACCTAAACAGTGCTGGCAACGTATGATTCATTTTGTGATTGGAAGATCAATAACCAATTTGAAGATGACCTGGTGGAGAGGATCCAGATTGCCGAGCTGCGCTTCGATGTGCAGCGTAAATCTCGGGTGGTGGATGTGCGTCTCGGCCTGCCACGGCTCCTGCTCTGGGGAATGATTTATGCCTCGGTCCTGCGACATGTCCTGTAGCGGTTGGGCTCTCACCGAATGGCCGGAGCTAATTTGAGTGGCCTCAGTGAAAGAGCTTCCTGAGTGAATAGTGGGGGATGGTAAGCGAAAGGGTTAGGGTGTTACATTTAGAGAAAGTGCAGAAAGTCATGATTAGCGAGGAGGACAAAAATCAGTTATTAGTCATTAGCTTTATCGTCATAATCATTATCATAAAAACACCTATCAGCTCGCAGCAGTATAAATGCCTCGACGTCTCTCGAGCACACACATGCGCTTACTAGATCTGAGCAGAGATAAACAAGGAGAAAAAGAGGACGGAAGTGAGAGTTCACGACTAGATGTGAGTTGAGAAGGTAAATGGTTGTGCCAGGCCATCATCTCAAGACCAGAGTCAATCATCCACAAAAGCACTGCGAAGAGACAATCGCTTAAATGCTCTCCTCACATTGTAGTAACAAGCATTCGTCCGCCTCCGTGGCCTCCCAGTTCAGCAGGAGAGAAACTCTGAGAGCCACTTGCATAAGTGCCAAACATGAATGGATCCAAGGCGACAGGAAGGATAAAAGTTAGATGGAAGGAACTCATTAAGAGCGCTGCACTCTCCTCACAAACCCCATCTCGGTAGAGCAGAGAAATTTGTAAACTGGCCATGAGTTCTGAAGGATATCTCATAACGCTTGACAAGTGAAAACCGCCACCAGGCAGCTAATAGCTATACTGTCAGGAAGGGCAAATAAAAAGGCATTAGTTTGCATGCATGTAGGCTTTGTGGCTCTGGTCATGTGAGACACACACTTTGCAAAAGGCAATTCCCTCACTCCCTAAGTTCCCCGACAGATCTGTTGTGCTGCCATGCCAGATGTGAGATTGTTGGCGTTACAAAAAAGGGTTGATTGAGAAGAGGAGTAAAGAAAAAAAAGCCGTGGTTCATTAAATGCTTAGCTACCAGGTGACCATTTGTCCCAGTAGCATTGTCCCTGTGGAGCAGAGCTGTGTGGGGTGGAGTGGAGTATGAACAGAGGCCTGCAATGAGCAGCAGCAGCAGCAGCATCCTCGAGCCCACAGCTGCCAATGGCTCCATCACTCTCAGGACTCCAGTAACTAAACCACACGGCATGGAGCAGCGCCCGCTTCCTGACTCTTCCAATTACAGTGACCCATTAAGAGGAACGAACTCAGCTCCAGCAGATGGGAGAACAGAGGTGTGTTCATTTGCTTGTTTGGTGAAAGGAGACAAAGCCTATTTTGATACTGATGGGTTGTTTTTTTTTTTGCCTCTGGCCTAAATAGAGCGACAAAAGAGACTTTTAAAAAAGTTTCCACAATAGATAGCCCTAATTCATACATTGTGACATTTATATGGTTAGTGTGAGTTTAAGGATCAGGTAAAAGTCTAATGACATCATTTGTAACTGCCGTACTAACATGCATCAGTTTCACTGTTTAATGTTTATATAAAGTGTAAAAGGTGAAATATTACTGATGTTGCACATTTGACCTTCCTGTAAATATACACACACCATACAGTTTTCGATTGCCTTTGCATTTCTTTAGGTCAACTGACTATTAAGATTTTCCATGAAAAGTTGAGTTAGGTTGTTAATTCTGCAACTAAACATACAACGTGTACAAGAAAGTTAAAGAGCAGTCAGTAAATCTTCCCCAGAGACAACCTCAACTAGCAGAAATGATTCGCACAATGTTTGTTGTATCTTCATGGTTTAAATGCACTTATTGTATGTCGCTTTGGAATAAAGCGTCAGGTAAATCAATGTAATGTATTAATGAATAAAGGCTTTCTGTGACCGTCCTTCCCCTGCTGGTGAAGCAAAGAACACAGTTGAAATCCAAACAACACCATGGGG
This sequence comes from Bovichtus variegatus, assembly GCA_943593645.1. Lineage (NCBI taxonomy): Eukaryota > Metazoa > Chordata > Actinopteri > Perciformes > Bovichtidae > Bovichtus > Bovichtus variegatus. The sequence goes on along the minus strand of CALSCE010000091.1, from coordinate 11,250,693 downwards.
AACACACACACACACTATGATCAACAAACACATTACGCTGCATAGTTCACAGGGGAGTTCCTTCAGAAGTTAACTCAATCCGACCACTAAGAGATGTTATGAGAAATATGGTAAGAGGCATTAGGAACCTAATGAGCCACACAGTTGGTAAGTGATACTGTATGGCCACCTTTCACAGGTTCGGCTCATGTGCTTTCTGTATATTCCTGAGCTCATTTGTGTCTATTTACTTCCAGGGGGCTGTGAAGGCAGATGAAGGAGGAGCAGAGAGAAGCGAGCCGGAGCCGTAAAGTAATGGTTCCATCTTTAATGAGCGGCTGGGGACCGCAATATCTGGTGACAAAGAGGGTCCCTCTGCCGAGTCTCTGTCACAGTGGAAAGGCTCATCCTAAATCTCGCTCTTATTGCTATGAGCAGCGCGACAATATCTCACTCCGGAGACAGAACTTCAGGTTTTTATGGGTGCTTGGGTAATTGAGCAGCAGGAGGAAAAAAGGTCTCATCCACTTATCCGTAAAGGAAGTGTATCCAAACTAAATGGCTGGTGAATTTATATTGGTATTCTCTCTTTACCCTCTGTCCGTTGGATTTCCCTCAGAGTAGTTTGTCAATGAGATTTGTTTGTGAACCGGCAGTGTTTGGCACCGGAGCAATGGTATTATCGAGGCTACATGTGTCCTGGTGCAAATAAGCCTGTCAGTTTAGCCATTCGTTCATATGTAATAGACAGGACTGAGGAATGGTGGCTATGCCGCTTTATGGACCCTCAAACCACACTTGTCAGGGAAACGGGCCCAAGAGACAGCTCCGATGGGCACAACAAATAGGCTTTGTCACTGTGGTTTACAATTACCCAACAAAGAGACGGACTATATAGCATCTTCAGTGTCTAACCTGACTCAGAGAAATATCAGCTGACACAGACTCGCTGCTGCTTTTGCCAGTGTGAAGGCAAATCTTACAGTATGAAATAAAACCGCTGTCAGGCTTTTACTTCCACAATTAAACAATAATACTGACAGTTGTAGAAGGAAACACATTGTGGCAGAGATCCCAATATGGCTGCTTTGGCCACAATACGCAGTGTTGTGGAATAGTGAATTACATGTAATTAAACAAGTAGTTTAACTACACTTACTACACTTTTGTAGTACACTCAATTGGGTGCCATTTTTTGCAGGCATGTGACTTTTTTATATTATATTTTGTTATCATTTTGTACATTGACAATTTGATATATTTTTTTGTTGTACTTTGAACTACTTTTTCTAAGTAGCTATAGTTAAACAAACTAGATTTCTCCCTATGGGTAGCTTTGCTGTAGTTCAACTTCTTCCAGTGTGAAGTAATCAGTAGCTTGCAAAGCTATACTTTCAAAGTAGCTTCCCAAACACTGACAACAAGATACTAACAAGATACTACTGGACATCTTGAAAGTTTGCACTGAACAGTAGTATAATGTCATTGGTTTTTTATCTCAATATAGGAAAAACATCAAAATGCAGTACACAAAAGGTACAAAAAAACAGCAACAGTTACATCTTATTATACATGCTGTTGCTGTGCTTTAATATACACTCTTAATAAAAAAAATGAAGTACTTGATCATTAATAAGATGTTAAGCAGAGTGGAAAGATAAAAGAATGATCTCAATTACAAGTCATAAATTCCCCAGAGTTTTGACATGTCTCATTTATGTTTTGATTAAAAAGGATGTCTGTGTAAGGACTGGAGGGCTTTCACAGATGAAATCCAATTAACATTCAGTAAAAAGACCCAGCAGGGATTCACTTTCTAACCAGGAAATCCTCAACCCCCTGTGCAGCCTTGCTGGCGAATCAACGGTGCTTTTAAATCACTGTAATTACCGTTTTGTCACAGAAAAACAGACACATACTAATAGTTTGGTTCCTTAATTAATCTGTGAATAACAGTCAAGGGAGCACAAACAGAGGTCTTAACAGACGTCATTTGCTTGTGCCTTTCATTTACGCTCCACATACATCCTGTCCAACTTCCATGAAAGGGCCCGCTGCATTGTGTGCTGCCGCCCTAACAGTGACAGCTCCATAACAAGCCCGGTGCACGACAGAGCCTAGAGGTCCACACTGCCAGAGCTACTCTGCCGATGCACTAGAGGCACACGCAGACAGCTCCCTCCTCTCTATGGACAGACGCACACAGAGTCAACCTGCGACACGTGACAGGCCTTTGCCTCAAGTCGCTCTGTTCTGCTATCCCCCACAGTCCTCTGTCACAGTCCTCACATACATGCAGAAAACAACATATCAAGCACTTTGAGATGTCAGGAAAAAGTCCGGCTGAGGTTCCCGTTCTCCAAGAACTGACCATTAAAGGATAGGCCTTTAGTTTAAGACTGCTTTCGTTATTGATTATTCCCTTTTTTATGATAAGCTAATAAATTGTGTGTCAAGTTAATGTCAGAATAATAAAAAAAGGTGGTGAGCGCTTCGACTTGCATGACCAACAGTCCAACACCCAAAGGATATTCAATTTAGAATGATATAAAATCAAAGGACAGCAACTCCTCACATTTGATAAGTTGGAACCAGTCACTATTTGGCATTTCTACTTGTCAAATGACTTTAAGCGATTAATCCATCATCAAAATAGTTAATTTTCTGACAACTGAACAATCAATTCATTTTGTTTCAGCACTACATTTAAAAGGTGAAGTAAAATACACTCAAACTTAGTCGCTTAACTTTGTTTTCTCTCACTTAATGACTGTTGCCATGTGTTGGGATCTAATCATATCCTGAAAATGATCAAGGCCAAAAGCCAGAAAAATGTGTCCTTTGAAATGTGTGGGAAACATCTGTTTCTGGCATCTGTCTGATGTGGTAACATTCCCAAAGTGCCCGAAGATCAACATATACTGCATACATCTATACATTTCTTTACAACACATCCCTCTGCAAATAGTTGTGTAAATAAATGTTATTTTAAATGCTTTTAAAGTCTTCCATATTCTCTAATAAGCTTCCTGTAGCACTGTGAAATCTTTGCCAAGGAACTGAATATAATTTTTCACTTTTTGAAATTATGATTGGTCTTGTGTGGACACGGAGCAGATGGTGTTATCTACCTTGTGGATGGAAGGAGCAACAAGTGTGCAATTAAAGGCCTGAAGAGATGCCTTCAGTTCAAAACAGATAAACTTGGGAGAGTAAACTCTTCAATTCAGCCGTATATAGTAAAAATGATTATTTCATAGCTGGTGCGTTTGAAAAGTTTACATTTCACGGCTAGAATCCTACTGTAAGGTAAAAATTAAATCAGCAAGCATACGTGAAAGCTAATGAACAGTTCATGCAATTTTAAGTGGTCCGCAATATGTGGATTTTCCCTAAATGAACAGTTGTTGCACACTTAGTGGTAATCATTCTTCCACAACTGCCTATCCAGCTGATTTGTTTCACGGAACATGCTGAGCTTGTAAGTGTTATGAAGAGAAACTTAGACTGTAGGAACAAAAGAAAATGAGTTTAAATGGAGCAGCACAAGCAATAAGTGGTTAGCAAGTCATTTTAAATCCTTCTTTTATACAAGTTGCTATGGCGATCAGCCTACACTACTACTACTCTTGTGTGGGAGCAATAATGGCCTTGGCCGTCTTTCATTCAACCCGAGGAGTCAGTATCAATCACATGACACTCTAATGATAGATAGGCAATCTAATAACACAAGGAGCAAAAATAACTTCACTCACTCAATCCTTGACCTTACGGAGCGAGCAGTCAGTTTGGTTAAAAGCTACGGCTTTCACATAAAAATGGATTTTTCTTTGGGATCAATTGCAGTGGAAACATTTGAACTAAAATGGCCATAGAAAGCTGTCACTAATAAATAATTGCTGTTGTTATGGATTTATACGCCGCCTCCGCCTCCTCTCTAACAGCCCATATTAAAGAGTGTTTTTTGACTGCAGGCTATTTGGGCCGAATAAAAAAAAGACAATGCAAGCAGGTTTTCAGAGCAGTCAAGGAACTGCCTTTGGACGAGGAACCATCTCAGCATGTGCAGAGCCGGAGGGTATGACACTGCTGAGGCGCCACACAGGACACAGAGGAAGCGGGGAAACATTTAGGTCACGCTGAGTTCAAACATGCCAAACACTACAGCAGTGAGAGCTGAGGACATTAACAGATGACGCAAAATGTGTAAATCGTGATGGCACAAAATTGATTTAAGAGAAGAGCATGACAAGGCAACCATCCCGCCCGCAAGGGAACATTATGGTCCACTGATGGTTTACTGAACTTACTGATGGCTGGGAGAAAATACTGATGGGTGTTTAACAGAATATTAACTTTTATCTCAGTGGCTGTAATTTGTTCTAATAACGATGATTAGTGTCAAGCAGTTTTGACCCTGCAACAGTTTCTCCTAAACACGGCTTTACAATCACATTTTGCTTTAATCTGTCTCGTTCAATAAGGGCGTGAGATTCACTGCACGGTCGACTGTGTCCCGCTACAGCAAGCTCAAGACTGTAACAGGATGAGGGTCTCGCCAAATAAAAAAAATGCATTTCTTAATAAATTCCTTGGAAAACCGCAACGCACAAATGAATTAGAGTAGGCAACAAATATAAGCACCTTATAGTGAGCACTAAGATGTCTAAAATTATTATTTTTAATCTGTAATAGCGTGGTCTTACTGCAGAGGTGTAGAAATGAGCCTGAGGAAAATACATGGAAGCGAGCCCAAAGTGGAGGAACACATGGAAGAAAATTTAACAGGTAGACAATGTTAGGATATGAATGTAATCATAATCTAACATTTAAACTTTAATTTTTTTTTTTTTTTTTTTTACTTTTTATGTAAAATTGCCAACTTTTACCAAAAGAGTGTAAAATGGTGATAATGCATGACCAAAGTTCCAAGATTAGAATCAATTGCAAATACGTCCCACATGTACTCCAATGCACCAGTATGTGTATGCAGTATGTGCAGCATCCATTTTTTTTTTTTTTTCATAAAATAAGATTTTTATCATGAAAAGGACACATTATGAATAATTACCAAAAGGCAGCTCATGACTACGAATCCTATTTTTGTCTTATGTGTTCAGTCCAAACAAATGTAAGCCACAGCTCCAAGGGTTCCATCAAACATATCAATATTCAGCTGATAATGCCTTTAATCTGCGGCCAAGAGATCCTTCCATAACTTCTCCAAACACCGCAGGAAAATCCCACTAATGATCCAAGATGATAAGGAAAAATGAAGTAAATAGTTTATAATGAAATCAAATAGGCCTCCACATTTATAATACAGCACCCTACATTATGAGAGCTGACCTTCCTGGATAAAAACAAAGCAAAAGTGGAAAGATTATGTGGCAATGTCTTTCCAGCTTCAAAAAGAATCTGAACTGTTTGATGCGTTTTATTTGTTCTGATGGGACCATTTCATAATTCATACAATAGACTAAAGAAAACGTGGCATTGCTGCAGTGCTGCATGTGTATGGATGCACTGTACCTAAAAAAGGTACCCGTTTAAAGGTTGATGCCCTGATTCTCCACATCAAACCCCAACTCAAACCCACATTTTCCAACCCTCTTATTAATTCTTCAACGCAATGCTCAAAAATCTATCAAAAACAATCTTGCTGAATGCCAAAAATGCATATTACAATACCAACTAGATTTCTCTTCATCAATTGGGTTAATTGTGCTTTGCGCTTCATTTATGGCGAGGGTCTGTACCAAACAAAACAAGTTATTTTTTCAAAAGTGACATCAACTTCAATTATGTATTAATAATACAATCATTCGTCAGGGGTAAGTTAATGTTTTGAGAAGAAACCGAAAACTTAAAGTGAGGAGATCCTCAACGCCTAAAAAGTGTATAGATTACAAATCGGAAAAAAAAACAAAAAAAAACATAGGTCTATTTTTGTAATGTTTTTATTTAAACAAACCCTTTGAACTGAGCTTATTAAGTTCAGTCTTATCTACAAACTACAATATTGATCCAACTCTTTCCGCCTCAAACTGCATCGTGTTTCAGAGACTAAACACTGTTTATGTTTGGGACTTTATGACAGATGGTAGCCAAAAGGTCAAAGACACACATGGGGCTCACTGCAGAGGGCTCAATAGAGTAGGATACCCCTGTGTGTCTATGATGGTTCCCCTTAGAGACGCCACCAAAGGCTGTTTTTGAACTCAGCAAGCTACAAAGAGAGACCCACCTACTTCAAGTCCTGATTCCATGAAGGCTAAGCCCCAAGCTCAGAGATGGCTACTCCTCATTCATTTACTTACAGGCTCCCAGGAGTCCATTCAGTGCTGCTGACAGACAATAAAGACGGACAAAACTAATTTAACATTCAACTAAAAAATGTAATCAATAAACTCCTGCTGACCGGGTAATCTGTAAATTGAAAAATAACAGCTCATTAGGCATGTAACTAGATAATTACACATTGAGAAATACTTAGCATTGTGTCCATAAGCAACCAACCATAGAAGGCTAAAAACAATAAATCAGTATCAAACAGGGTGTTAATAAAATATCAACTTCTGAAAGCCAGTGTCATATGTAAAATTGTATTGCGCGCCAAGACTATTTTTTCCATGTCTAGAAAACACCACAAAATCAAACCTGACAAAGTGCCAACAGCCGAACCTCCGAGGACTTGCGTCAGGCAGCTTCTTGATGCAAATGAAGCGGCGTTTCATCCGACAGACGAAGAGAAATCACCCAGCCGCACTGCCTGACTCTCGCCTCTGACTGGATGTTCTATGATCTACTCTTTACTTAATGAGGTGTCATGTACAGTTTATATAAAAGGTATGACCTTATTAAACTGTGAGTGAAAGGGTGAAGCTGGGGAAAGATAAATGGCAAGGCTGTATAGAAACTCATTTTGCCTGTAACATCCATGGGACAAGAGGCCCTTATTCTGATTGTTCAGAGACGTCTTAGTGACAATTGTGGCTCTATTAAAATGGTGCTTCAGAATAAAACATAGGCAATATTAAAAAATAGATTACATTGACTTTAACCTGATTTTATTTAGGCTGTTTGAAATACAAAATCTGTCAGAAAAAAAAAAGTGCACTTTATATTCAAGTGCAGCTATTCAGCAATTATTAAAAAGGTCTACAAATAACAGATTCACAGTCAAATTATTTTTGAAATACAGAAAAAAAACCAATCAAATTAATATATTAAGTGCAACTGTTGGTGCTTTTGGAGTTTGAATCCCATACAGCTAAGAACCCAAAACATTTTTATTCATGAACCCATGATTGAAACTAAAATGTTGCTGTAAATGCAGAAGGTACAATATTATTTCCCAAAGAGCCAGGCTGCTCTTTAAATCAAACCGCTTTCCTGAGACTGCTCCAAGCTTTCCAAACCCCGTTCTTGTTATTCTTTTCCTTTAACTTGATTTCTGACAGCCAATTCAATTAGGCTGGATATGTGTGGGTGTAAAAAAGGCAACATGACAAACTCAGAAGATGGATGGCAACCTTTGCTTCACCATTAAAATCACAATTGCGTCGTATTGAAGCTCAATCCATCGGCGTATTACCAGCAGCAGCAAAGTGAACACAGCGCCAGACAGGGTCGTAACTAATCACCCTCTGCAGATCAGTTGTTTTTGAAAAGGATCTGCATGCTAAATTGTCATTTTCGGCAGCCAATGGTGGATACCACATTTGGTAAATCCACCACTGTTGATCAAGTTTCTCTTACTAAAAAATAAAACAAAAAAAATAAAGCTTAAGGGAAACGGCAAATGTTTTAATTCGGTTTTGTTTCCCGAAGATAAAGCACGGTGACTCATCAGCCACCTGACCTTAACGGCAGTCTGCGGGGACGTGATGTCTGGCCGAGCCCCTGTCAGAGTCATCTGGCGCCAGGGAGGAGCTGAACTGTTGGTAGATGAAGGAGTAGAGGCTGATGTCAGGTCGTCGACCAAGGCAGCTCTTGCACACTGAGCTGTAGTACTGCCCCAGGAGATCATACACCTGCCCTGTGAGGGAGAAAAGGAGATTGTGTATGTTATCTAGTATATACAGCCTCATATCACAGAAAGCAACATGTGGAGTTCTCAGTAAGTTTTCAGGAATAATAATTAACCGTATCATTGTTTCATGGGATTGCATTGTTTACAAAAAAAATCCTTAGAGAACATTTTCAAAACAAAATGAATCATGTTATTATTTCATTATTATCACGCCCTTGGCATTGAAATCTTGAAGAGTGCCAAAAAGGAAGCCATAAACACGGTTGCATGTAAACAGGAAGCAGGGTGGGTTGTTTTCCTTACCGACACTGATCTTCCTCCGAGTCAGGAAAGAGTGCATCTTGTGGACATCTGTCATGAGCTGGCTGTCACCAAAGGTGAAATAGGCCACATCTCGGCCCGCCTCAGCAGCTGCCAGCATCTGGAGCAGAGCTGGAGGAAAAGAAGCCTGTGTTAAACCTCAACAGCGAGAGTGGCACAAAATCAGTTTCATTGCAATAAGAAAAAGATTAACCTTTTTAAGGCTCTATTTTTTTTTGCAGGTTTGTGTACACATTCTCATCTTCTTACTTTTAAAAATACAGAAAAGTATATATACACAAAAGGTCTGAAGAGTCATCCAGTGGCTGATATTAGCATTTGAAGTGTGCGACACCAGCCTCTGTGCCAGGTACAGTAAAGGGGGATCAGGGGAATAGGTCTCACCCCCACTGAGAACTCTGGATTAGTTACAAAGAGAGGCCAGGTTTGGCCCCGGAGAGCTGTGAATATTTTAAGAGACTGGAAATATGTCTGCTAATTAATGAAGGTTGGGACAGTGGCAAGTTAACAAGCATAACTGAATCAACATTTTCAGAAGAGGGTTAAGCTTAATATGTCCACACTTCAGCAGTTTCTCTCCCCTGCTCGGTTTCATCTGCTTTTCCCAAGAATTATCTGACAATTAAAAAATAGGTGGCTATCTGAGGCCACAGAAGGTAAACCCAGGAGGAAAATCGCATCTGAGCTACTAAGCTCTTCCCAAGAGGCATGTCATTAAGCAGACAGTAGGTGCTTTTGCCTCTTGAGGGCTGTACCTTGCTATAGCTAATTAACAAATATGTAAGCACAGCTGTTCCAAGTCAGGTTGAAAATAAGAAGCTACTACTGCAAACAGTTAGCATAAACTCTGCTGAAGCTTCCTGCTCAGGGACTGTGACACAAGGCTGAGACAGAAAGCTGTAACGGATTGATGGACTCGAGCAGGCGATCAATTTCACTATTAATGAAACATATTAACTTTGTCATTTGATCAATAGAAGGAAGGCGACGAATAGGCCTTAACTAAATGAACGCATTCCCGGAAGACAAATGGATGCCCACGCTGATCTGCTGGAGCCTTTCAAGCTGAAATTTATTTCGTAATATCCAGGAAGAGAGTCCGCTTAGACTGCCAAGTGCATGAAGATGAGCTGAACACATTTTTCACAAGATCTACTGACGGGAGCATTACGTCAGCGCTTACCTTTCAGATGTGTGTCACCTCCAAAAACCCCGCAGCCCCAGTTCCCTGTAGCCACTGCCGCAAGGTTTCCGTTTTGTTCTTCAGGACGAGCAAAGCCACAGTAGGCCTAAATGAAGACAGAGCAAAGGGAAGATCGACATATTAGGAAAGGAAATGTAAAACACAAAGCAAAAAAAGCTATTTGATATGATAGAACAAGTGTTCTGTAGCAGGCACGAGGATATAGGTCCAGTGTAAAACATTAGCTGTGTCTGAAATGATTCACTATTCTCTTCGAAGTAAACACATAACAATTTAGGTTTTCTAGGGAGTGACATTACATTACAGGCCATCTGAGTAAGGAGGGAATGATATGTCATTTGGTACATGAAGGCAAAATCAGCCGTGATGAGCCTCAGGTCCTGGGATCACCTTTTTATTCCAGATCGCTGGTGTGTTTTATAAGAACCAGGCCTACAGAACGTCTTACTATCAAACATAAATGGAAAGCAGCGGAGTAATTCCATTTGCCTGCAGGCCTGTTCTTGACACATCATTCAATGCATGGACACATAAAAGGTTGGTTGGACTGGCTGAACATACATTTTTAACATTGTGTCATTTGGCAACATGTCATTTCACACCTATTCCCTCAATTCAATTGCCACTGGTGTGAAATTGGCGTGGGTTTCACATATTAATTGCATATTATAGAATAAACCCATGTGCATAACCAAAAGACCTTTTGACATGACACCATGTCAGGTGGGATGTTTGTCAGATGACAAATCATTTCTAAAAAAGCAGGAGATGTTAAATGAAAGATCTGAAGGTGGTCTGGACATTCATTCTCACATCGGAAATGAAGTGAATAGTGAAAATGTGAGAGCCCACCCTCCTCCTGACCAGTCATAAATTCTTCCTGTGAAAGGGCAGATGTGACAGTTAGCTGAATAATATTCGACACAGGATTGATCTATATGTTGGTGCATTCTTCACACCCTTGTCAGAGCTGTCAAACTCCTCGATGCTTTCAGATTTGACAACATCTTGATTTTCTCGTAGAAATCAACATCTCTGACTGGCAATTGCACACATGAAAGGATTCCTATTTTTATTTTTTTTTATCTGTGATGTAAATGTAATAATTTTGATTAATAGCAATGAGGTCAATTATGTTCATTAAAATTCATTCTGGGCCTAATGGACAGTGTAATGAAGAACATTAAGCTTATTCTCTACAAATACGGCAATCCATCAGTCTGTATAGCATACAATTCAAATATTTACCTAGAGAAAAGCTAACATGAGTCGATGGCGTCATTTGTTACGATACCGTTTCATAATTATCAACCAAATGGATGGACACTAAAGTCATTAGGTCTGTGAAAACCAAACATGAAGTCTAATGGCAAATAAAGTTAAGAGATAACTGCAGCCATACGCTGTTAAAAAGACATGACTGTGGAAGTTCAAAGTGTAACATCAAAGAGCAGCGGTAGATTGCCCCTACACTTCCACTGGCATAAATTATACAAACTGTGCGAACTTTGTCTACAAAACAAAAAAAGCCCTTACGGCAGCATTCACCATAAAGTTATCAATGAGCTGACATAATGGGTTCTTTTTTGCTTTTTTCTCAAAGACACAACCCGTTCATGTTTTGTGACATGCAGAGCAAAGACGCTCAACAGAAAGTCAAGAGAAAGAAACACAAAACACTCAAAGAAAGAAAGAAAGCAGGAAATACAGATTAAAATTAAATAAATAAAAGATTAACCTTGTTGAGTTCTCGGTTGAGTCTATCGGGGCGAAACTGTTCAAGAAAGTTCTTGAACTGCAGCGCATCGATGGCCACAATCTCCGTGCATCTTCTCTGCCAGCCATCTCTGCCAACAAATCAAATGAAGGGTTTTGTACTATTTCACGTACAATAAAATCAACTTTGTCACAATAAAAGACATGTCTGAATTTTAACTGATAATGATGGCACGATATGAAAGGCCAGGGTCACAACATTTGATGGCAGTTCATGCAATAGTTATTGAGGCATTTCAGTCTGGACCAAGGGGATGGAGGGGATGAGAAATTGCCCTCCAATGAGCTAGCATGGTCAAAAAGGATTGTAATGAAAGGGTTAAACATAGCATTTTGTCATGATTTAGGCCTTTTAAAAGGTTTTTAAAGCAGCTAGGTGCAATAAATACCTTGGAGTTGTGTCCTGGTGGCTGCCACCCCACTTGTAGGTCCGAGCATAGCCTGTGTATTTACTGTACTGCTGCGTACCTGGTAATGACAAACAGGGATATTAGTCACACACCACTGCAAAGCAATAACGCATTCATCTTGACATTTAAACAGGGTCAGAATTAAAGACTCCTTCCAGTTGTATTTAGGTGGCAAAGCTGAAAGAAAGGCAGGTAAGATTACGGTGTTAACAGGGACATACAATCCAGTTTAAGGCTTATCATCAACCCACATGGTGTAATAATCCACATGTAGCTAAAATCAATGCGTTTTTATTTTTTGAACATTCTTTTTATTGAATTTGATTTTCAAAAAGAAAACAACGCAGTACCATATACGGAGTATTTGCATAATTGTTTCAGGAAGCCACACGCAACATTCTTCTAGTCAACAGAGCACAAACATATTTAACAACAACGTTGTACACGGACGAAACAATCCCTCAGCTCAGTCAATTATCTTCATGCCAAACTGCACTTAATCCCTAGAAGATGCAGAGGTTTCTCCCACCAATATGGTGTCTAAACCTTTCAAAAGTGACATCAGATATCAGAGATTTCCCCAGTTGAACAGAAAGATATTCATCCCCAACCCACTTCGTCATAATAGCCTTTTTAGCCAACATAAAATAGTTTACCTTACTTGTTTAATTATCCAGAATAATTTAAAAAAATAAATAAATAAATAAAATAATAATAAAAAAATAAAAAAATAAAAATATATATATATATATATATATATATATATATATATATATATATTTCCATTTTTGACAATGTAATCTGGTTTGAAGAATTATTTTGCATTTGGGAACATTTTTGGAGAAGCTCCTTTTGTAATCGTGCTATAAATATATGGAGATATATAAACATTATGTAAAATAATATATTGCATCTACCTATATCAATTGCATATTGATATTCTGGAAGGCAATATAATAATCTCTTTATCTATTGCCACCTTAAGCAGTGTCCACCAAGATGTTCTTAATTGTGTAAATCTATCCAAATTCAAGTTTTGCAGACTTCCCACACTACACCGCTCGTCCACTCCCTGGTCTGGTGACCAGTCGCTGCCCGAATCTGCTTCAAGACACTGGTGCTGACTTACTGTGTGGTGAATGGATCAGGCCCATTCTACACCCAGGCCGGCCATACACCCCGGCCCGCTCACTTCGCTCTGCATCGGCCTATCGGCTTGCTACTCCCTCACTGCGAGTGGGACCCAGATCCCCCTCAAATAGACTGCACCTCGACCAATAAAAAAATATAATAATAATAATTCTTATTTTATGTATGCAACACATTGGTTTGGCTTATATGAAGCTATTGTACTGCATTTAAAATGATTCCACCTATTTGTAAATAATCTAGTAGTGAGATTCTTGCTCTCCGGAGTTGTATCCTCATGATTGTTTGCACTTATTGTAAGCTGATTTGGACAAAAGCTTCAGCTAAATGAAATGTGATGTAAAGTAATGTAACTCAGAATAACATTTTGACACAAAACATTCATGTTTTTTGATCTTATCAATGCAATGTGTGTTTTTCATTCAACAGAGATATACAAACTCTGTTATGACTGCCATTCATATACTATACAGTACGTGGTGGATAAATGATCCTAAAAAGAACATGTGGCAGACGCCATACTGTAAACCCAACAACAGGCTCTTAAAGATAACATACATACAACTGGTTACTCTTTGAAATGTTTGCATAGATATCCAAGAACACAAAAATTGCGTTAAAAAGGAATTGTAAGAACAAAACATTTTCAGGGGGTGTGTCTCTAGTGATGCTGCCTAATGTGAGCGGATTAAACAGGAGCAGCTGTCTCCTGACAAGAGGAAGGTCAAGTTATTACCCCCCCTTGAAACGGTGCGAGCGGCAGCGTCTGACCGCCAGCCCACAGGGGAACACTCAACACAAGTAAAAAAAGGGGGAGAGGACGATGGGAAGGCAACAGCCCTGTCAAACAAATGAACTTCCCATTCATTAGCGCTCATTAGTACCTGGCTGTCGAGAGCATTCGCTGAGATGCTTCATGCTGCAAAGTGAATAAACCAAGTGATTAGTAGTAGGGCCTTGGTCAGCAGGTAATAGGAGGTGCACAAGGGGTGGGTGGGGGGGTGGGGGGATCTCTAGAGCGCACTCTACTTGACAGACATTTCACAAATAATCAGCTTGCCTCTCACTGCCCGAATAAAACACAGTTTTTAGTGCCTAATCTAGCTCACAGGTATGACATTTAAAGAAAACAGATGAGCAAAAAAGAAGAATGGGTAATATAATACTTATAAAACTCAACTTATTCGGCCAAGTCATACAACCACAGCATCAGCTTTTTACAATCTGACTACTGGCCACAAACAGACATCTCAACTTGCAACAACCTGACAGCTAAATTGAGCTAATAAAGAAGACATGAACATTTACATCTACGCGAAACTGAGAGCTCAAATCAGCACAATTTATAGACAAAAAAAAGAGGTAAAGTCCGAACAGAGTTTTATACTTTTCTAGTTTATAAGAATTCTCGAAAGTAAACTGGCACAAATGGTACATAACGGCAAAGTGAAATATCTTTGCTCAGAAGACACAGAATCTGCTGCTGGTTTGCGTTGTCCAATACCACAAATACTGAGTGTGGAAATCCTTATGTTGAGTGTTATGAATATTCTTCTGACATATTTAAAGTTTGTCTAATGCGTGACAACAGCCAATGGGAGTTGGCAAAATGAACACTAAATTAGACCGTTCCATATTAAGGCTCATCAAAACAATACAATAAACCCACTGAGTAGCTACAACAGAAAGTAAGTTGGTAAAAACATGTTAAAGTTGTATAAATAATATTTATAAATTTTTAAATGGTAACAATAAGAATAATTAAAAATATTATAATGATGTTAGAATTTAGATATAGAAAAGGTAAAGCATGTTAAGTTCGCTACAAGATACCACAGACAGACATTTGCGTAGCTGATAACGCTCTCGCAGTAGAACTAGATGACCTTGTGTCAACTATGCATACACCTGACCTTCACTGGTCCTCCAAGAATATCAAATAATGATCAACCATATTTGCATTTGAAAGAAACAACCTTCAGGAACAATATGAATTATCATCATCATTTAGATTTTCTATGGAAACCGTTTGTCATTTAAAATCATTTGCAGTGGGAAGGCAGATCAATCTTGGCCAGGCAAAGGTGTGTCTGATTATTAAAAATGATTTCTAAATAACAAAAAAAGGTTGCATAGAAATCACCAGGTATCATTTGCGATGTTCCTGAAGGTTGCTCCTTTCATGTGTAAATACATCGAAACAAACTGTTTTATATTTGCGGTGAACCAGAGACTGTAAAAAGGTCAGAGGCGCATCTCATTGCCGTGTCCAGGGAAAGTGAGCAACCGACTACCGTCAAGATCTGCACGTGAACAAACGAGGAAGACACTGTTAATCATCTATAAAAGAATCATTGCTGTCTACAATAAAAATAACATAAAACAGTGTTTTAACAAGATTTTGTGCAGAGCCAAGACAAACGCCTTTATATCTTCTGCGTGCGTCAAGCTTGCACCACATTTTCTGGTCAGAACTACCATCAATGAGTCACATGACTTCTCCCTGATATGGTTTATACTTTTGACCGCCCCGATGGCAGCCACATATCTAGCAATCAAGGAAAATTCAATTAGGCCTGGGCACTTTTGCAAATTTCAGTGCAGAGGTAAAATCCATTAGCTTCCCTACTGTATGCCAAAACGTATCACAGGGGGATATGATTTACCACATGGCCACGATGCAGCTAAGGCTTGGACTTGGCTGTTGCAGCGGAGGACAACAGATACGGGCAGGGTTTAATAAAGATGATGGAATGGAAGAGTCCATTAGCGGAGCAGGTCTTGGGCAGGTCTTCCAGCTATAATTAATTCTAGGCCCCGGTAATAAAGTTAAGTGGCGTAAGGGGAAAGCGAGGGAGAGACGGCCGGCAAGAAGTCTGAAGGTGACTCCGCCAAGCATAGAAGACCTGATGCAGCGGTATGATTGCTGATCAGGAGGGCGAAGGCTCTGTTGCCTCACTTCCTGCTCAAATCCAACCCACTGGCTAATGCATCTTGTTAATCTATTTATGGGTGGTGGGTATTTGTGTTGCAACAGTGGATCACCACATGGACATGCATTTATTACCATGTACAATTTCAATATACAATTACCTCCAATATAATCAGGAGTTGGTGGCCAATTAGCAGCTAATATCTGTGCAATAAAAATATTGAAGATAGCTGCTGTAACGTTATACCAGACCACAATGAGATGCTAAGTCAAGTATATTTATTCGGCCCCAAATATATTTGATGTTTTTACTTCACTGCGCCAGAGGCTTGAGCTTAAATACACTGCAACAGTTACGAGGCGAAGAACAGCTGTATTCTTCTCCTACGAACATCTATTTCATTCATGTCAGCTCACTAGATACTGAAGATTTTTAAATCCATACATTACTGATTTAATATTAAACTATTATTGTCGATATCATGCAAAATATTACTTTTATATTAAAGTTTACTTTCTTTACTAAATGCAGCTTACTTTTAGACACTGTATTACTTCTTATACACTTGTATGTATTACTCTATTGTATGTAATTCTTATGCCCAATAATTTCCTTTGAGAGTGAGTGAGTTTTGTTGTAAAACAGTAACAGGATTTGTGTAGGCTTTGGTCAGTTTTGACATAATATTACATAACGTTAGTTTTCTAACCTCTTCATCAAACACAATCAAGCAGGTACAACAGTCTAGACAAATAGCGTTAGACAGTTTAAAAAATAAAAAAGATAGGAGCAATCAGCCTCCTGTGGGGGCTCCTTAAGTCTAGCTCTTGTTACTGGGTGTACTGGCCTGTCACCTTGTTTGTTGCAACCACTCAATACTGAAGTACAGTCAGTGGGACTTACTCAACAGAAAGACACCAGCAGAGCAATCAGGACAGGCCAATCTACAACTCCCGACTGATGCGACTCTTCCCTTACCTTTGCAGCCAATCAAAGGGGAATATGTGGCAAGGACAGATACAGAAAACAGGGCAATTGCCCACAAACATTAGCCTCTTGCTGAGCCAGAATGGGGTAAATTGGAGGTGTGTGCTTCATGCTGTGTGTGACTAAAAACACCTACTATGTTTCTTCTGTCAAATTATAGGTTGAGCATGAGAAAAGCAAACCCAGGGGCATTTTTGATCTAATCTGGATCAACGGATTACATCATAAATAATTGAATAGAAAGGAATAGTTGTGGGAGAGTTTAGTTTTTTGTTTTTAAATCACTGACCTGTGATGATCAGACATTCATTGTGATCCAGGGCTTCAGTGAAGAGGCGAGAAACAATAAGCTCGGCGTTGATCAGAAAACGGATTTCCTCCTGGACGAGACCAGAACTGGTGACTCCTCCTCCCACAAACTGATTGGCAAAATCCACCTGCAAATCAAGACAGATGACTGGTGATGAAGACAACACCGGAACACCCGTGCCCCTGCAGCATTGACTGAATTTTCTGGTCAAGTGCACATATTCTTATAATTAAACATTTTTCTTTGACTGTTAAACCTTATAGTTGCCCATACTTGGACAACAGGAGGAAAACTCTTCATGAAAGGGCCTCAGCCCTTTTTCTTTTATTTATTTGTGACAAAATCCCTGACAAGCTGATTGGGAAGGTGGCCTGAGGTGCCCTGAGGTGCTCGCATTACTCAGACATCTGTCCCCCATGCCAAAATGAGCTCTCCCCGGGAGCAGCACTTTGCCGTGCTGCTGCCAGTAGCAAATATCAAAAACAAGAGCGCTGTCCCGCAGTCCAAAGTAAACATTTCCTTCCAGTCATAACATGCTGTTAAATTGACTGCTGACTGGTACCTTTGATAGATCTTGCTGCCTGTGTTGTGTGCGCACAAATCTATGGGTGAGACTGCTTTACTTGTTTGTTTTTGGTCCGTTTATGACTCAAAGGAAAACGCATCTCATCGTTTTAGCTTAGACACAAACGTGACAACTCATCGCTTTAGTCAGAAAGCAGCCTCGTCGAACGTATAATTTAATTTCCGGACTGACAGTTCCTGCTCATTGGCCTATCGACAGCCCAGACCAACCCCGCCACAACCCCAAGGAAGAGGCTGCAGAGGGGTGAGCAGCAGTCTGAGAGCAGATCTCCACAAACTGGTCACTCAACTCTGGGACAGCGAGCCAGCCTCCAAAGTCTGCTTTGACAGGCTGTCAGCACCCCCCGCACCCCTGCAGAGCATCCATCAATCCGGGCCACAGCGTGCCCCGGAGCTGGTCATGTGTGCACATCAACTGTCAACTTGTGGCAACTGGAGGCAAACAAAAGGTGAAAGGCAGAGCGGGCCATCCTGACAGTGTAAAGGAAGCACGGCCGACACAGAGAGCAGAGGAGCCTCAGAGGCCTCGACCCCAGTCCCAGCACACACTCCCGCCGACGTGTCACGGGCTCCCTCAAAGGCCTTTTCAGCAGTCGTAAGCATTCTGGGTGAAAGACTCCAGAATGTGGTGGCTCAGTGACTGACTACAACAGAGGGGAAAAGAGGATGGGAACCGAGCACGAGACGGAGTATCTCGCAAACTAAGAGCTCCTTCAAGTCCCTCTAAATAACAACCATCCCGTTATCTAAGTGAACACTACTGGTACACTTCTCCTCTTCCGAGTCTTACCTGAAGCATTCCATAACCATCATCCTCGATGGTCCCTTCGGAAGTAATGTGGAGCTTTGTGAGCTGAGCCTGAGAGCTGAAACATAAAGAATGAATGAGGTTTTCCAGTTATCGATTACAGTTGAGACGATGGATCCTTGCTTGCTTCCAAACAGTCTTTTATCTTTAGATGTAGCAAGGTGCAGGGATTTTTGGCAGAAACAATTGACATACTACTGCTATTCTTTAATTACAGTGTCAATACACTACACCTTCTCCAATTCAGAGGTTTATCCAAGCTTCTTCGTGTGAATGTTACAAGTCCAGTAGGTTCTAAAAAAGGAAGAAAAAAAGAAGAAAAAAAGCAAAGCAATAAATATTCAATATCATATCTTACTTTACATCAATAACAACATATTGCAAAATTTAAATATGAAATCTGAACACCTACTTTGTTCAGTGAAACTTTTGAAATAGCACATCAGGGTTTTCAGTTTCTCAATCTTGCTTGAAGAGGGCCCCTCAAACAGCCTGAAGGCAAGAAGAGGTTTTGAATTTAATTGGGCTACATATTACATTCTTCTTTGAGAAAATGAAGCACACTTCTCAAGCAAGCAGGTTATAAATGGCATCACAGCCAACCACCAACTCTTTCAGTCAGCTAAAGGTTAAACAACTACAGCCAAGACCAGGAAAAATGGCTCTCCAGTGCCGTCGAGACACAAGACCTCCACTTTGGCCATGTGAGTTCAGTCATGCTTTAACTTTTGATATGAATTGGTTCATCTCTCACTCAGCTTCCCTTTCACTCACTAGCCAATTATGTAGGAGTTCCTTCGCTGTTACGACAATGGAGTTGCCCCAGGCTTGCCATCACAGAGTCACACTGGTGTGCCACTTCACAGCACTCACACAAAAAAAGGAACAGAGAGGGAAACAGGGCTCCCTCCTTGGGGGTACATTAAGAAGCCCTGTGTCGCTTTTAAGCAACAGAGTCCTCAGGAGGCAAAAGGTCAATCCCCCTGAAAAGTAACACACACACACACACACACACACACACACACACACACACACACACAAAGCTGCTGGAAGTGAGGTGCAGTGGGCGGGTTTGAATGCACTTTGAGCATTAAGCCCACCATCTCAGTCTCAAGAAAAGTCTGTAAAGAACCCCACAGCCCGCCTCACATGCCACAATAAAGAGAAAGAAATTTCATGCGAGTGAAATGAAATAATGGCAAAAGCTTGATGCACTTGAAGCCCTTCAGGGGCTGAGAAACACATTCATCCAAGGCAGCTCCTGCATTCATTTCTATTTGTCAGTGTGGCCCCTAGAAACAATTGTGCGTCGTGTAGTCCTCAGGGCAAATGTCTTTGACATGAACTAGCCACTAGTGAGAGCAGGCTTTTAGTAACATATTGCAATGTGGTCTTTGGGGAATAGAGAATTAATACACAATTATATAACATCAATATACCCCCCATAGATGTAAAAAAGCTATGATGTAACTCATGAAAAGGGGATAAGTGGCTACAGTATGTTTAACAGCTGGGTTCCTGCATCAGTAAACATTTATCAAAAAACAGGGAAATCCAGGCATGAAGCACTGTTTGAGCTAAATGCATTTCATGATAAAATAATAAATAAAGTTTGCTTTTTCCAAGAATACTTTGAATGACAGAGTCAACATTCAATTAAGCCAAAAACAACAACAAATAAACAGTTTTAATAGTCAGCTTTTTCTCAATGCAGACTTTTTTTTTTTTGCATTGCGAAAAATAAAGCTGACTATTTAGGCATTGTTTTTCAATGCAAATAAGAAGTCTGGATTGAGATAAAAAGAACATCTAAAAGATAAACAGCTTTGTTTTTATTTCCTCTACCTATTCATGTGAAACAAAAATTCAGACAAAAATGTTTGGAAACAACAGATCTTCAAAAGTAATACAATTAAAATGAATCAATTACTAAAGATGACACTGGCTTTCCTTTCAAATCACAGCAAAACCTTTATGTGAATGAAATACTGATGCATTGAACTCTGTTACAGCCTTCTGTAAAACAGCCAATGGCCTTCTCTATTGTCAAAAGCAGCCATCTGAATCAATGTTAATCTAATTCCCTCCTCCATTTAGGTAATTACACTGTGATGCCAAAAGAGATGGGGGACAAGACTGAGCAGAGACCTGCAGAATGTTTTCGCATTACACCACCCCGATGATCTCCACAGCGAAAGCTCGCAGCCTTCCTCTTTTTCCTATTGAAGGAAAAGGTTCGGCTCCGAACTACACGTAAAGAAAGGTATTTATTATTCTGGTAAAACTAACAAGTGGCAGAGAAAGATAGAATGGCCAACCAAAAAAGTATTGTAGTGTATAATTCTGGTGAGTATTGCAGGCTAAAGGAAACGTCGGCCCTGAGCTTTACATGTGACATTTTAAATGGGGAGAAAACTCTGTAAATACAAGCGTCTCTGATCAATATACTTTTGTTAGAAGATATTTTTTGCTCATGTGTAATTAAACCTACATACGATGTAAATGTTGGCTTTAACACACAGCCAGAAGACAAAATGATTTAAGAGGAAAACATATGCAGTAGTGCCCCCTCATGGATATGAAACAAGTTGTCACAGCACCATCATTTACAAACTGATTATGTTACTTCAAACATCATGTATGGAACTACCACATCCCTACATTACCTGAAGAAGTTGATGTCTGGGTAGTTGAAGTACTCAGTCCTTCTGGAGTTGCGTCGGGGGAAGGTGCAGAAGAAGGCGTTGGCGAGCAGACATGCCACCTGCTCCTGAGACATGGTGATGGAGTGGTTCATGCCTTCCTTCAGGAGGGGTATCGGCTAGAGGAACAGAGGTACAACTGAGGAAGGTCAAAACAATTTGTTTTGTCAATTTGCCAAATGAGACATTGAAGTATGTTGCATGAATGTACTAATTTGGCACCACTCTGTGCTTCTTGAATCAGCCACCATAATCACAATCAACGTCCATCTTTGCTCACAAGAGATCAATACTCCTGATAAAGGCTATGGGTTTATAAATAAACAGTGCATCTGTGTAAGCAATTCTGTCATGGAGAGCTTGTTGCATTTAAGACTATAGACCAACAGAAAGAAATGACTTTGATTGGCTACAAGTCACATTGCCAAAATGTTTGAAAATGACACATTTAGAAACAACACAGCAGTAATTATGGATATGGTGGATTCAATTCAATTAGTATGCTGTTTTACAGATGTTTTTGTTGTAGTAGAGCAGCAATGTAAGACCACATTCAGTATACTTTACAATTAATCTCTTCATTCTGCACCTTAAACACAGACCGCAGTTTTCAAAAGAATGAATAAAATTTTAGATCAATTTTAGCCCAGCTTGCTACTTAATTTTTATTAAAAAAAAAAAATAAAATAAAATCAATTTGCTTCTATTAGAAAATAATTAATTACAAAAATGATTATGGGGACAAAAATGAACTTTCTATGCTTCTTACGTGTAGTTTAATTGTGATGGCTTACAACACTCAGTTTGCTACACTCATCACTAAATGCTGTTTTAGCACAAACATGTTTGCTTGGGTAATGTTCTTACTTGAGTGGTCCACTTTGAGTTTTAAATTAATCAAACAAAGAAATACATTTAACACGAGATGTAAAACTAAAATGAGATGACTGGCCAAATTAATACACAAAAAAAAAAAAACATTTTTATGACTTTTTCAGGTGCAAACACACATTACACTTCATCATCCGCACGCCAAAGAGCGAAGATGACCAAGAGGACTACAAAACATCGGACAAATGACCATCAATGGCTACGTTCCTTGACCTCACCATTTTTACTGCCATTTCACAAGATATTTGTCATGTCGTGACCTTTGGGACCGACCTGCTGCGATGATCTACTATGTCACAGACCAGTGAGTCAGTGTCTGGTGGTTAGTGATGGCTGTTACCTTGGTACAGAGCTCAGACGCACTCAGTGCTAATTGCACCATGTCTGGCAGCAGGGAGTCGAACAGATGTTCAGCAGCATCAGGCTCCAGGACCTTGGAGAGAGCAAGAGATCTGTTTATGTTTGTTGTTTTTGCCACAAAACTCAGCTGTGACATTATTAGCCGTTTGGGTTGATTAAGTTGACAGCTTGGATCCGTAGCAAAATGTTGAGGCTTTATGTATAGTTTTTTTGAGAAACAAATATTAATAAATTAAAAGCAATACAGAACAACAAAAGGCAATACCCTCTAAACTATTTTGTTCATACAATACCATGCATGCAGATGTAAAACAGCAAGTGGAAAATGAAAACCTGAATAACTGACTATAACCTGATATTGGACATTTGAAAGGGATTGTGAGAGATATCATTCAAATACATCTGGCTTTAGCTGGACAGTGCTTCTATAATAATAATATAACCAAAACACAAATATTAAAGTAACATCATCCATGACTCCACAACAGCGCTTAAGTGCTCTAATGTGCCTTAGACAATATATATACTACCCGTATTTACACCCATATTGGCTACAAAATGTCAGAATGATCGATCACAGAGCAATTTAATCAAGGTTGCACACACGGCCATGCCAGCTGATTAAACAGCCTTCCTGGAAGAGATGCAAATGACCAAGCGTTTGAAATAAAAAGGACAGTGTGTTTCCCGGACAAGTGGCCTTGACTTGTGATTTAGCAAAAGGACATTTATATTATGGCAAAGGAAGCCTGACTAAACACTGTCATAAGTAATGACCTGGTTGACATCATAAACTGCTCCTATGGGCGTAATAAATGAAAGCAGTTGACGGAGCGAGACGGTGGATATAGCTGAGGTAGTATAAGCCGAGCTCTTTAAATCAGCAGAAGACAGTGCATCAAATCAACTGAACTAACGCTTTGTATGACTTGATACAGGTCTGTACATCACACCAAACTGACAAAGTAATCAAGCAAGATGCGAGGGTGTGGGCAGTGAGAAGCCAGATACAGATTTAACACAACTCCTGTTCCTATTCCCCACAGGTCCGAGGCATAAAGCAATCTGCTTGACTGCGTCTGTGGACGCGTGACCGAGTAAAACTAAAACACTTGCATGCTCAGAACAGTAAATACAACATTGGTTTGGCTGAAGAAAGCGAAATTGACAAAACCAATGCTGTCCGTCAAAAGCTTTTCAGTTATTCATAAGGTGATTGTGCGGAAATGAATATTCAATGAGGCTGCCTGGCCCGTCACTCTATGCCATTCATGCCTACTTTTCTCTGACACTCAAAATAAGCCTTCTCCAGTGTCTCCAATCTGGCATCTCCAGGGGCAAAGTAAGAAAGGGAAAAATGGGGTATGTTACATTGCATTGTTTGCCATTCCTCATGTTGCCCGTGTGTTGCAGTGGAAATAAGTCAAACATGTAGGACCCTCCGTGATTGTTTTTTTTATTAAATGTGTTAAACACTAATACTATATTCTATGAGCTACTTTCTATCAATATATTAAAGATACTGTACACGTAGCCTAAATGCTAAGTCCCCTTCTGCATATTCAACTATTAAAACACAGATGTGTAACTCAGCTGTGACTCAATTCTGTAAGAGACGGAAGCAATAAACAGACTTTGTTAGGAGGAACTGTGTGTGTCGACTTTGCAATAATATAGAGCATAAATAAAGCCAATGTATTTTGTGTGAGCTACAACTACATATTTGAGACTCTAAAAAGTGACCTGAATGTAACTAACATGAAACACAATTATGACACTTTTTGTTCTGACAATTCTACGGTCATATATGCAAGTTTTACAGTATTTACTGAACTACCAATCATCAATGATTTCAACATCTTCACTTCAGTCAACAAAACAGTGAGTGATCAATTATTTGATGTAATTAGCTACAAGGTATGTGGCACCTCACTTAAAATCCAACTCTATTTTAATATATTTGATGGTACTGGATATTCTGCAGTCAGACAAAATCTATTTTTGCCATCCCAGTTGACTTGACACAATTAAAATTGAACCACAATGACAAAACTTGGCCTACAGCTAAAGCCTCTCAACATGTTCAGATTTCATCTAATAAAATTCCCATTCGGACATGATTCATGACATACATATGGCACACAATTGATTTAAGAGTATAAGGCTGGAGTTAAGCATTCTCTGGGATGTAATGTCATGCAATATCATGTAATACCATTTTCATTTCTGACAAGTTACTAAACTTGACCTTTTGGAAAAATATAAAATGATTTCTCTGGACTCCCACTTTGCCTCTGAAGGACTGCAACATTGTCCTGTGAGAAATCCATTACTACAAAATGACAGAAACACATTTGACATAAGGGCATTCATGAAAAAAGCGTTACATGTACTTCTTTCCTGTGATGTGAGATATCATAAAAACGTGATGTATTCTAGGTGATGCCATGAAGCACAGAGTGGATGAGTGCTCAATTCTATAAGTCAAATAAAGACCATTATTTGTCGAGTCTTGAATGCTCAGGATTTCTTTTATCAAACACACAACATGGCCCATCTCTCCTAATGGAAGATTCCCATCCCTTTCATGAGCCAGACAGTACTACAGCCCTCCCTGATTTTGCAAAGGATGACACAGAGCGCATCAAGACAAAAGATGATGGATGGCCTGCAAACGAGGCTGGAGAAGACACCGACAACTCTGAGCAACAACCAATAAACCAACAGTGCTCTGGCCATCATGATGCAATTGAGGCATGAAGAAAATTAGTTATCTGGGGACGGTAAAAAAACAAATCACATGATTACCTTTAAAACACAACTGCACAAGATAAACTATATACAAATGAATTGCGTTCTATTAACTGTGAGCAAGTGCTCTGACTCTATTTATGTAATGCTGCAAAATGCATGCACGAGAAATCCTTGTAACAATACAGAACAAACCTCTTCACAAAACCTATTAACACTTTATTCCTACACTTAGCCAAGTATTTACTTTAAAAATAAGTATTTTCGACTCTCAATCCTTATATGACTGTATTATACATTATACTGTATGTACTGTGAGAATATTGACCGTTTTCAAGTAGTAGAAAAACAAACACAAGAAAAATGGCTGCATAGTAGGCCTATCATTGATTCACAATGCCACTTAAATACTGGTTATACTAAGCTAAATCTAATCTGGTGTCAAATGAGACATCCGTATCACTGTGTCTTCCCCAAACTGAAGATATTATCTTCACTACCTAATGAGACATCTGTACTTTGTTTGACCCGAGCTCTGTGAGAAGCACGAAGAATGGTTTACGATGCCTTCTGTCGGGAAATTAAGTATCATCACCGGACAGTGGAGGTTTCATTAGTCTACAGCTAACCCTCTAACATCTTCAACATGTGTATCCATCTGTGTCTACATATCTGCATGCCAGTATCAATTAAATCACTTACCAAAAATTGTTTTGGAGAACCAAGAAACTTTATTCACTACTTCTGGGATCAGTGATATTCGTAAAAAAAAAAAAAAAAAAATATCAAAAGCAGATGTTTGTATCGTTTACCTTGGTGCAGTACAAACGTAATGCGGTGAAGTCCCATTTCTTTGCCTGTGAGGAACTGTATTTCAAAATGGCATTCTGTAACAAAAAAATTGAATAATTATATAAAATTGAGAAGCAAAATAAATCAGAATTTTCATTTTACGTCAGAATTGCTATATATGTGTATTAAAACAAACAAAATGACAAAATAGCAAAATTCTGAGACCGTGTGCCTCTCAGTTTATGGGCTTATGGCGCCATCTTATGGCATAGTCTGGTTACAGCAACTACAGTGCACTATGCCTCTGTCTTTATGAAGTGAAATACATTAAGCTTTGCAAATAAAAGGACAGCACACAGATCAGAAACGTGCCTTCAATTCTGGTTGACATGACATTTTGTTGTTTAAAGTTTCCTTGATCAACTCCCACCGACTCTTATTCTGCCGTTCCTGCGTTTTCTGTGGAAGCACACATTTTGTTAGGTCTCTGCAGGGTAAATACAGTTCAGCTCTTCATATGGAAAGAACAACAACAATACAGTACAATAATTAGTGTAATACAGTACCGTCCTTTGCCCCCCATTTTGTTTCATTCATGCACATGCAGATTTGAGACATGAAAAGTAGATAAAGTACTTGTAGAAACTCTTGACAGTAACACAATTTAAATATCT
Organism: Bovichtus variegatus; assembly: GCA_943593645.1. Taxonomy (NCBI): domain Eukaryota; kingdom Metazoa; phylum Chordata; class Actinopteri; order Perciformes; family Bovichtidae; genus Bovichtus; species Bovichtus variegatus. The sequence continues at coordinate 11,224,026 of CALSCE010000091.1, read as the reverse complement.
TTTTTTTTTTATACTAACAGGTTTATAAATACTTGGCCCACTACCTCATCATGTACAGGAAACAGGTTCCACCTGGAACAGGGCATCTTGACATGGACATCATCCCAGGTATCCTTAAACTTAACAGGATATGGAACAGGAACTTCACCATTCTGAAGAAGGTCTGTCTGTCAATGGTAGTGAATAAAAAGAAATAGCGTTAGTACATGTAATACCTGCATACTAACAAACTGTCCTATTGACAAGAAAATATAGATCTGTGAGAAACTCAAAGAATACATATTAAAGAACATGCTTTTGTATGTTAACACTTTGCCTTTGCATGCTTACAAATTATTCTGAAAGCCCTCATATAAAACATCTTATTACGAACTATTCACACTCAGAAACCGGCAAAGACATTGGATTGACCAATTCAATTACTGTATGTTTATATGACGTAACCATCTGAAGTGTGTTGTGAATAAAAAGAAATAATTGCTCAAACCCTTATCATCACAGTGTGCTGGCCAGGAACATCCTTCAGCGGGGGAAGCGGTCCGCCACATTCAGGCATTCTCTTTAGTTCGTTGATTGGTGTTCCCAGCCATTTGACACTAGGCTTTACAACATCAACTGTAGTTTCCTTTTCTGCATCTGGTTTCTCCGGAGGCTTATCTGGTGATGAGGTACCTGAAAAGAAGTCCGTTATTTTGGTATTGTGTTTGACAGAGCCTTCTGAGCTTGCCGAGTATGTCTCCACTTCTTCTTTCTCTAATCCACCAAAATTGTGGGTACAGTGTCAAAAACTCACTCTCTGCAGAATCCTTGAAGGCTGGTGACACAGGATTGTCTTCATCCAGGTCTTGTGGGGTCAAGGGTTGGGTTTCTTCATCAGAGTCAGAGAGATCAGGCTTTTTAGCATTTGCGCAGGCCAGAACCTGAGCTGAAGTGCTTTGAAAGCCACCGTCATCTGCCGTCTCTACATCCTCTTGGGTTTGACACACAACTGTACTTGGGTTTTTTTGGGGCTTAACCAACCATCTCTCAAGAGTATTTCTGAACTCCTGTTGTCGTCTAGGGCCGATTCTTCGATGGTAACCTTTTGTCTTTACACCTCGCAAACCATCTGCTCCAGTCTTTGGCCGTATATCCAGCTTTGTGTCTGTGTTGCTTTGCCTCCTTTCTTGATCTACTGTGTCTTTATCGCTGCTCTGAACACATATAGATGGGACTGAAAAATAAAATAAGGAGATACTTAAATGAAGCCCATGACTTGTTTGACATATACTAAAATGTTATGTAACCAAATTACCTTTGAGAGAAGACGATGGGGGCGTTGGGGCACTGATTTCAACCCTGAGTCGCTTTGCTAAAGGTTCAAAGTCGGTCAGTGCTGTCATTCTACAAAAGGAGAAACCAACATACAAGACCATGTCCATTATTTTGAGAGAAATGTGCGACGTGGCAGTTTAAACATGAAGGGACACCAAATGTATACTCACATTACAACTTGAGCTGACACCACGATTGAGGTATTATCTGCTTTTGTCCAGACTTGTTTCTTGGGCAATCCTTTCTTCAACAGGTGAGCAAATCTTAAAATATGGTATGCAGCCATACATAACGCAATCTATTTCAAGAAACAAATAGATTTACCGGCGCTTTAGGTAATTTAAGGAACATAATCATCTATGTTGCTACATGGTTTAGTGACTAACTGACGTTTCCTAATTTATAAGTGTTAGCTAAGTACTTAATGATACAATGAAATGTTGTTTTGTAATTTAATATTAGTGAGAATGTTGCCCTCGGTTATAATTAATTGCAGTCCAACCCTAGATTGACAGACTGTCAACAAACCATAGCTTATTAGCTAACGCTTACCTTACATGCTAACTAGCTTTGTACTACAACGGGTTGTTAAAACAACCGAACAATAATTCAGAATAGCGTCAGACACTTGAACTGGGTAGTTTGGAGTAGTCGAAAAAGCTTCAAGGTAAACTATAAGACCATTTATTGTTATTTAGTTAATGTTAAACGCACTGAACATTGCTACAAACAGTGCCGTTGTTCAACACCAAAACACTTCCGTGAGCGAGTGACGTCCCCATTTATAGAATCACGCGATATTACCGAAGCGGTTCTCGTTTATAGCAACAAAGATTATTTTTGATGTAGAAAAGTTAGTTATTCAGACATTCTGATATAGACACCATAGCATCAAAGCACGATTTTATTGTAGACGTACTGAGTCTTTACATTTGCAACGACGAGGATCGTCAGAAGACAGAAACTCACCCACTTGAGACAGCCAGTAGTAAAGCATTTAGGCAGTTTAACAATCAGTTAACACTTACAATTGCAAGCGTTAACTAACAATTGCAGCATATTCTAAAGTAACGTGTCACTGTTAGGGAAATTCTCTCACATATATTATGTTGCATTGTGTTTGTTCACCTGTCGTTGGCCACACCCATCATGACGCACCTGACCAACAGAATGCTATAGAGGCACAAACCTTGCATTCATTATTATAAGACATACCGCAGACCTAATGAGGAAATACTCTTGATACTTTAACCAGGATCATGGTCATAAAATACATCGTTTTCGCCGTTTTTCTGCTGTCTTACGTTTCTTGGATTGACAGCAAAGGTAAGACACGTTATTTGGATAACTTTTGTTGGAGCAGAAAAAGAGCGTGTTTCTCTATTTTAGTACACTTATATGGTTGGATGGTTTTGATTGGGTGTTATTTTGTTTGTCATTAAGCTTACTTGTGGTGAGACATAAGAGATTCATTGTGTATGCTCTACAGATTATTTGTTTTAAAGGGACACGAGGGATCCTAAGAACACAGTAACATTTTACAGTTCATTCTTTTTTGTATGTGGTTGTATTATTTTGTGGGGGGAGTGTCCTGCGGAGAAATAGCGTTAGTTAGCCACAGAATACCTTTTTCAGTATTTACAGTTTCTCTGTCTATTTACCTTTCTTCCAGACATTTTCAATGGGCTTTCATTAAAACTCTCCAAGTACTCCATTGTAAATCCTCAACTGATTCACAGATGGACAAGGGACATCAACCAACCACCACAGTCACAAGAAGTATGTAACAACCCTGATTTAAATATATTAATTAAAATATTTCAATGTGAAAACATCAAGTATGCTTTCTTGTTTTAACTCATTTTAGAAAAATGGAGAGGAGGCATTATCATATGCAATCAACATAAACAACAGAAAGCACGTCCTTCATCTAAAAAAGAACAGGTATACACAGAGTGAATGTATCAGCCCCCAACCTAGTCAATTTGTTGTGAAATGTTCAGACGACGCTGCATTTCTTTACTTTACTCACAAGCAACTCAGGTATTATCAGCTACAAAACGAAATTAGATAGGTTTGATGACTGATGCGATGAGCATCATTTGCACATAAATGTTTGCGAAACTGAAGAAATTGTGTAACAGTCTTAAGTCATACATCTCATAGTTTTTGAGATGTAGGACTTAAATTTCTGTAGATCTTAACATAGTGAATGGCGTGTGATTAATTGGCTGGTTGTTTGTTTGTTTTTATCACAGGCTGATGTTTGAATATGTGTTATTATTTAAGGTGTATTTTATTGTGACGTCTTAATGCAGCAATATTCCTTTCTCCAAGACAATGTTGACAATAAAGTAACCTTAACCTTAATTATTTTAACTGACGTTGCAGGACCTTGTTAATGCTTCAGATGAAATAACCCATGTCATTTCTTCTTCTTCTTGTCAGAGATTTTTTACACCCAAACTTTGTTCAGTATTCTCGTGACGCCACAGGTAACCCTGAGGCATCTTATCCTAAACAGCATGTAAGTCGACACTTCCTCATTCCGGTTTATTCTGCTGGTTTGAACTTCAACCCTTGAACCAGTTTCTATTTTTATTTTATCAGGTGCATTGCTATTACCATGGAGAGGTGGAGGGATATGAGGATTCAGTTGTAGCGCTCAGCACATGCTCTGGCCTCAGGTTTGAACAAATCTCTCTTGCTGTTTCTAGTTCTTCCTTTGAGCTAAAGATGAGGCTCTACATCAATATAGACATTTATTGACTTTTATATTAGGATTTTATGATTGTATTGCGTTAACATTTCACAATATGTTGTTGTCCAAATAAGGATCAAGAGCAACAAATGCACTTTTATTGACGTTTTGAACCTCAATAAGTTGGAAAATGTTTCCGTCAGACATGTATTTTCCCATTTATTATGTATTGGGTTGATTGGTTCTTATTACTGAAATTTTACCAAATCTATCTGCGTTCCTCTTTACCTCAGTACGTAACTTGTGCTCAGTAATGCGACGTGTGGGACTACAGTGCCCCACCTCGGCTTTGGCACGGACTGAAATCATTTATCTAATGGTGTGTCTACTATGCATCGCTTCTATGTAGGGGTGTGATCCTCCTTGGAAATGAGAGCTATGGAGTTGAGCCTGTGCCGCAGTCGGCCACCAACGAGCACATTCTGTACCCAATGAAGGACTTTCACTCCGAGCCCGTCACTTGTGGGGTCGTCAGTGAAGCTGCATCAACGCAAAGCCATGAACCCTTTGAGCCTGGACAATCGCTGACTTCACTGCTGCGGGTTAGGATGCTCACCACGTTCACCTGAACTTAGATTTATAGTGGGGGCAGGTCTTGAATTGGAAAGTAACTGAGGCTCAAAATAACTGCTTTACCCTCTTTACTGTTTGTTCTTTAAACAGAGGAAGCGCAATTTACCTCAAACCAGTTACGTGGAGTTGGTGCTGGTTGTCGATCATCTCAGGGTGAGTGTGTTTGTCTGTATTATGACTTCACTGTTATGTAAGTGAGAATGAATTGGCTGTAAGGTTGGCACTTGGGTGTCCTTGTAAGAGTTAGTTAGGAGTGTGCTTTTCCCCCTAAAATGTTGCTCTTCTTTTCCTATGCTGTGGAATATAGTGCCAAAATATTACCTATCATAATTGTCTTTTATAATTGTGTTTATAGTATACTTATAAGAAAGAAAATGAGACGGCGGTACGAGAGGAAATGGTGGAAATTACTAATCTACTGGATGGGGTGAGATTTCAATTTGTTTGCGAAAGAAAGTATGTTAAATTCTTATTAATTATAATGTTCTGGTGCTAGTTCTGTGCTATGCTTTATAATGCTAATCTTTGTTTTATTCCAGTATTACAAGAAGCTGAATATCCGTGTGGTGCTTGTGGGACTGGAGATTTTTAAGGATCTTAATCCTTTTGAAGTGGACGGCGGTGCTGGAGAGGTGTTGGGGAGATTTGTCAAGTGGAGGAAGACTACGCTCTTACCAAAGATCAGGCATGACATTGGTCAACTCATTGTGTAAGCAACGTTTGTCTTCCGTCTTTTTTCAATTTTTTTAAGTTATATGATGACATCAGATTTCATGGATGGTCACATAGTCTGAATCATTCTGAAATGTAAATTTGTGACTTATCTCTTGGTCCACTTGTTCCTCAGTGGTCGGCCCACACCATACCAAGGAAGTATAGTGGGTATGGCCTTCGTGGGCACGGTCTGCTCCACAACGACTTCTGGAGGAATCAACGTGGTTAGTTCAACTCCCTTTTAACTTCTAACACCAGCCGACACCTGGGTGCGTTGGCAGCATGAGCTTATGTGCAGAAACTGATACTGTCTGTATTATTCATGGGCGGTTTTAAAAGTGTAGCTCATTCTCGCATGCTCTAAATAGCACAGGAGTCAAACAGGTTAGACACAGCCTTACTAAACACAATGACGGGTAAACTTTATTTGGGTGATTGTATTCCTTAGGTTCTTTTGCAATATGATGCCTTACGGCCTTTTCATTTTGTTTTTATAGTCAGAATGGAAGGAAGGATAACAATTTTTTTTTTTTTTTTTTTTTAGATAACTTGAAAGTACCATATGTTAGTTTGAGAATTTCTGTAAAGGGTGACATTTAGTTTCTGCCATTTATAATGTTGACAAATTCATTATTTTTACTTTCTGATCAAGAAAAAAATAGATCTTTTTCCTTCCATTTTGTTAATGTAACCATCCGATGTATATCGAATTGGTTTACACTTTTGAAAGATCCCTTCATGCCAGATCTCTTCCTTCAATATCTTGGTTCAACAGTAGATTCGTAAAATGAATCAAGTGAAATGCTCTCTTTCAATCTGACAGAAAAATACTCTTATTTAAGGGAATATTAGCCAAAGTAGCCATTTGTCTTTTAAGTTTTCTTGATAATATCGATGAATAACTTACATTATTCAGTTTGGGATCATGCATTTAGGTATATAACCTATGGGGAATGTAAGCACTGAATGCACTGGGTGTGTTTTCACAGTTCAGCGCGGACAACCTGCCTTATGCCTCCATTGTTGTGGCCCATGAGATGGGCCATAACCTGGGCATGAATCACGACCGAGGGGGCTGCTGCAACACTGGAGAAAGCTGCATCATGGCGAGCGCTACTGGGTAACGCATCTTCCACAAAATATTTCTTAACTCCTTGACATGAAATTAAACAAGCAGTTGTACAAAATGATATAGTATATTATGTGCCTTTTACAACATCCATAGCACCTTGCATGAGCTGTTTTTATTCCCTGAAATTAAAAATATTCTTTGTGATGTGCAAACTAGCAGATGGCGTTTTTTTGTTGTTGTTGTTTTATTAGGTTGAACGTCCATAGTCTATGTACTTACTGTACAGGACTTACAGGATATTGTACTAAAAACTAAAGTTGCATTTACACTTTAAGTAAATGTATTATCTTTTTAAATGTTATACTTTTATGATAGAGAGCATGTAGCCTAATGTAATATGCACACTTTGTTGTGATATTGTTTGGCACAAAGTTCTTTTTTTTTTATCATCTATTGGGACTTTGGTGGCTCTCTACTTTAGTACAATAATTATGTATTTTGCTCAATGGTCAAAGATTGTTTAATAATGTGAGGCCTGTCGAGTTGGATATTTCCATTAATGGCTTATCCTGCTATCTTGTAGTAGTTCCGCTACTTTCAGCCGCTGCAGTGGAGAAGACTTTGAGAGTCTGATCATTCGTGGAGGAGGCATGTGTCTGAAAAACCAGCCCTCCGCATCAGATGTGGTTGGTATTGCTGAATGTGGCAATGGCCGGCTGGACAAAGGAGAGCAGTGTGACTGTGGAAAAGCAGAGGTAGAGTCCTGCCTGCCAGAAACTCTCAGTTATTTCATGTTTTGTGATGTTTCTTTGCTGGCATTTTTTAGATCTGACAACCAATAATTAAAGATGTATACCAGATGCACAGACAGAAACACTGTAGTTTGTGATATAGTGCAAACCAGTTTTTTGAATATGAAAACAGACCTTTGCAAATGAATGTTGTTACTTGTTGAACTTTTTGGTGCAACATGAAAACGTTTTGTTCTGAGCTTTACAGACTAGGCACACATGTCATGAGATCATTTATTGTACTTTTTCTATCTTTTTAATGAAGTGGTGAGCATAGTTTTTCTCCTTTTTCATTTCATACAGGAATGCGACAATACATGCTGTGATCCTGCCACCTGCAAACTTAGACAGGGGGCTGCCTGTGCACAGGGGGGCTGCTGCGACAACTGTCAGGTTAGCATTAAGTCGGACTTAAGGCCAGAGCAAGCTTATGGCTGCACTGAATAGACGCAATAAATTTGGAATTTGGAAAAAACATGCTTTGCAATAGTAAAAGGATGTATGTGATTGTTTTTTTGTTTTAGATCAGAGTTGCTGGAACGCCATGCAGAGGATCTGCCAACACCTGCGATCTTTCTGAATACTGTGATGGCAGTACCCCGCTATGTCCCGATGACTTCTATGTCATGGACGGCCTGCCCTGTCAAGACCATGAAGCTGCAGCGTACTGCTTTGAAGGCCGATGCCAGACGTATGATTTCCAGTGCAAACATCTTTTTGTGCCAGGTATATTCAATAATGCTTGACACAAAGACTTGTGTAGCTAGTTGAACTCTAGAAACTGTGAGGTTTGTGTACTTTTAGTCATGATTACTGGCTGCGAGTTTTACCCTGTGCAGTCAAACGCATACCTTTTTTTTTTATTTGTTTGTGTAAAATGCCAACTACGGATAATCCAGTCTAGAATACATCAACCCACCTGGCAAGATATTAATTCACTTCTCTTCTCATTAATGTTTTATCTTGGATATTATGTCTCTCTTGGGCAGATCCAGCAACAAAGGCAGCGGATATTTGTTTTACCACTGCAAATACGAGGGGAGACAAATTTGGAAACTGTGGAGTCACCAATGGCGGCTTTACCAAATGTACTGTAGCGTAAGTACTCTGGTTTTTAATCATTTAATGATATGAACAAAGTGTGTAATTCTGAGAAAAACGTTAAGGTACAGTTATTCTTATGATCTGCTGGCCAAAAATCTATTTGTCTTTTCAGTAGAATTGGGCTTGGTACATCCATGTAATATCTCTTAACATCCAAAATCCTCTGATTAGGTGATTTTAGGTTTTTAATTTTATATCACAGTGTTAGAAATCCTTCCAATTTTTAAAATACTGAGGATGGTCATTTTAAACAAAAGGATGGGATGCAACTTTATTTTGTCCATTAAAGGATATATTTACTTTTTTTTCTTCCAACATTCAACTCATTAACAACTGTGGGAACTGACTGTGTTTTCTTGAACTTGCACTGCAGAAATTCCATGTGTGGAAAGTTGCAGTGTGTCAACGTGGACCTCAACTCCATCCCTTCTGGTGCCCAAGTCAGTATCGAAGACATCCAAGGGTCAAGGTGTATTAATGCAAACTTCAACCTCGGCACAGATGTGCTGGATCCCGCCTACGTTAACTCTGGCAGCCCTTGTGGGGAAGGAAAGGTAAGCCGACAAACTATTTTAAGAAGTGGAAGAATGTAACCTGGAACTAATGTGATTTATACTTGTTCCAGGACAGTACTGTCATTGTGCAAGTGGAAATGATTCATTTTGATTGCATCAATAAGCTATAATAGGTTTTTTCTCTCAGACCTGCCTGGACTTTCAGTGTGTGAACGCCTCTAATCTGAAGCCCAATTTGGACTGTGATGCCCGAACCACCTGCAACGGCCAAGGGGTGAGTCAGTGCATTCTTTACTTCTTCTTTTTTTCTTTTTTTTTTTTAAACCAGCCAATAATGACATGTCTGATTTTACTGTTATATTGTTTTCTTCAGGTATGTAATGACCAAGGGCACTGCCACTGTGGAAACGGGTGGGCACCGCCTAACTGTGATAAATCAGGGCGAGGTGGCAGCATAGACAGCGGCCCGGCTCAGATTGGTGGGTTTATATTCCTTTTACATTTCAAGATAAAGCACTCTGCTGTGTACAGTTCACCTAACCCGTCTTTTATGCCCCTTTTTATGTCTTTTTAATTATGAATACCTGTATTGAGGCAGATCTTAACCCATCTGCCTTGACTGGAAAGCATGTTGGGTCAACTGCTGTTGTTTTTAAACGTGCTATATGAATGTGCCTCACACTCGTAAACTCTAATACGACAAAAATATATGGAAATCAATTTTGAAATGATTCACAGATGTGAATGTGATTTCGTTTTAGATCATTTTAATAATATTGAAAATGCATCACTCCAGTTTCTCCATTTTCCCAACTTTATGGCATGTCTGTGATGCCTCTCATGACGAACTAGATATTTTAGCTGTTTTACTAGCATTAGATGTACAGTAAATGGTAAATCTAAATTCTCTTTTCTGCACCATGCCTCCACCCCTTTTTTCTACCTCAGACCACTCCCTCAGGGACGGCCTGTTGATCTTCTTCCTGTTGGTGGTTCCTCTTCTGGTTCTTCTCATTCTGGTGCTGCTCTACTTCTTCAGGAGAGACTCCCTGGACCCGTGTCTAAAAAGAAGACACAAGTAAACACATCACTTTAAAAACATACTAATGGATATTTTAAAGGCTGCTGTTGCAAAGTTTTATTTTGCTGAAAAGATTATTGGTTCTCATAGATTTTGTACTTTAACAGATCACGTAATACTGGAAATGCCAATGGGAATGGAAATGCAAATGGTAATGGACAGTCAAACGGCAATGTTCAAACAATTGCTGCATCCCAGCCTCCAGCACAGGCTCCTTTTGATGGGGTAAATATGTGTTGTTTTTCTTAATGATCATCACTGCAGGGAGGGCAGCAAAATGTTGATCTTGCAATAAGAAATGTGTTGTTTCATTACCTGAACGAAAGGAAAGAGGTAAATCAATCCAAAAAGGGACATGTCCAAATGTAAGACAGACATTCCATCTATAGAGGACCGGTATGATATAGTTTATTAAATCTTTGTAATGGAAAGAATCACCTACTACATGAGGCTTCAGGAATTTAAATTTGAGGAAATTTGGGGGAAATGGAAAATGTATATTTATATTGCCCTTCTTTCATTTAAATCTGTTAAATATTATTTTAAAAATGTTTTATCTCAAATTTAAAACACCCCATGTTCTATTTTTGGGTTCTATAATGATATTGTGAAAATCTGAAGTTTTTTCAGATTTTAAGTAGTTCTTCTTCTTTTAATTCCAGCATGAACTTCCACCAGATACCTCACTTCCAATTCCAGGGTATGACCTCTTTTTTTCAATCCATATTACCTTCACACACAGATAGACATGCAAGATTTCAATTCACAAGCAAAACTGTATAACTGGTTTAACCTGTTAGTTCCAGATATGGAGAACTGGATTATTGGAATGACGAAACACACGTTGCCCCTGCACAACCACCAACTCTCAGGCAGGGCCCCGGAGTCCCCAAACCATTCCCACCCAGGCAGCAACTGAGTTGATTCTCTTTTTTTACTAAACATTTTCAATTGTATTGTGAAGGTATGGAGTTCACTACAGGTCAACACTGTATGAAGAGACATTTTTAAAACACTGTGATAAAAAAGACTCACTTTAACTTGTTGCGAGTGCCTCTTTTAAGGTTGACTGTAGTAATGTGGTGGTGGATGAGGTAAAGTATCTAAAAAAAAAAAAAGAAATATCACCAAACTTTTTTGTATTTTATGTTACTATGTGTGAAAATATTTTAAAGAATTTTTGATTTCATGAATGTAAACCGAATAAAGAAATGTATCAGGCAATGTGCATCAATCTTTTTATTGTAAGAGTGTGTTTCTTGGAACTGTATTAACCCTTCCGTACAAATCCGTATCTGTATCAGTGTAGCCTTACTTTGTGTAACTTTTATAAAGCAATGTAATAATACACGAGGGGCATAAAGTGGCCTATGTGGGTGTTGGAAATATGCATGAAGCAAGAAAATGTTTTTGGCAATGGCTTTGCTTTGTCATCGGGTTGTTCAAATAATTATGGAAATGGGCCATATAGCGTCAATTAAGTACGTCCTTTTATTTTGAAAGGATTGTGGGCCGGATGTCACGTGTTGTCTTCCTGTTTTGAAGCGGCATGATGCGGAAGTTAGCTGTCATCTGTGGCAACCACCCATTGCTATAACAAAATGTAAACAGATGAGCTTTTAAGCTGCTCACTGGTAGCACATGGCTGCAGAGGAAGCCGGAGGTGTCGGCCGGACTCCGGCCTGTCTGTGTGTCCTCTGCGGTCTACCTGCTGCTGGGAAGTCCACGCTGGCCCGCAGAGTCCTCAGCACCGCTGCGCAGCACGGATGGAGAGCCAGCGTTGCGCCGTATGATGACCTGATCCCCGAGCATGCTTTTCAGACCAGAGTGGTGAAGGACGGTGACAAACTGCAAGAAATAGTAAAGACAGTTGAGCTTTATTATTCCCTATCTGGCAGCAACCCCAAGAAGTGTCATCTCATGACACCGTGTCCAAATCCAGTAGAATTGCGAAATGTAAATTATTACGAGGTCTTTGCCTATAACTGTAATCTTTATTTGTAAACTACCAATATAATATTAGTAACATTGGGAGATGTACTATGAAGAGTAACTATAATTTTATAGTGAGAATAATATTGCAGCAAAGTTTTGTATCGATAGTTTTTATCAAGGAAAAGCTGGTTGCAGCTTCTCACATGTGACCATTATCTGTTTTTCTTATTTTTTATGATACTCAACAAAATATCTTTGTGGATTGTTGGTCAGACAAAACAAGCAATTTCAATAAAAAAAACTTGTTGGGATGGGCGATATGGCCAAAGTGTCCTATCACAATATAGTTCATTTCATATCTCGATATACTGTATATCATGATATAGATAAATAGTCAATAAATAAATAGTCTATATGAAATAACCACATGGTTAAGCTTATTTTTGTATACTCCTCTGTGAATTAGTATTTTCTCATTTTAAGAACTTAAGTGCAAAATAACAGTTTTTAAAGTGAAATACTAGAGAAAAAATAAGTAAATATAGGCTTGGCCTATATTGCAATAGAAACATATACGTTAGACATTTTTATATATTTTTGATGATATACATACGCATCGCATTGCCTTAACAACTCGGGGTCTGGGAACCTTTGAAGGGCACTATTTTCTGACATTTTATAGACCAGGCAATTAATAAGGACACATGTCAGAGTCATTTTCATCTTTTGGGTATCATTGATGTGTCCACAATAGTTTTTTGGCTTAACAATGTACATTTTATTTCATATTTACAGCATGTATTAAAACGGTTATATTGATTGGTTGTTTTCCTCTTTCTAGCACACTGAATGGAAGTTACACCGACAAGCAGTTTTGCGGTGCATCGAGCAGTTCTTGGAGAAACCTCAAGTTTTGGCGGAGCTGCCGAGCAGCTGTCAGATCAACAGGGCTGCATGGGAACAATGCGTTGCACCTCTGCTGCAGCTTGACTCTTTGGACCGCTCACAGGCTGACCGGGCACCACTTCTCTTTCTACTGGATGACAACTTCTACTATCCAAGCATGAGATATGAAGTGTATCAACTTGCAAGAAAGTGTAAGCACTTTCTGTCTACAGCATAGGCCACTATCTTAATTTTTATACAGGACCATATTAGTAGTTTTACATGTTTTAGCCCATATAGTAAAAATGTTGTGTATTTTATATATCTGCCTACATTTTTTTATTAAAGCATTCTATAAGCTTGTATATTGATTTCATACTTCAAGCCTATCAAAACTATTAAATCTTTAGAGATCGGAGCTTCCTGCAAGCACCTGAATGCATCAGTGAATATTTTCAAAACCATTGTGTTGCGCCACAAGAAACTAACTTATACATTTAAAGGCAACTAAATGTTTACTATGATGAATTACTGATTACAAGCGAGTTTTACAATATTGACAATAAGTTTGTTTTAGTATACTGAAGAAAAAAAGTGATGGCTGCCTGGACGATAAGAGTGTAAATCAGTGTAAAAAAATGATGGGATAAAACACGCAAACCACTTGTATGCCCTTTAAATTTCCTATGGGTTGAACTAATTTGTCTGTTTTCATTTAAGATTCGCTGGGTTTCTGCCAGGTGTATCTGCAGTGTGATTTGGAGTGCTGCATCAGCAGAAACCAGAGCAGGGCTGAACCCATTCCCACTGAGGTGGTCTTGGAGATGGTGAAGCGTTTGGAGTCTCCAAATCCACAGAAGAACTCATGGGAGACAAACAGCATTTCACTCAACACCACAGACGATTTTTCCGAATGTGACATGTAAGATAGCGGAAAAATAAGTTATTAGCAGTTATTACTGAAGTTCACAAGCATAAATGAAGTATTCATCCGTTGCTGTTTCTCTTCATGTCTGGCTTGTCCTCAGCCAGAGAGTGAAGGAGTTGATCTCCTCTGCACTGAGCAACCCGCTGAGCCCGGCTGAAGACGACACAGAGCAAAAGGTGTGTCGACGTAATCTTAGTTAACATATTAAGTCAACAGTTGACTTAAAATATGCAACTGCAGAATGTATTTGTGTTGGGGTTAGGGTTGAACAATCAATAGACTTTTTTTTTTTAAATCGAAATAGCAATATGGCGTCCTGCAATTTTAAAATCGCAAGAGGCAGAATATTTGTTACAAGTTGAAACGTTTGTCAAAATACCTTTTTAAATGAAATATTGTTGTGCTGCTGAGATGTCCCAGCCTGCACATCATACTCTACAGGCTTAAGAACACATTTTTGTTTAACATTTTGTTCACACGGTCATCATGTTTATGAATGAAAATGAGAATAATGATGTAAAAATTATCATTCCCTCTGATATCACAAATGCAATATCAGTGAATATAATCGCAATTAGATATACTTTTTCAAAATCGTTCAGCCGTAGTTGTGGTCTGATACTGTGCAGGAGGCAGACCGCCTGAAATGCGCCTCGAGTGTGGTTCACCAGACTGACCAGGCCTGTCGACGGCATGTATCTGAAGCCATGAAGACTGCCAGAGGTCAGTTGTGTGTGGGCATCGTTATTACCACACATTTGACATTTTAATCAGTTTGTCATTTAAACGATAATTTTGTCCCCTTAACTTTAGAGAATCAAGTACCCCCTGAGCACATGAGGTCTTTGGCTGCTCAGTTGAATGAATCCAAAGCAACGTTTCTTCACAACCTGCGGAGACGGTTGCTCCAGGAAGCGTCTTTCAACCAAGAAGAGGACATGGATGTGATCAAAAGAGCAGTTGACGTTTTTGATCACGAGATAAAGGAAATCCTGTTGAGAATCATAAATGATAATAAATGACTTGAATCTTTTCTTGAATTTTCCCAAAGGCAGATTTAATTGCATCAAAAAGTCACAAGAGAATGCAAGACACGCTGTATTTAATTAAATGTAAATAACATTTACTTTTGCTGGTTGTTGTGGCACCAAGTGAAAAAAAGTCAAGTTTTTTATTTATTTTTTATTCAATCTTCCCTTAAAACTTATTTCAAACTCAAGATACAGAGATACACTCGTGGTCACCTACACAGTCACTGCAAATATGGTGTCAGTACATACATTCTATACTAAAGATTAAAGAGATAAAAGCCCATTGAGCTCAAATGTTTACTTTCAGTCTATACTAACATAATCGCATACAAATTATTTAAGCCATCTTTATTTTAGACCAAGATATACACAAATCAAAAGCTATTAATTAAAATAGAAATGAATATTATTTCACATTACATCTTAGTCACAGGGATCTTAACAGTGTCTCAACATCTGCTACTATACACATAAGAAGTGGCTACAGTGAAATTAGATTTTGTACTAAAAATTGGTAAAACTACTCAAAACAATTTATAAATATAAAATTGTTTCATGGGTATAAATTAGTAAAAGAACAGCAAAAAACTGTTAAAATTGGAAATATTCATGATTGATTTGGCTGGCACACAGCAAGCAGGATTATAATAAGTCTGGCTGGGCACAAACTTGTGATTCTAACAGAAAATGAGAAAATTAAACAGTCTCACTTCCGTTTCTCACAGCGAAATGTGTCCATCCAATTTAACTGCGATGGAAGCTTTGATGTATAATTAGATAAACAAGCCATATACAGAAAATGGACAAAATGACAGTTCAACAGCCCCACGATGAATACTGAGCTGGTGAAGCTCATTATGTTTATTGTTAAATACTGTTTATATTTTATTTAAGAAGGTCTCATATAGTACAGCTGCTTATGCAATTGTGATTTACTACAGGAGCTAAATGGGAAATCCTGCAAAGTCAATAGACACTGAAATAAAAATGATTAGGATAATATGCCAACACAAGTAGCTGCATTGGCACAGAAGGACAGTGGTCACAATAACTTTACTAATACTGACCGTAGGACGAGTTAAAATGACACTTTATGAGCTTCAATTTGTGTTTTTACTGCAGGGCTGTTGCAAGATGTTTCTGTTGTTTTGTCCATCCTTTGTATGCATCAATCCAAAACTAATATGAAAAGCTCAAAGCCATGAAGAACTGCAGTAAGGCAACAATATAGTGAGTATAAAACGAAAAGAGAATAGTAAACGGTACATAACAAAATATTGAAGATGTAAATGTAAGTCATCATGTTTAGATGCTGTTCAAGCAATATACTGAGAACATAAGGATTTAAGACACCATATGCATCCATGTTGCTAGAAATCACTTTTTATGTTGTCCACGGGCGAAATGGCATGAAAAGTCGTATTTGTCTATGCACATGTGCCCACAGATGTTGCACCGGAATGGGTTTTCGTAGCCATGACAGCCCATGTGAATGGTGTAGAGGATATTGTCCTGAAAGTGAATATCACAGTGCTGGCATTTATTTAAGAGCTGTTGGTCTGGTGTGTTCAGGGCAGGAGCGGGTGTGCTCGGCTGGCTGTTGCTAACACTCGCAGTAAGAGTGTTCATGCTGTTCTCAAAGCCGAGACCAGGAACAGGACTGCAACTCCTGCAGTCTGAGGTGGGAGATTCATTTTTACCTGGGGAAGTCTGCACTCCATTTGAACACATGGCAAGGTGTTCACTAGAGACCTGTTGTATGAGGATGGGCTTCTCGTCTTTTAAGGAGTCCCTGTCTGGGGACGCAGGAGTCTGAGAGTCAGGATGAAGGTCGGCTAACTGGCCCGCAAGTGTAGACAGCTGGTCCAGTGGGTTATGAAAAGTCATACCATTAGCACCTCTGTTGCGACTGTCGTTCTCATCTTCCTTGGGAAAGTTCCTATACTCACTGCTATTCAAATTGTGGTGGATCTTGTGAGACAAGTCACTCAGATAGTCCGACTTTGGCATCACCATGGAGGGAGGGTTGAAGTTGATGAGGAGTCGCCTGCTGTAGCCCAGCGAGCCTGTCCTCTTCTGCAGGGAGCTCAACATTCTCTTGTTGGAGAACGGAGAGCGGACGGCCCTCGTGGGAAGGAGCTTGTGGCGGCGGCGACGGTGGTGAGACAGGTTGCTGCGGTCGCTACAGCGGAAGGCACAGAGGTCACATTTGTACGGCTTCTCTCCTGTGTGCGAGCGCATGTGGGCTTCCAAGTGGCGCTCGTACGCTGAAGCAAACGGGCACAGCTGGCAGCGATGAGGCTTTTCTCCTGAGTGACAACAAGGAGAGCAAATAATAGCAGCTAAAATATTGATATTACCAAACATATTTTACTGGGAAAGAGAGATTTTACAAAATGGGACTTGATGATTAGGGATGGGAAGATGTAGAATTTTATCGCCGACCCCGATAATAAAGACTCACAATAAAGTTAATCATAGGGAATTTCCATTATCAGGATAATCTTGAGTATCCTCACATGAGGACAAAGATCTGCTTAGCTATCTATCAAATGGACTGTATTTATATAGCGCTTTTCCAATCTTTGCGATCACTCAAAGCGCTTTACAACACATGTCAGCATTCACCCATTCATACAGAATCAGAGGCTACCATGCAAGGTGCCACATGCTCATCAGAGATAACCATTCACACACTATCCCACAACGTTGGTCAGTATCTTGCTCAAGGACACTTCGACATGCTGACCGTAGAGGCCGGGGATCGAACCACCGACCCTCCGATTAGTGGACGACCACTCTACCTCCTATCATGGTAGAGAAGTGAAATAGAGCCTGGTTTTTATTACTTTTTTATACAGTAATTAGCATTTAAGGAAGCACTAGCTCACTATCCTATACTTTATTTATGCAGGGGAAACTTATAATTTATGATTACATTATTTAAAATGGTTGGATTGTTTTTAAACTAAAAAGGATGTTAAATAAAAAAAAGATATGTCGCATCGGTTATGCAATAAAACATATTTGTTTCTTAACTAAATGGAAGGTAAAGGGATTCCACTATCTTTTAGTGCCATTTTAAGAGTGTTGAGCATGTTTTGATGATTATCTGAATAATATCATGAATCGCAATTATTTTGGCCAGCATAATAGTAACATGACATTTTCATATCATGCCATGCCTATTTGTGACATTGACACAAAAAAAAAAAAAAAATGAGATGACAAGAAGAATATATTCTTCCACTATTACATCCTTAATAGTCTAGTTAATGTATGTGGGAAAACTGACATGTGGCTGATATATACGGTGCAATTATAACAGTAGTTGATTGGGAACATTTCCAGTGAAAAAGAGAACATTTTACAAATACACCCATGTTGGCTGGGAATCCCGTTGAACTTCCTTAGTGACCCCCAGCCTGAGAGATACTTACATATCTCGGCAATGTTTCAGATAGATGTTTAGGCATTGTGCTACCATAATAAATTAATGTCGTGTAAATACTGACCTGTGTGGATGCGGATGTGCTCTATTAAACGAGCCATGCCCTTGTTGGCATAGCTGCAGTAACTGCACTTGTACTTTCCATCGCAGGTCCTCTCGAGGCCGTCCATCTGTACGTCGGACCCATCCTCCATTGGTAGGTTCACCTCCACATACGGAGGGTCCAGACCATTCTGCTCACTCCTGGGGGCAACTAAAACCAAACGCACAGTGACTTTAAGATTTGACTCTTTACTTATTAAAAATATATCGCTGTATAATGTATTGTACTCCATTCCCACCGGCTTGAAACGGCTCCCCTGCCTCCTTTTCACCGCAAACAGAGCCTGAGATCATGTTGACATGCTGAGTTTGTTGTGTCAGGTATTCTTGAAATTCCTTCACAAAATCCACAGGCTCGGTTTTTATCTCTTCCATTCTCCTTCTTCTGTATTGCAGCTGAAAAGATCCAGGGGAGATTAGTTGATAGTTATGCGTATTGACAGCTCTGCTTTCACGTGTATTGCTGATAACCTACAGTAAGTAAGTTAGCCAACGTAGCAGACTATGTTGATTGTTAGCTCATAGCAACAGCAATGCTAACATTGCCTAGCTAGCTCGACCCTTACAGCCATGTTCATTATTATTAACACCAATAATCTAACGCTATCCTCAACGCCGTATATATCTTATCTTTCAGCATCTAAGTAACATCATCGCTAAGCAGAGAGATGTTTGAGAATTGGGCCCTGGGGATAAATTATCCGGCTAGAATTGTTACCGGGTGGACGCTTCCGTTTCTGCTGATACGCCTGTGCTCCGAGTCGCAACAAAACGCACCTGGTGCCTACCGGTACTGTTGGGGGAAATGTTTTCATCCTATGATCACAAACGAGTATACGCATAAAGGGAGTCTCAAGAACGCTTTTCAAATAAGTATTAGAATGTACTATGTTATCCGGGTTGTCACGTAGCCGGATGTAATCTCATTCATGTAATTACTATATGGCACAGTCTATAATTCAGTATAAAAAAAATCCTATATTCAAAGCATGCCTTTCTTTCGCACACAGCAAAGTACTTTCAGTTTATTTCAGTTTAAACCTATGATAAAGAGCACCATGATTGGCAGACTGCATTGCTGTTGTGCTTACTCAATGGTTGTGTCAATAATGCTAATACACAACCAGTGTGCTATTTGTACTGATTTGGGCTTGAAGGCAACATCCCCCCTCTGATTGACGTACGTACGTAAGCATTGAAAACATTTCGTAACCGTTTGGAAAAAGTCATGGCTGCACCGTTTGTCAAGATTTTCTCAAAGGTGAGACTGAGTATTATTGTCACAGTTATTAACATGTGACGTGTTTCGGCATTGATCTTAATATGTTTACCACTCTATCAATCCTTTATCCTTGAATTACGTAACGTAACCCGGCTGGCTCCTAGTGACGTTACTACTGTTGCTAACATACTGCTAACGCTAGCCTGAAGCTCAAACGAACATCACAAACTCTGCAGTAGCTGATCACTGAAGTAATGTATTAACTTAACATTGGTGGTGAATGATGGCCGACATGGCTGTGTAGTATTCCTATTCAAAGTCTGCATTTACTCAAATACACAGATAGTCCGATAGTACAAAGATGACCACCACTGTTGTCTGTCCTGTTTTCAGCCGTGCAGACAGATCTTTCGACCATGGGGTGCATGCCAGGCTGGATGGAGGAACAGGTCCACCAATCCTGCCCCAGATACGTCCTCAGACCAGGCAGCTGGGGTAGTCTCCTTTCCTCCCCTTCAAACATTTTCAGAGGAGGAGAGCATGATGAGGGAAGCAGGTGAGTTGGACATCTGCTGCTGCTGCTGCTGACAGATGGGGACAGAAATTCCTTAAACACTAAACATATGTCTCGTTCTTTGACAGTTAAAAAGTATGCACTCGAGCGCATTGCCCCGTTTGTGTCAAAGATGGATGAAAATTCTGCCATGGACGAGGAAGTGCTCAAGTCTCTCTTTGAACAGGGTGTATGTCATTCTTTTAATTGTAACTTAACAAATGTGTCAATTCGCTTGAGTCAGTTTCCATCTTTATTTCTATCCAGATGATACTGAACATTTTTTTTTCCAGCTCATGGGCATTGAGATTGACCCAGAATACAATGGCACTGGCTCCTCATTCTTCTCCTCCATTCTGGTCATTGAGGAGCTGGCGAAGGTGGACCCCTCTGTGGCTGTGCTCTGTGACATCCAGAACACACTGATCAACACGCTGTTTGCGAAATTGGGTACAGCAGCTCAGAAAGAGCAGTACCTCAGCCGACTGTCAACTGACATGGTGAGCAATTTGTCTCTCAGGCATAGACACCAAATGGTCATCTAAATATCAAGACAGCTAGGACAGAAAGAGTTTTTAGATGCTTCCCTGCGCTTTCTTATAATAACTGTTATGTTACACAGATCGGAAGCTTCTGCCTCTCTGAAGCAGAGTCGGGGAGTGATGCCTTCAGTCTGAAGACTCGTGCTGAAAAACATAAAGACTATTACGTCATCAATGGATCCAAGTTGTGGATCAGCAATGCAGAGCATGCAGGTGTTTTCCTGGTGATGGCCAATGTAGACCCGTCTGCTGTGAGTAACATCTTTCTATTCTTGTCGGCTATAAAAAAGATCCACAACTTACGCAATAATGTCTAGTATTACTCTAGGAAGATCTTATTGTAAAAACACCTAATCTTATATAAAGTTGCAACAACTAGTCGACTAATCGGTTAGTTGATTTGACAAAAAAATAATCGGCAACTCTATTGATGATCGATTAATCGTTAAAATTATTTTTCATGCAAAAAAGGCAGAAAATGCTGTTTTCAGCCTCAATTATGGAGATTTCCTGCTATCCTCTGTTTTATATCATATGTTTGGGTTTTTGACTAAACAAACAAAACATTTAAAGACATCCTCTTGGACTTTGAGAAAGTGGGATTGACATTTTTCACCACATTCTGATATTTTATGCACCAATCCTTTTTAAAATGTAAATAGTCGGCAGATCAATCGTTCGTTGCAGCTCTAATCTTATCATCTCACATCACAGAGATGGTTTGCAATAAAGCGGAACATCTGATTTTCCCTGTTCTTTTTTTTGTTTTGTTTTTTTTAAGCTGTTAAATACCATAAATATGTAATCAAAAAGAGAAACATCACAAATGATAAATCCATAATTCATCACAGAGTTCAATGAAGACCTCAGGAACTCTGTCTCATCAAAGGTGTGCCCCTGTAACGTACAAAATGTGAAGAAGAAAAACTCCCCTTTGATTGACAGGGATACAGAGGCATCACCTGCTTCATTGTGGACCGGGACACGGAGGGGCTTGAGATTTGCAAGAAGGAGAACAAGCTCGGCCTGCGTGCGTCCTCCACCTGCCCGCTCAACTTTGACAATGTCAAGGTACTACTGAAAACCTTGCACTGCACCGGAGCTGTGTGAAACAAATGCATACTGTGGCTATTATTAACTTTTTTCTCTTCATTGTAGGTACCAGAGAAGAACATTTTGGGACAGATAGGTCAGGGGTACAAGTACGCTATCGGAATGTTGAATGAGGGGAGGATTGGAATTGCTGCTCAGGTAAACCATTTAAATTTAAGTGATTGACTTAAAACAAGCTAAATATTCAAGATTGCTTGATGTTTGTGAAATGGAAATGTTCTATGTGCTAATTTTGTCTCTGTGTGTTTCAGATGCTTGGGCTGGCACAGGGTTGTTTCGACCACACCATTCCTTACACCAGACAGAGAGTGCAGTTTGGAAAACGCATCTTCGACTTCCAGGTTGAGATCCACGATGAACTCCCCGGCATGTTTGAAATGCATCACATTATTCTGGTGGACACTGGTTCTTATGTCGTTATGGTACTCTTTGTATTCCAGGGCATGCAGCACCAAATAGCCCACGTAGCGACACAGATTGAAGCGGGTCGGCTGCTGACGTACAACGCTGCTCGTCTGAAGGAAGCCGGGAGACCGTTCATCAAGGAAGCCTGCATGGCTAAATACTTCACTGCAGAGGTGAGCTTCCTGATTCGCTGAGGGGATTTGAACTGTTTGTGTATTTTGAGGAAATATTGTGATCATCAGGGTTATCTGTTTTTATGTTTTTCTAAATCCATTTTATGTAAGTTAAAGGATTTCTCACCCCTAAATAATAGTACTTGGCTGTTTTTCTTATCGATTTTAACTTTCTTTTTTTTTTCTGATCTCATCCGTGTTGTTGAACCTTGATTTCTCTCTTTACAATTTATATTTAATTCATTTTTAAAGTCTGTGTTATACGTTTTGTGATACTATCCTATGTGCTGCTATCTTGGCCAAGAAACTCCTGTTAAAAAATAAATAAAAAAGATATTTTCGGTCTCAATGAAATATCTTCCTGGTTGGATTAAAGTTTATTATAATATCTGTTATGTGTTTATTTTCCTCAGGTCGCAACCCTAACCACATCTAAATGCATCGAATGGATGGGAGGAGTAGGCTTCACCAAAGACTACCCCATAGAGAAATACTACAGAGACTGTAAAATTGGTGAGCATGTCTGGACAAATATGCACCACTAGACAAATGTTGACATGTTTGCGCACTGTTTGTTAAATTGTCGCTCACATTAGAACTGATTTTAAGTAACTGTGACTAAAGCCACAATGTAGAAAAAGACCCAACTCCTGAGGGGCTGTGGGAAGGTCAGGTGTAGCTGTTTGTCATTGGACCAGAGTGGGGCGGAGAGAAAGGGCTGATAGCAGTGGCTGTAATCGGACTCTTCAGGAATTCCCCTCCCCCCCTCCCCCCAGTCTGACCCCTCAGTGTGCCATTATACCAACACACAGCCAAGGAGGCAAAATGTCACTTTTCCTGTCATCGCCACCATTTTGGTTCTCCAGCTGGGGCAGCGGCATACTGAGCTGTATAATAAGCCCCCTTGTTTCCTGACAGCGAAAGCTGCAGGTTCATGTAATGTTCCGGGGAATTTGACAACATTTTAAATTCTAATGCTTTGTTTTGCCTCCATGCGCAGGTACCATTTATGAGGGCACAACAAATATTCAGCTATCCACTATGGCCAAGTTCATTGATAAGGAGTATGATCTCTGAAACCATCCGACCGGAGCCTGACGGATGGCACTCCGCTGTGTTACACTCCATTTTCTTCTCCTCAAATGACTCTGGGGGATGACGCTGCTTTCATGTTTCAAGAGTTTTGTTGCAGTTCTAGATGTTTGTTCATAGTATCAATCATTTTAACTCTTTTTTTATAAAAAAAAAAAAAAAAAAAAAGGTTTTTATAAAGTAGTTTGCACTACTGATGTTACTGATGTTGTGGTTGAATATCTCCAGCTTTAGGGTTAATGTTAAGGTAATCTGCCGATTTTATTTTTTGGATTATTAGATTAATTGTTTGACCTATAAAATGTCAGGAAATAATGAAAAATGTTCATCCCAGTTCCTCAAAATCCAAGGTGATGTCTTTAAATGTCTTGTTTTGTCAGTTCTTAACCCATAGATATTCACTGTAATACGATATAAAACAGAGAAAAGCAGGACATTTCCTTATTTGAGTTTTAAAACAGCATTTTCTGCCTTTTTCGCATAAAGAATTACTTTTACACAGTTAATCGATTATCAAAATAGTTGACGATTATGTCTCGACTAACTGTTCCAGCTCTACAAAAAGAGCTCCACCACTTCCCTCTTGTCCATATTCTTCTTATGCTTATTGGTATTGGGGTGATGAATTATGTCAGAATAACATAACTGATCCATGTGTTTCAATATGAGAATGTTTAAAGATTTAGATTTTATTTGAACGTTTCAGTGCCTTCAGCCGGTCGGCTCAATAACTTAAGTCTGTCTTCACAGGACATCGTATGCTCCATAATTACTGTACAGTTCTTTGTTGGGGGAAATGTAATTTCACATGATAAAGAAATGAACTTTGGCAATATCAATAAATATGAAGTATGCTGTATCAACCATCTTTCTTTGGTGTGACTGAGGCACATTAATACCAAGTTATGTCACTAGATGGAAGCATTCTCCAGAGTGACAGCAGCACTCTGAGTGCAGGCAGCTTCTCAATGAGAGAACAGTCAATTACCAGTCATTTAACAGCCTGTCGCCTCTAATGATATTTTATATCAATTTAATTATGCCGGTGCTTCAGATGAAAAGAGCCTGCCTTGTATAATTGACTCACTGATCATTTTTCAGGTGAGATTGATTACATTTCCACGGCCTACATGCGCTGTGTGAAATGAGGTCTATTGTTTAACACAACTCAGACAAGCTGTGTCCAAGTATACAGACCCGTAATGGCCATTACCCATGATGACCCCTTGTAAAAGTGAATCTGGCATGGTATCTATTTAACACAAAGCCATTAATCACTGACAGTACTTGACAATATTTATTACCAGGGATAACAACAGTCTTATTTAAACCCGGCTGCAATGGTAGACATTGACACTGTTGATGCAAAATATGTAGATGTTCAGATCCCCATGAAGTTAATGGATAACAGTGTTTTCACTCTAACCATGCTACATTTTTCTTATTTTTCATTACATTTTATTAAATGTTGTTTTGATATTGAAATAACAAAGCTATTTTTCTTTGATGTGCCCCAAATCTATGTCTCTAACATTGTATAAAGAAGAGAAGAGAGCAGAGAAAAAGGTAACCGATCAATAAAAGGAAAAATGGACAAATATGTAAAGTGTGTACATTTTCTTTTTTTTTATCATTCCACTTCAGAAAAAAAGAATTGTTGCCCAACCTAATTTTGTTTAGTATTGTGACCAAAAAGATTGTATTTACTGATTCATTTTGGATAAATATTCCGTGAGACTTGGTAAACAGTTATAGTCAAATAACAGTACAGTTGATATTTTAAGACAAAATATAATCTATCATTTTGTCATGGGTCATCACTGATAGAATTTATAATCTGATAGGAGTCTGTCTATTTTGTGTGATGTGATTAGATATAAACATGACCATGACAGGGTCCAAATGAAGACGGAGAATGAAATGTTAAAAAACAAGATCAGATCTTTTGCCCAGACATTTCCAAAAAAATCACTAAAACGACAACATTTAAACACAGGTTCGCGTCACTGATCGAGTGTGCTTTGTTTCCCCCTCTGATCCACTCTGACTCGTTCCCTCTATTGTGCAAGCCCCTGCTTAATGAACATAATCTGATGAAAACAGCTATCTGCTTGTCACTTTGCATTGGCAAACGCAGCTCAACTCGCCTCTTTCTCCGCCCCCATCTTTAACACAGCTATGAGACCTCCAATTATGCAGGGATTCAAGTAGCTTTTCACAAAACACAGTGTTGTCCTTCAGAGCTGGAGAGCGCCCCGCGAGCTAAAAGGACAGGCCGCATGTTTGTAGGTTGAGCAAATTCAATTGGTTTGATTAGTTCTCTGCATCTGCTTCAGGTTTGGATTACATGATAAATCTTAGATACATCTCATGGTGTGTTTTTTTTTTTTGGTCATATATGCTAATATGTCTGAGCCAAATTTGACCTCACACAAAAAAAACATCTATATCCAAAGGTTTGACTGGCATACATTGTTTGTGTGTTTGCTTTAGGATTTTTCCAAGCAACGTACATACAGTATAAAGCACATTCTGGAGGCTAGGATTCATTATACCTTTTCACGTTGAAGTCTCAAACATACATTGTTCCCTCAATCTTCAGACAAAAGCAGTTCGACAGCTTACACATGTAAACTAATTGTGTGTCTTTATTTTCTGCTAATTGTCATCCAAACTGACCACGTTATATCATGTCTCATTGCACATACAAATATCATTTGGTGCATCCAAGCACCATTATTGTAATATGTGACAGAAGCAAGACTTGTTGTGTCATGCTCGTGCATTACATCACCTGCTGCTGGTCCTGTGGGTTCGCAGGATTTTGTACAGAGCAGATTTGAAAAGCCCTTATCTCAGTGGTAAGCATTCAATTTGATGTCTGCCTGTAGCACTTCCTGACTAATAAAATTAAATTGAAGTCAATGAGCTCTGGTGCAGGAGAAATGCAGGTACATATTGCTTTCCTGTTGCACACAGGTGGAACAGAGGATATTTGAAATAACAGATGAATGAGGTTGAACCTCAGCAGGTCACAGCACCTTGCGCAAAGTCAAGATATAGAAAGCATCTTCTATAATAACATGTATTTATTGTGCTAAAAGGAGTAAATACAATACTACTTTTCAAGACAAAGTTTCCTCTTTTTTTTTTTTTATTATTGTTTTATATGTTTTATGGGTGGCTCACATTAGTGCGTAAAATATACGTAAATTGCGTAGTTTTTGGTGCCAAGGCCATGCTGTTTACAGCTCCACGTTGAGGTGTGATAATCCCTTGACCGTTTATTCAATTTACTAACAGGTGAATGCGGCACGTGCACGCCCCCAAACCCCCGAGACGTTCTCCTCTTTAATCTAATTGGATGATAAATGGGTGCGTACTGTTGAGCCCGAAGCCAAAACGCTTGCGCGGCCTTTTTCTTTTGGCGTCTATTATCGTCACAGCCCCTCACCGTTTCATCTCAAATCCCATTCGCTCTTGCACCTGCCCAATAGCAGAGACCGAGCGCGTTTTAACTCGGATGGCATTTTTCATTTCATCATTACAATCCAGTGCAAGTTTGACGCAGTGATCTCTGAGCTCTCATTCTGACCATCCTCAGGAGCTGTTTCCCTCTCTTTCCAATAGTTCTAACATAAAACAAGATCATCTTTTCCGGTGTTGTTTTTCCTCTTTACGTTTTGATGGTGATCCACATCGGACAGTAAACTGTGATGGCAGACTCTGATGCGCAAGAGACTCGCCAACCTGCAAAAGACTCGCCGTTCTCCATAAAGAACCTGCTGAACATCGAAGACAAACCCACGAAGCCGAAAAGCTTCCTCGGCTCGTCCAAAGGAGTGTTTGAAGGCAGCTTCTTCTCTCGGCTCGGTGACTTGTCTTTCCCTCGATTTGAGTTGCCCACACAGAGAATTGGACTATCAGCGCAGTACTTGGAGAGAGCGTCTACCTGGTGGTACCCATACACGCTCGGGACTCATCTGAGGACTGGAGGTGAATATTATTAACTTTGTTGATGAAGGAAATGTAGTGTTTTGGAGGAATCTGAATTTAGATTAATTGTACAGCAAAGGGACTATTATGTCATATCATGAGATATGAGTCATATAGCCTATGCATGAATGATAAGGATATTTAAATAAAGAGTCACACGCATATTCCACCAATACATTAAAAGTCTATAATTAATTATGAACAAGTTTTACCTTTTAAGATCACACGTTTAATGGCTTATAAGATCAAATCTGAATCCAGTATTTTTTTTGCCTGCAGGGTCTGAGAAGGCCAGCCTGAGGGAAGCATCACCGGCACAGGACAGGCGCTCCCCGGATCTCCAAAAAATTGACCAAGATGCCAAAGAGGAAAGCGCCGACGAAGATATCGCGCTGGATGAAAGTGACTCAGAAGAGCCAAAGAAAGAAATAGATCAGGAGGACGACTGGAGGAGGAAAACGGACGAGCTGGACTCCGAGAGGAAGCCCTGTCGGAAGAAGAAGACGCGCACGGTGTTTTCCAGGAGTCAAGTCTTCCAGCTGGAGTCCACCTTCGACATAAAGCGCTACCTGAGCAGCTCGGAGAGAGCAGGCCTTGCCGCTTCCCTGCACCTGACAGAGACGCAGGTGAAAATCTGGTTTCAGAACCGGAGGAATAAGTGGAAAAGGCAACTGGCCGCGGAGCTAGAGGCGGCCAACCTGAGCCATGCGGCGGCGCAGAGGATTGTGCGGGTTCCCATACTTTACCACGAGAATGGAGCCCCAGAAACGGCCGGGGGCCCCGGTGCAAACTCACCAAACAGCCAGTCCCTCCTGGCTTTCCCCCACCACATGTACTATTCCCACCCGGTCCCACTGCTGAGGCCTGTTTAACACTGACTGTGCATGATGCGCTGTACAAATGTTTTTTGAATTAGAGGGATCTTCATTGAAAAAAAAATAAAATTTTGTACATTTTGTAGATTCAACGGACACAATGTTAGGTCATGCTATTATTATTATTATTATTATTATTATTATTATTATTATTATTATTA
>CALSCE010000091.1:11170515-11195627 GCA_943593645.1 Bovichtus variegatus | reverse complement strand
TATTATTATTATTATTATTATTATTATTATTATTATTATTATTATTATGTTATCATCCTTTCCTGCTGAAGCGTCCTTAAGCAAGTCCCTATTACGGCTCCATTTGGTGTTACAGGAGGGACAATAGAAAATTATTATTATAATTATTATTATTATTATCGGTGAAATTGTTACATGCTCAAAAGTGGGTGAATATATTTTAATGTATTCAATTTGAAAAAAAAAAGAACTTGTTTTGAACAGGGTTTACTGTCCATATGTATTTTACAGAGATTTGTGTCAGTGTTTGTATAAAACATGTGGAATTTAATATTTTGATATTTTCCAATATTGTGCAATAATGTTGGCTTCACATTAGGCTACCAGCCTTTGTCACCTATAGTTCACTTTTACAGAAAAAAAAAATCCCTTTTCTCTTTGTAATAGTGAAGACAATCATGTGATCCTTTAAAAAAAATCTCCGAAAAACTGCATTTAATGGGCCTTTGTTTATATGACGGAATGTTTTGCCGGTAATTTAAAAGCCATGCAAAGAGCCAAAAATAGCCTCTGTTTTTGTGTATGTTTTTTCTCTGATATTGTTATTGAAATTCTGTATATTATGGGCTTACATTCAGTAAAGATTTCGTTCCAAAAATAATTGTATCTATCCTTAATATAATTGTGATGAACATGGAAAGGAATCATTCAATGATGTCGTGTCCTAAAGATCTTGGTTTTCAAACATTTGTGAGGATGGAGTTTCTTTTCGATTCTTTAGAAACATGTTTTAACGAGGCATTAGGCACATTGAGGGTCTGCAGAGATGGTCGTAAATACATGGCATGGATCATACTAACATTGGATCATTTTAACAGTTAATTAAATGATGGCTATCATTTATAATATGAGGATTTGAGAAAGTGTGCTCAATGATAGCCTAATTGTAAACATAATACGAGGAACCATTATTCTGGAATTTTGTTACGTGTTTAGGCCCAACACTAACATATTTAACTCTTGTTATGGGGCTATTGTTTTGCTGCACAATTTTCTCAAACAAAAATATGCAGATATCTCACACAAACATTATATTAAGATAACTTACAACTTTATTTATCCCGGGGGAAATTGTCGTGATGAGAAAAGTGTGAGTGCAAATATACAAGTCCAAGATAACGATAGGGTGCAATGCCAAAGTCAGGTTACTAGTATGGATCATAAACATATATGGTGGTCACAATTAAAAGGCCAAATCAAGGGATTCAGCAATCTAGGAGTCAGTCCTTACATTTTCAAAAATGTTAACAATATCGATATTATGTTTAGAAGGCTAAGTTTTTAGCTGGAGTCTGAGAAGAGGACTGAAATATCCTGTGATATGTTGACCTATAAAATACTGTTATTCTATTAGATTGGACCTATTTGGGCAAAGTTCTCCTCAAACGGAAGAAAGGTTATATACAGATACAATAGCATAAAGCAGCATAGATAGGCCTATATGTAATCTACCCTTGCTGATATAGGCCTAGAACTAAGCAGTCGACCTGATGAAAAATCACTTTTATATTCTATAGTATGGTTTTCCTAGTTTGTATATGCTGCTTTTACATTTTTTAATTATGGTGCATTATATTTATGGTGCATTATGAAAGACAGAGTTATTCATGCTCAGAAAATGATTCCTATGTGTCAGCGAGAGAGAGAGAGAGAGAGAGAGAGAGGGGGGGGGGGGGCCTGTGTCATGTGATCTGTACTGAGACAACGGAAATGGGCGTTTAGGTCGAATCAACCAATCATGTCGCAGGCGGGAAGTTGATCATTCGACTCAACCAATCAGCATCCACTAGAGCATCGGCGGCGCTTGCCGAGGATATAGCTTCACGCAGCCACATTGCTTTGTAGCATTTCCACGTTATATATTCCATATTTACTGTCCACCAGGGAATAGTAATTAGGTGTTGAGGTAAAGGATCAGTTACATCGGAACGACACTAAACCGAAGCGGTAAGTAAAGTGAAACAGCTAACACCAGGGTTTGTAGCCAACATTATGTTGACCGTTACAAGCTAGCGTTAGCAAACACCGAGGGTTGGATTAGCGGGCTCAGTGTAATTGCTGGATGTTACGGAACAACTGGTTTTGTCACTGAAACAAGAACAAATGCGATGGAAAACACACACAGTAAAGTTATTATTTTATGAGCTCTTGCAACAAAAAAACGCCCACGTTATTTGGCTTGTATGTCAGCAGGCTTAATACTGGATGGGGCTACTTAGCTAGCTAAACCAACAACCACAGTCACTGAGCTAGGCTAACAACAAGCTGGTAAACCATTGATCCACCAGTATACCAGTAACGTTAGCTTATTTTCTGAAAAATGTACAGGAAGACAAAAACAGTAAGCCTGGCATGTTTTATAACTTCATGAAGTTAAAATCAGATAAATGGAGCAAATGGAGCAAAAGCAAACCTTTTTTTATAATCACACACCTGTATGTTATGGTCAAAATCTGACAGTATGCCTGTTAAAGTAATTGAATGTAATCATGAACTATAATGCTACCAATTTGTTTTGACAGTAGTAGTTTAGTTTCAGCTCATGTGGTTATGGATGAAATGATGGCAATAATATACAGGGAATTAACTAAATAACATTACCTGTAGGAGTTCAATGTAATGCACGCTATCTACAATAATTATAGCTGTGTTGAATGAAATTGCACACTATTTGAATAAGGTGTTTATGTTGTTGCATCCATGTTGTTTTGTAATGAAGTATCAACATATTTAAACGTGTAATTTATGCATTAAGTCTCATTAAAGTCACTTTGGAGCATCACTGTGTTTCAATGTCAGACTTTATGATACGTTTGCTCTTTGCAGATGACTGGCTCAAACGAGTACAAGCTTAACCAGGGTCCGGAGGACAGCATCTCTGCCGTCAAGTTCAGCCCCAGCGCAACCCAGTTCCTGCTGGTTTCCTCCTGGGATGGCACTGTCCGTCTCTTTGATGTCGGAAGCAACACCATGCGGATGAAGTACCAGCACTCAGCTCCAGTTCTTGACTGTGCTTTTTATGTAGGTCACATATTTTTATATATTTTTTTCATATTTGTTTAGGCTCCTCATGCCATGTCAAAGCTTGGTACAGTCTGTGACACACGAATAACGGTGCTCTTTTACTTGCAGGACCCAACACATTCTTGGAGTGGAGGTTTAGATGCACAATTAAAAACTCATGATTTGAACACAGACCAAGGTATGTCCCAAACCTGTCATGTACTAATAATAAAGTTTTCAGGCAGTATCACCTAAACATATCCCAGATCTACATACCTATGCCATGTATTTGCTGTATGTGTTAATTTCTTCTACTCTTTAATATTCTCCTTAAACAGATACAATAGTTGGAACTCATGATGCCCCCATCCGTTGTGTGGAATACTGCCCAGAGGTTAATGTCATGGTAACGGGTAGCTGGGACAGATCAGTTCGGCTGTGGGACCCAAGGACGCCCTGCAATGCTGGCACATTTACTCAGCCTGAAAAGGTAGAGCAAAAGAGACACATTAGTATAGTATAACAATGTATGCAATATTTTATGAGTGACTTTCTTACAGGAACATCTAAAGAACCTCAAACCTACTAGTTTAGTTTCTCTAAACATAAATGATGGATGGTGGGATGTACTTTATTGATCCCAAATTGTGAAATTCTAGTGGTACAGCAGCGAATACACAGTAAATATATATATATATATATATATATATATATATATATCCACACTAGACTGTATTACAATTGCAATGACATGGCATTTTACAGCTTAATGCCTTAACTTGATGTAGTTTTCAAAGAAACAAGATGTTTGGGAAGGACATAACATGTAGAATGATGATTAGCTATTTTAAACTGTATACATGTATACAGGGAAATTAATACCATGTTTTCTTTTAGTGTAAAATAGTTGTATATTATACTGGCAAAGATGTTTATTTTGACTCATTGTTACATGTGTGTCTGTAGAGTCAAGTAAGACTTTCTGCATTTCTAGTATTGTGTCTCATCTTGTCTCGTCTTTGTGAAAGGTGTATACCCTGTCTGTGGCTGGAGATAGGCTGATCGTGGGCACAGCTGGAAGACGTGTCCTGGTGTGGGATTTGAGGAACATGGGCTACGTACAGCAAAGACGAGAGTCCAGTCTCAAGTATCAAACTCGCTGCATTAGAGCCTTCCCCAACAAACAGGTACATTTTGAAATTAGAATCAACGTTTTATCAATGAAAGTGCCCAGTTCTACTAAAAGATACAGACCTCAGTTTAAATTTGTCAGATAATTTCCTCCTAAGAGAGCATTATGGCACAGATACAGATACCCGTGTCAGTTGGTAACTTCATATTTTCTGTCTTGGCTCCAGGGCTATGTCTTGAGTTCAATCGAGGGGCGTGTAGCTGTGGAGTACCTGGACCCAAGCCAGGAGGTTCAGAAGAAGAAGTATGCCTTCAAATGCCACAGACTGAAGGAGGAAGGAATTGAGCATGTTTACCCTGTCAATGCCATCTCATTTCACAGTATTCATAACACCTTTGCCACAGGTAAGACTGGCTAGTTGGTACTTGACAAAAGACAACATTTCTGTCCTCCAACGTTTAGTTTGTCTCTGTAATGGGGCAATTTGTGTTTATTAATCTCGTAGATTTTCCTATGACCTTTTAGCATTGAGCTGCCAAGGTTGCATGAGGAACACCATTATTATGGATCCATATCTCAGCAGCAACACCGCCTAAATCTTTTGAGGTTGACCTTGAGCCTCTCCTTCTTCCAGGTGGCTCGGACGGCTTTGTGAACATCTGGGACCCGTTCAACAAGAAGCGCCTGTGTCAGTTCCACAGGTACCCGACCAGCATCGCCTCGTTGGCCTTCAATAACGACGGCACCATGCTCGCCATCGCCGCCTCCTACATGCACGAGAGGGGAGACATCAGCCACCCAGAGGATGCCATCTTCATCCGCCAAGTCACAGATGCCGAGACGAAACCCAAGTGAGTCTTCCTCACCGCTCGTGTCCTCAGTACGGCAGTTTGCTACTCACTGAATCATGTATGCAGCTGCATTTACAAGGAGGCACGTCCAGCTGCAGCACATGCTGATCTGTATCTCTGTCCGTCCACTTTTCAATATCCGACAGTTGAAAGATAGACAGAAGAGAACTTGAAAATCCTCCCCCAGTATGTGTCTATGCTGTCCAGACAGAAAGAAACCTGCTGTACAATGTAATGCAATCCCCTACAATAGCCCTGTAATAATAAATACCACCTTTTGTGAAACTAAATCAATGTTTGACCGGGAACTTTGAAAATGTATGAACGTCTGTATGCATTATATGGTAAGAAATATTGGACTCAAACAATAACACATTGTTGGTTAAACGGCTTTCCCTCAGAGGGAATTGGGGAGGTTGGCTGATGTTTTGTTAAGACCAGGGATGAATTTTGTTGTAATGTCAGTACAAAATGTTCCCACTTATGTCCCATAGTAGCAACATTGGAGTAAATGACCTCTTTTAATCGCTGAGCCAAGAAAGGGATGCACCGATCTGACTTTTTCAGTCCCGATACCGAGAACTGAGCTTTGGGTATTGGTCGATACGAGTACCGCTCCGATACCAGTGTTTAATAAACTGTATGCCTCAGTGTGTGGAAGTGACTGATCATTCTTTCATGTGTAAGGCAACATCAGGCGTGACTTAAACTCTAAGCTCTCCTAACTTTAAAAAGACTAAATGTAACGAATAAATACATAGATTTTTAAAATTAAATATACCAAGTTATTAATTATTGAAATAATAAATTGTACGCCAGCAACTTAGTAAAAAATCTTCAAAATCAGCAGGAATTACAATTCAAGTATAAGCCCTTTTAATTGCAGCAAAAAATTGGTCAAAACTTAAACAGGAATTCAAATTCCAGTGTATATAATGTATATAGTATATAAATGTTGAATTGAATAGATTGGCCCCGTTGTCTCTGATACCCGAGCCAGCTATTTGAGTCGGTATTTGGTGCATCCCTAGATCAAAGTGTAATAAATAAACTTCTGAAACATCTATTTTAGCAGGTCTTTGTTCTGGTCAGACTGTTGAACCTCAGACAGAAACACTATAAAACAGTATTGAGTGAATGGGATATTACTTGTCTCCATGCATTGGTTCTGTGATTGTTTGAATTGGTTCTCCTGTTTTTGGTTTGCAGGTCAACCTAAGTCGGCCTTGGAATGATTCCCTCTGCGTATGAACCCTTTATCACATTTGGGTTATCTGCTGGCATCCAGTGTACCATTACCATATATTTTGCTGTCATTTCCTCTCATTCCAAAAAAAAAAAGTTTTCCTTTCTTGTAAGTAATGTTTGTTCAAACATTTCTCTCTTTTGTGGCTCTTGTTAAATATGTCATTGTTTCTTTGTTCAAGGTTCTGACAAACCAACTATTGATTTTCTTGGCTAAAACCAATTTTTATATACACTTTTTCCAACATTTAAAGTCCTACTGAAGCTGTCCTCAGGTCAGTCTTGTAACACTGATACGATTTTGACACTTTGACGGTATAATAAAATCTTTTTATCTCAAATTTTGACCAACTGCATAAAGTTTTGTCACATGTACCTACGAAAAAAAAACCTGAGAAATGCTAGGAATGTGTCGGGGCAGGAGAGGCGGTTCTCTTGATGATGTGTTGAGGGAAAGCGATGATCCACTCGTCTTGCCGAGGGCTCCACTTGCCCCCAGACAGTGACCTGTGTTGATAGACATCAGAGGTCTGCGGCCTAGACCAGATCCTGCTTTATTATTGGGGAAAATTGGGAGAAAACCTCTAAACTGGATGACCCGGCTGCAATCAGGCTGACGGAGGGGAAGAAAAAAAAAACCGGTTCACTAAAATAAAATGATCATAAACTCTGTTCATTCTACAGATTATATTATTATAGAAGATAAAGAGTGATAGCAGAGATGTTTCAGTGGGCTAATACCTTTTCCAATATTATCGCTGAATTTATCTGCTGCTGTTTTGCAAGTTGTTACACTGGTGACAGAGTCGGATGCGACGCAGACCCTTTTTTAATGCAGTATTCGGGATTATATGAATGGTAACTGAAAACACTGAGCAGTGCCCTGTAAAAGTCTAAGTGGTGTCTTTTTCCCTCAGTTCAGATTTTCAATTGCAACTAATGCAATTTCTGAAGCCCTTCAGCCAAAGCAGCAGAGAAGATATAGATGTCAATTATTCTATTTAAGAGCTCCAATTTTTTCTAATGGCTC
This sequence comes from Bovichtus variegatus, assembly GCA_943593645.1. Taxonomy (NCBI): domain Eukaryota; kingdom Metazoa; phylum Chordata; class Actinopteri; order Perciformes; family Bovichtidae; genus Bovichtus; species Bovichtus variegatus. The sequence continues at coordinate 11,188,327 of CALSCE010000091.1, read as the reverse complement.
TATCTGCTTCTGCGGTATCCTGGAAATGATTAGTTCGGATTGGTTAAATGATGTAACTAATTCCCATGATTGTTGATAATGAGCCCTTCTTTGACGTTAGATTATGACTGCACCTTAATATGAAATGGCATTCATTTTGGGACATAATTACTGCCTGTGGAGCAGGCGGAGAATGGCCGGGGGTTTGTTGTTGGGGCTACAGTGAATTACCTTGTTTCCTGTCATCTTTGGCTTCCGCTAAATGGGAAAATTGAATTCTTTGAGTGTGCATTGAAGCTGTTAATCTTTTCTTGTACGATTGTTTAGCTCTTTTTTTTTTTTATTATAGGAAAAGGTCATTTAGCAGCCGACTTGTCAGGTACATTGAAGCAATTTGTATTTTTTGCTAAATTAACACGGTTACAAATGAAGTCCCTTTTTATTTATTACTTTAAAGGATTCATTAAGACCTGTAACATAACAAATTGCAGCAGATACATATGTTGCCTTATCTTCCTCCAAGCTTGTCTCCACAGATCTCTCCAGGTTTTTGTTTTTTTTGCCGTTCCTTCAGCAAAGGCCCATTTAACCACACATGTGGTTGTGTGGCCAGGCTCTGGTTTCCAACCGCTGAAGTGTTGCAGACAGTTTGGCTCTACATGAAACCGTTACATGACAATTAAAATGGGTGATTGTGCTCCAACAGCCTGTCATGTGCATTTAACCCGACCACAAAAGGCTCTTATGTTCACTCAAGAGGGCACAGATGACCTTCACCAGACACCTTATCTCTCAGGAGCGGTTTCTAATATTATATCAAGCTTCAGGAGCTGTGTAGAAATGGGGAAATCACATGATGCATCAGGAAAATGTTGACAGCATTCTGTATCCGTCTTCCGTTTCAAGACACAGTGACACCATGCAATAATGCTGTCTGGTCTTCCTTTAGAAATATAGATCAAGCTGTTCAGTCATTTTTAATAAGCACGTTATTTCCTTTTGTTGCATTGCCCGCATTTATTCACCAAAAATGAATTTCAAGAATTGCAAGGCTTTCTACAAACGTTTGGACATGCTTCCATCAAGATGGTGTTAAAAAAACTGATTTCCATTGATGGCAGCAGTAAGATTTTGCCAACCACAGGAACATGCACGAAGGATTTAACATTTTGAAAGGTGCCAGTTTCTAATAAATACTTTTTTGTATACATGATTAATAAATGCTGTTTAGGTCATTAATAAGAACATATTTTGCAGTTTATAGCAGCGAACATCCTCCTTCAGCATATCTTGCTTTGTCGTTTAAGCTAGCTCATAAATTCAACAGGAATTCGGTGGACAAATCCAGATTTATTACTTATGTTTCATTTACTTTCTTGCTGAGTTTTAGATGAGAAAATGAAAATCACTGTCATGTCTGTCCGTTAAGCTACAGTCTGCATCCATCACAACTGTCAAACTGGGCCAAAATAAAGATTCTGGTCTTGTCCAGTGTGTGTGTGTGTGTGTGTGTGTATATATATATATATATATAGTTGGCGTCCTGTTTCCAGTACATCTCAGCTGGGGAATGAAACCTGAGCTTTTCACTTGGACGTGGCTGTGGCCTGCCACAGTGGCTCACTCAGAGCTCCACCTGCCCCGAGGAGGCTTTTAAAGAGCTTTGGTGGGCAAGACAACATCTCCTCGAGAGCATTGTAGTTACATTAGAGCCTAATTAGACGGTAAAGCTCAAGGCCATGTAACCCGCTGCTAGGTTTCACACTCGCAGCCATCCATCTCCTTACAGGCCGGGCCAGCGGGCAGCATTGGGCTGACTAGTGAAGGGGACGCTCACCTGGGAGCTGGGCTATAGTAAATCAAAAATCTCTGGGCGTGACAGCAGGGTCACAGATTTTGGGCTCGAGGTTACTTTTTGGCTCCTAGGCTTTGTGCTGCAGATTAATCACTTGGTAAAGAAATGTGTGACATTGCTGTTTTTAGAATCAGGCCTAATAAGATTATGAAACCAGATTGAATTTACCACTGTTGTGAATGAAAGATCGTACGGTCGTATGTCGAGTTTAGATTACACATTTTTACCATAAAGAACCAGAAAATATCTATGCTTTGTATTTTCACAGCCTCAGAAAGATGCAACAGTAGCTTATTGGTTCTATACGTTCAACTTTAAGGCACGTTTAGATCATTAAAGTATTGTTCCATACTTGCCTTTCCTGAAAGAAAGACATCCCAGTCAACATTCACTTCAAAAAGGCAAATAGTGGAAATTGATGCTTTAGTGAAAAAGAAGTGCTGCCTTCAAATCAGCCTTCATGCCACCTGTCAAACTGATGAATGTATGTATGAAGGAGGCGGGGCGGTCAGTGCATCGGGGTCATGCCTGAAAATGTTTGGCCAGGGGCCACCAGAGCTGCAGAGATTAAAGGTGAAAATACTCAGAAAAGTGAACTCTTGTTTATGACTTTTGCTCGCCCAGAAAAAGGAAACAGCTCAACCCCAACAAGAGAAATATTTTACGGTATATACTGATTGATTGATTCATGTTTTGTTAGGATTAAGTGTTTAAGGTGTTGCCTATAACAGAGAGACAGCGCTTGATGGTTCCTACCGAGGAAGACATCATACCATCATGTATAGGGCGTCATATTGAACTCCTGGTTCGTTAATGTCCTCCAGGGGTGAAACCACAAGTACTTGAACTTTAACTGATCCACATCCTATAGAGAGCCACCTGCCAGGCTCTGCGAGAACTCGTGTCAAGTCCTGCGGATCACACAACATATTCCGTTTGAAAACATAAAACCTGTTGCATTGTATCGATGATCTGCGGTCAGCTTTTGAGTGACTTTACACTGTCAAAAAAACACGCCAAGGGCAGATCCCAGGGGGGACTTTGCAAAACTTGTTATCCCCATTTAAACCGAAATCCGATTGCAGGCCTTTTCAGGCCAGCCTCTTTGTACGCTCTCCATGTCTATGAAACCCTCTGTGCTGTTTAATGGGTTCATGGCCACGGGGCAAGGGTTACAGTGTGTCCTTCCTGCAATTAGCATTCACGGTTAGCTTAGCAGAACTAATGCACCACATCTTTGAGGATCAGGTTCCCCGTGTACCTCTGAGTGACTGCGGAGCAAGATTTAACCGACTCCTTGTATCCATTTCAACCTGCTTTATTAGATGTTATTTGCTGAATCCCCTGAAGAATACCATTTCACGCTAACTATTATCAGCCAATTAAGTGTCACATTGTCGCACTCAGGAAAGAAAACAGATGGATAAACTTGTGCATACATATAGTACAGCTATGTAGTTACAAGAATATTAGCACATGGGTCTGAACTATCAGTCACAGATCATACGGGCCCCTTCACTTCTATTGTCCATGTATATTTGTTTCTCATATTTTTTTCCACATTTCTCCGTCATAATAAAATAAATGCACTCTCTGTTTTGTCATTTTCTTCTTGTCTGGTTTTCCCTGTGACATTTAGGTCAAGACATTGTGATCTTATTGCAGTTTTCAGTACGCAGGAACATTTACACCAACTCTATTGTGGTAGCAGTTGTGGTTCCGTGGGGATCTCATGGGTCTTAAGTGACATCGCTGTTACACTGAAGCAGCTCGGAGCTGTTTTCTGCGATTAGCTTTCTCTGTTAATATGTAGGCTGTAAAGCGATTGCATTTATTTGTTTATATGATGGGAGTAATACGCCAACAGACATAAGAGTACAAACGAACACTGTGCTACATGGATAAAGGTGAATTGAAACAACGCTAATGTCCAACAGGAAAGACTCTCACACTTTGAAGGAGGGGGACAAAAATATATATTGAATAAATTAAAAGTATGAATGCAATAAAATGTAGACAATCAAGTCAACATCTGGGTGAAATGCCACAGTTCTCAGTCATCTTCAGTTCAATGAGAACATTGAAAGGGACAATGTTCGTTAATACTTATTATGGATGTGGAAATGTGTGTTTAAACTCCGACCTGTGGTTAAGCAGGGAAAAATCTATGGTATTGAACATAAAATACATTTGTCATTTCCTAAGTGCATGCTGTCTGAGTGATCAGTGACTGCAGTGCATTACAGAGTCCAATCAATGACACACAAAAAGAGGTGCTTTCATAAACAGCTTTTGATTATTGGACATTATTAACTTTTCGGGAATTCAGTGAAGTGAAGTATGTTGCCCCATCGACTCAAATGCAGATTAAGCAAACTAATGTGCATACCGAGATCAATGTATTCATCCAGTGGTGTTTCTGTGCGTAGAAACGGCAATGCATTGAGAAGTCTGGCTCTAATTCATCATCGTCCGCACATTATATTATTATTGATGGCTCCTGCCTTGGGCTAGTCCATTTGTTTTTTAGATTTGTGACAGGCGGCAGAATGCTGGATGGAGGTTTATTCTGCAGCCGTGCCGCACACTCTCTCTTATTTATCTATTGATTATCATACCTCCCAATAATCTGGCGCCTGACACATTTGACAACATTATGTGGAACAGGTCAGAGGACAGCGCTAATGAAACTGAATGATGGATGTTGTTATCCGCAGCATTAACCTTGCTGATAGTTGTCACAGGCGGCACATTTACACGCACACGTAGCTGTGACCCTGCAGAGCCTGCTGGGATCGCCATGAAAAATAAAGAGCGGAGCATTCATTGAGGTGGTCAAGAGGAATGTACGTGAAAAAAGAAAAAGAAAAAGAAGAACATTTTACAGTTTAACCTAACAGTGTTGCAGGCAGCATTTGCATGTCAAAGATGCCTGAAACAGCATTTAAATGATCATGTTTCTGGGAAAGGTGAAAAACATTGTTGGGGGGGGGGGGTGAAAAGAGCTGCACGGCTGCTTGAAGCAAGAACAGGCTGCTTTTGAAATAACATATCTGACTACAGACCAAGGTTTATTTGACCTTTTAGTAAATAGCCGACAAAATCGAGGTAATGTCACCACAATGAGAAATTAAACCACGCGTGAATGTCATCGTCACTGCAATTTATCCAAACAAGATAAAAGTGAGCAGATATTCTCCACGCGTCTGGATTTTTGTCAAAGTCTTAGAAAAAGCAGGTAGAAAATGACATTGTACAAAATCACATTCTGTGCGAGCACTGTGAGTGAAGTCATAAGAGAGGTCTGTAACACCGGGCGTGAAGTGAGCTTTATGACTGCGAACGCACCGCTCTGCTCCTCTCCACTCCATCCATCCATCCCCGCCTGGCTAATGTATCCCTCTCAATAGCCGGTGACAAGGGGAGAAAAGACTGCCTGTGTGAAGCACAAAAAGCCCCACCGCGGCCACGTTCGCCACAGTAATTGGCAAAGGAAGCTTCATTTCATTCACTCCCGTATGTCTTTTGTTGTCCTGTAGGTTTTTACAAGTGTGCTGCTTTTGAGGGTTGTGTAAAGATTGGCTAATTTCTGCAGCCCCCTGCCTGTTGCTACCCATGTGCCCATTTTATTTATTCTTTTGTGAATACACAATTGAAAGATTCCTTCTTCTTTCTTTGTTGGACACCGAAGTGTATTAATAACTCAACATTTAATAGAGTCTTGATGATACTTTTGACTACCCCTACTTCATTTTGAACATCTGCAAGAGGTGGAAAAACATTTAATCTCTTCTGAATCCTACTGCTTTCACACTCTCAAGCTTTGTTGCTGTACTGTAAAGTAGTGGTCACAGAATAGAGCTGGGTGGGCATTAGAGGGACAGCCTTTCTCCTTTCATTAGCACATTGTAGTAGTTGTATAAAAGCCTGCAAAATGTAGCTTGTAGTTTCACCACAATTACACTTTATCCTGTTGTAAAATGCATAAAAAGATTTTTCACTATGTGACACCGGTGCCTTTTTGTTTCTCATGAGCACTCTTAACCTTCTGATACATCAGGTTTATATGAATACTGGTGCTAGGAAAGGTCTTGGGGAAATGTCTGCTTTTACTATGTGTTATTTTCACAGATCCCGTATTTATGTAAGTATTTACATGTTTTCAGCAGTTTCTGCTGTAACAATGTTGTGCGCCAGTGGTTCCCCACCTGTTTTGCTTTTGACCCCTTCATATAATGCCGACCCCTTATCGCAGTTTGCACATCTATGAGTTGTGAGCATCACATTGTTGCTTTTCATTCTCAGTTTGTTTCATTTGAATCACTTTTGTAAATTTCCCCGCTGTGGGACGAATAAAGGTTTTCTGATTCTGATTCTTTTAGAAGCCTGAATGAGTTAAAATGTAAGGTATGTTGCAACCAAAGGGGAGAAAAATACTAACTATAATTTGGAGAAGCAGGGTCTCCCACGTTGGGGTCTGCAGTATGGTCTAAAGTTAAGCAGAATGTCAACAGTTGTTATTGGGACTATTTCTTGAGTAAAAAGTAGTTTGAGTGAAAAGTGTTGACAGCAGGGTCAGCAGGATTATCCTGAGTGACCGTCAGGAGAGATTGTAGCTGTTGAGTTTTTAGCCACGCTAGCAGCATGGCTATGGATGGTAATGTCGGTCGGTCCACCACTCTGGTCCAGACTGAAATATCTCAACAACTATTGGATGGTTGGCCATGAAATTTTGTAAAGACATTCATGGTGCGCGGGCAATGCATCCTGATGCCTTTGCTGATCAACCGACTTTCCCTCTATCGTCGCCATGAGATTAACATTTGTGGGTATTTTTTTGTGAGAGAGTCTTGACAACTATTGGATGGATCGTCACGCTGTATTCATGGGGACGTTCATGTCTCCCTCAGGATTCAAAAATAATTGTAAAATTGAATATGAAGTCTGTTTGGTTATGATCAAATACTGGCAAAACTATTGAGATTCCATCAGCCTAAACTGTACTTTGTTTTTGCATGTCTATAAACCAGGGTTCAGCAAGAAAATTAGCTTCTATCTCTTTTTTTAGGTGAACTGACCCTTTAATTTACAATAACATTATTACTCTAGCGTAGAGGTGTATGGTGTCACAGTCCTATTTAAGATAAATACCTTTGTAAAATTGAAGGATTTTGAAGCTAAGATCGCTGCCGTGATTACAGGTAGATAAGAGATGCAGAGTGATTGTTAACTGCTGAATATTAATGCACTGACGGTTTCAGTGCATTTCACTGTCCACATTGTGTTTGTTTAAGGGCACAATCAGAGCTAAGAGTCATTCCTAACCGTTTCCCCACTTACAGTAAACACAGCTTTTCCCGAGGGGTTAGACTCTCAGTACAACACAATCTCATCTCTAGTGCCCTTCACAGATGAAACAGGCTTGCATCTCAGAAAATATTACAGTTAAAAAGAGCGCATTGACCTCCGCCTGATCAGAACCTTTGAGCTAGTCAAATTGAGGGAAGATGGGGGTTTACAATATAATACGGTCAAATTGTTTGTGGAGTTTAAAGCGCTGGAATTCGGCTGTTCAAGCAGGCGAAAGGAATAGTTTCAAACATTTTTGGAGAGAAAAAGCAGTTATGTCCTCGAGTACTGACCTGTATGAATACAGCCCTGTGGTGCAGGATGTGTCCTTCATGTCCATGCTGCTCTACAGTTCCGTGTCCTGTACCTGACCCGACAACCCTGGGGACCGTGCCCAACGGCCAGAGGTCAAAGTTAGACACCTGGTCATACTGCAGGGTCAAGACTTGTAGTACATCACTTCCTGCCTCAACAAGTCTTTAACTTACAGATGGTCAGAACAGCTCTCTGTAGGTTACATGACGCATGTTTACTGCAAGGGAAAACATATTTACAGCTAATTCTATTGTGCTATAGATTCACATAAACTCGATATCCGGGAGGATTTACATTTTAACAGAACCCTCATTGATTCAGTTTTACAGAGGAATTGCAGCCTGGGATCAGTTTACCTTGTTACCTTGTCACACTATGTTCTGGTCTGATCGCCATGTCCATTTCCGCTCAGCTTCCCCTCCCTCTCGCCACCACACTGCCCGACAGAGCTCGCTTTGTCCCGGTGGCCAGTCATCCATTCCTAATATCCAGTCTTTTACCGTGCTGGAGACGTGCTGCAGGCTTTCAAAGAGCAGAGTGAGCTGTTGATGGATGCCCTCCATCTCCCAAATGAAGCTTTGAAGAAACCTTGTGGCCTAGTAGTGACAACAAGTGACTCTGAATAAGAAGCATTAAATCATTACATCTTTTTATTATGACACCAAATAGTACAAATACATTTAAACATAAAATCACTAATGAATAAAACAACCATGCTTAAATCAATCAGCTGAAGAGTAAACAATGGTTAACAATCAAGTTGGCTTGATACTGAAAGTGCTTAAAGTTTTTTTTTTTTTTTTAAAGAAAAGCAAAATTTATTTATATTAACCTGCGTGCACCCACCACTCAGAATGACATATTTCTCTAAATCCTTCTCATCCCATATCGTCCGATATGATCAATATTGCTATACAAGTGCTGCGGAGAAAACAGTTCCTGAGGACACCCTTTAGTACTTAAGTTGAAATACGCAAAGACAATAAATGTGTCAGAAACCTTATAAATTCAAGCAACGTTGACCAAGATTAGGAAAAGAACCACAGTCTAGAAAATGTGCGTGTACAAATGCAAAGAACACAGTGCTGTTTGTACAATCTGTCCCTCAGGTAAAACAGTAAACAGACATTTGAAAAAGTGAGGAGCTTGAGTACAGTGTAATGATGTTTCAGGTAGAGAGATGCCATGCAAGGAGATACCATCAACACAGAGAGCTGCCTCTATTGCATTAGCTAAAGGCACTGATATCTTGATGGAAATAACTTCATTTTGCCCACTACCAGGCACAGTAAATACAATTGCTAGCTGTTAGCGCAGCTGTGTAAGCCTGGTAACTGATGGAAAGTGACTCAGTTATGAATGGTGCTGGTGGTGCTCTTGAATATGTTATCATCTCCTCTGTGCGGTGGAGCATATTAATAAAGCACCTTACAGTTACACCGTCTAAACAGACCGTAAATCACTGCCCACAGTGGCAGCAGCATGCTCGGCCCTCATCGTACCAGAGGCCGCCGGTTTGTAACCGCCACAATTAACACATTAAACACTTCAATCCTGAACTGATGTGACACAATCAGCTAGCATAATGATTCATTAATGGCTGGTGTAAAGTGTGGGCCAGCCCTAGAAATTCCAAACAAGAGAAAGTTAATCAGGCTAATTGTCTACAACCATTTTCATTAACATAATATTGCCAACTAAGGGTTGCAGAATCAGGGAAATTGGCTTTTTTTTTTTTTCTTTCTTTTTTTTTTTTTTTTTTACAATAAATGCTCAATTAAAGACATTGAGAAATTGTGTTTTTAAGACAATATAACAAACTACACCCACTGCATAGTAAAAGGCACTCAGTAAAAACGTGATTAGGTTTGAGCTAAATTAAGAGTTTGGTTTTCTGCATCTGCATACTTGTAATTAAGAATGCTTCCTCTCCCTGCAGCGCCATGTTGTGATGGCTATCCTCTGTATTGACTGAAACACACGGTCAGTGGCTGAGTGCGATGCTGTGAATGGTGTTGGCTGAGATTTTGGCATCTGCTTCCTCCCCGCTGATTCTGAAGATCACAGAGGTGTTGGAGGGGATGGTGGTGGTGGCGTTGAGGGATTTACCCAGCCAGCCCTGAGATCCACGCTTGTACATTTTAACTGTTACCTGCAGAGAAGGACAGAGAGAAGTCAACAGGAAATACAGATAATTAAGGTTATAAAGGGAGAGTTTGAACAGAAGTGGCTATAAAATAAGGTGCTGTTCCTCAGATTTTTTTTTTTTTTTTGGGGGGGGCTTTTGCTGGGGTCATGACCCTGACTGAGACCTCTGACCTCTGCCTAGAGCTAAGCAGACGATCATGACTTCATGACACATTTGACCTCAACATGAACAAGCTGTTGCTTAGTCTGTAGCCATGCAGTCTGTCAAACTTGACCCTGAAAGTATTGATTTGATGATTTGATGATTTGCAGGTAAAAGATGGCAAGGTACCCGCGACAAAACTGGGCTATATTTGGTTGAAAAGTAAACATTTTTAAAACACATTACGGTTACATATTACTGTTATTACTCTTGATTAAACAGCATTTAAATAGCTAAATTTCAATTTGCAGCAGAAGAATAAATAACAATTATATGTAAGTTAGAGATCTATAAAAACATTTAATTTTTAACCTAGCATATTGTTACCTGTAAATGACCAAATCTATTCTTTACATAGATGGATTAGTTGTTTAGTCTGTCCATTGTTGAAAAATAGCAAAAACATTCCCATCATAATTTCTAAGAGCCTAAAATGGCTTGTTGCATCCGAACAACAGTCCAAAAATCAAAGATATTCAACGAGCATTTTTACTACAAAAATGATTCAAATGATAAGCAAAACAGTTGCTGATTCATTTTCGGTTGAGCGACTTATTTAACCAATTACGTTTTTCAAATACATCACGCTTATTTGGGGTTCCATTCCAGTTTGAACATGTATGTAGTTTTATACTTGGTCAAATGTATTACAGGCTAAAACAAATCCCTTCACCTTTTATTGGAAGACAATAATTGGGTGAACTTCCTGTTTAGGAACCAATTAGTCATCCACTGAAATGGGCTTAAAAAAAAAAAAAAGAAGAAAAATACTGTAATATTTTCCACAACCCCGCTAAAACGCACTTTTGGAAGAGTAATCCAAACGGCAGTCTGAAACAGAATAAATATTAAATTAACCTTGTTTTCACTGTGAGCTATTTTAATTCCCCTCCACATCTTGAATGGAGTCATACCTCTCTTGATTTTATGTAGGTTGTAGGGCATAATACGCTTTAACACTACATCAAAACTGCCTGTTATGTTTGAGCCTGACAATGGAAGCCTTAACTAGATTTAGACATGCAGGTAATTGAACCACATCCATTTCAAAAAGAATACCTCGCTGCATCTCTTGTTTGGCTGCATTTACAGGGGATAACAGAATATTACAGTGCCTTTTCACAGTTCCATTTTCTTTCACTTTAGCATTAGGCAATTTTTCAATTATTATTTTTTTCCATGTTCTTTCATCCCCGGCTCTCCATAATGTCTGGGCCTTTTAGTTAATGGTAGCGACAGTCAGAGCCCAGTATATCGGCCCTTGTCCATTTTGCAGGTCATTGTGGAAGCCCAATAGGCCTTTTATTACGCCGACATCAAAAGGCAGATAAGCATTAGAGGTGGGGAGAATACCCTGCACTAGATATGTTCCCTCTTTCCTTTGTCTGCTATTGAAAGTGATCATTTTAATAGTGAAGAGGTTGGTGTATTTGGGGCTGATGGGAAGTGCGACACCCCTGACAGCCTACGAATATGAGCAAGTCGATAACACAACACGAGCACACAGCACACCCTCAACACCTGCACACTCTTGCTGCTAAACTAATTATCTGCAACAAAGGCCACTGCGATTTCACACACATCTTTCCACCATTTACTTACTTATTACTGTGCATTAAAACAGGGCGAACAATTGTGTCTTATATTGCAGCCTTGGCCGAATGCCACATGGCTTGTATTACAATAGCATCAGACACTTCAGAATGAGTGTCTATTAATTTGGGATGCAGGAAAAAATTGCTTCATGACAGCTGGTGGCAGAGAGGCGCATAAACCAGCACAAAGACATCAGAGAGGAATTATTCTAACAAATCATAGCCAAACGTAATAGTAATTATTTAATTTAATGGAACTAAAGTTGAGTACTTTTATCTTTGTGGCGCAGACAAAATAATGTTTTTGCATCATTCAAACCTGGACAGAAATAGAAAAAACGACTTCATATAGTAAGAGCAGCACGAGAGACTCTGAAACACTCAAAAGTGCATTGTGGGAAAGCATCCAAAGAGCATGTACCTCCATCATGGCAGCACAATCCTCTAAATGTTGTTTTAATTAAAGAAAGTGTTCGGAAATCTGCATCTAGATCCAGATCTGCATCGAAATATGCATATTAACAATCATGCTGATTAGCTGATGGCAGACCATGGTGTCTTTGGAGAAAAAAAATAGTATATTAAGTGTATATATATATATATATATATATATGAAGTATAATACATTTGTAAGGATAAATTCTGCAAAATGTAATTTATAGACATATCAAATCAACTAATGTATTAGTTAGTCGACTTAGAATTTCTTTAGTCGAGGACAGCACTAGAAACTTGTAGGGGGAGTGAGTGGTGATTAACAATTTAAGCTGGCAGAGAATCATTTAGGCTAAAATGGCCGCATCCTAAATAAACAGATTTACCCTGAACCACAAAATACAGTAAAAAAAAATGCTTCCTGCTTCACAGACAAACAGGCTTCAAAACATTACCTTCTTGATGGAGGTAAATACAAAACACTTAACCTTCACCAAGCAGAAAAGCTCCAGAGAAATACTGCATAATTTTAAATCAAAATAACCAAAACAGGTTTAATTAACTGCTACATTGACTGTGTTTTGCCACATACAGGAAGGACGTATGCAGCTGTCTTTGGCATGAACTCAAAGAAGGGAGTTCTGTGTGGTCTAGACAAGCTGCCTGCCAGGTGTTGTTCAGCAGAGATGGTGCGTCAGGTACAGGAACTGTCACTGCATGTTACCCCCACAGCCACTTGAGGCAAGTGTCTCAGGGTAAAGACGATACTGTATCTAAATTACAGTAGAAAAGCAACGTGTGAAGGAGCTGCCGACATAAAAAAAACAATGTTATTCCAAGTGCAACCTGCATCCTACACTTAGATGGAGCCTGCTACAGCTGCACACCCTTCAAGCAGCCAATAGTTACTAAAAACAATGTCTCTTTTAACTGTGAATTGTCCACAATGTATGAGAATTAATACTGTTTCAAGCACAGACAGGCCTGAATGTGTGTGTGTGTGTGTGTGTGTGTGTGTGTGTGTAACACTTAATGGCGAGGACAGGACCCTTGGGGCTAAGGTTGGGTGTCACACAAAGGGCTAAGAGCTCACCTAACGGTGTCTACCCCTGATACGCCTCTCACTTTCAGCGTCGGGGAGGGGGAGTCTTGTGAATGACATCACTCCTCACATTTCAACGAGACAAACTCCGTCTTCTTATTTACCGTCTACTAATAGTCATAAATCCTGCCTTTGGTACGCTGTTCACCTTTTACCCTCTTAAACTCAAGACGACGGCTCCTTCTAACGTCTCCTTACAAAACAGCTGATAGCGATCTGACTGGTTTCCTTAGCTTCTACCTGTAGGGGCGTTCATGGCACAGATTCTCAGCCAGTTTTGTGTCAGAAATCCCAAATGAATTATTTTAGTTAGAAAAGTAAAACTAATAAAGTTGCCTCATGGACTTTGCATTGTGACCACACACTGTAGAACTAATTGTAAAAGTATAAATGCGATTAAATGTATTTTTTTTTTTTTGCAATTGAAGGTCTGACAGGTCTGACAAACATGAATAATGTGAGGAACTGTGTAATTGGGTAGGGACGTGTCACCACCTGTGTGTATTGCCATTCACAAAGTTCAGATTGTTTCTCCTGATAAAGTCAAAGAATCCCAGTGGGGTATCAGTCAGCGGGGGCTGTTACCTGGAGCCATGGGTGCAGTGTTTCAGGTGAACTCTGAGTGAGCGTAACGCCACACCAGCTTCAGACGACGGGCTCTTTGTTCCACGCTGTGTCTCACCAGACACAGATGGGGAGGAACACCGAGAAGCACACCTCTGGCGCAGCAAACATGTTTGTCGACGCGCCAAATGTGATGGAATCGTACCAAAAGTGGTTCGCTGTCATTTCGGATAGATTCAACAAGGCAATTAGGTAAACACTGTGTGGTTTGGCTCACTGGGTGAATAAATTAACAACCTGCTGAGAGGGGTGTGAATCGCTGGATTATCAGCAATTCGTTGAAGTTAGATTCTTCAATTAACTGAATAATCGTCCAGTGAAGAAGATGTCTGAAAATGACAATCTTCAAACTGCTGACAAAATTCAGAGGCAGAAGGTATTACTTTTAAAACGATATAAAGCTGATTAATCGGTAATCAATATTGTCGTTGAATAATTTTCAATTGACCAACTAATCTATTCATTAACTAAGCGTATCAGAAAAATAAATTCATCACCAGAATTGCATCGGCCCATTTAAAGGATCTACAATACTTCCTGCCTGAAATACTCTAACATCAAAATTGAACTCCAGATGTGGACCATCCATTAAGATGCCTAAACTTTGGTTTGGTGACATTACTGTTAACTACATTTGTCTAAAGTCATGAACGCAAAACATGGCTGGTTGAGTTGTAAATAGCAACGTCTCTGCTTCCAACCAACCTGCCTCAGCTAACAGGAAGCCATTAGACTCTCGGCAATAACCATTTACTTCCATTCACCCAGCTCTGACTTTATTTTCCATCCACATAAGTGAATTTTCTGCGAGAGGTTAAAATATGAATCCCCCTCCTTTTTCTCCTCAATGGGTCTGGTTGTCTGGCTGACTTGAGAGGGCACAATCTATGACTGATTTAATTTGCTCTTTACGAACATCTCTAACAGCATTACCCCCAGAGCATACACTGACTGCCCCCATCTGACTCCATTAACTCCCAAATCAGGTTTAAAGACCATATTGATGCCGTCCGTTATTAAGGGTGATTATCAAAACAACAGACAATGGGCCAAAGTGTCTGTTAACTAGTTTATCCATAATTTCACATAACTGTAACAGATGGCAGGGCTGTCAATTAAATACTGTATCTGCTGCTCACAGCGGCCACACAGTGTCTGGATATGCAACATATTAGCCTCCACATTAAAAGAACGATAGTCTGCTCACAGGTGGTCGGAGGAAATGGACCGAGCACACAAAACAAACGTGATATTAAATGTCAAACATAGAAATTCATCAATTTGAGTAAACAGTGAGAACTTGCTAATTACCAGCTGGTGTTTTTAAGCTGGCGCTGAGGGTCTTTCTGTATAACAAAAAAGAAAAAGAAAGGCACAGATAAAAAATTCTAATGTTGCCGTTCAGTCCACTTCACCACCTTTATTCTCCTCAATTAACGAGAATGGCTTTTGAAACTGTAATTAAGTGTCTCTGCTCCACTCGGCCTCTTCATTATTCATGAATCCCTATTGATCATATCTTACAACCTATACTGTGGGGATCACTGTAATATCCTGAATCCCCAAAACAAATAGCTGAGCTTTTCCGAGTTAAAATTAACATCTTGGCCACTGACCAAAAGGAAAGTTTCCATTAGATACTAAATCCAGCATTTAATGCTAAATTGGAGAAGAATCATTAAAAAGCTTGTACGACGCCTATATGGTCCTATTATGTACCATAGCAAAGGTCTGGGCAGTAATTAAATATGATTGTTTATTGAGCTTCAGTGGAGCCATATTAGTATGCTATGATCATATCATTACCGTTGCAACCAATGATTATTTTCATTACCGATTAATCTGCACATTATTTTCTTAATTAATCATTTGTTGTTGTCAAATTGCTTTTTTGATCTGACAAATAGTCGGAAACACAAAGACATTCAGTTAACTATTATATATGACAAAGAAAGTCATCTATTCCTCTGGCTGGGCAATATGTATTGATATTTTATCGTTATCCTGATATGAGACTAATATGGCGTAATATGGCGATATTAGTGTTGTCTTTTCCTGGTTTTAAAGGCTGCATTACAGTAAAGTGATGTAATTTTCTGAACTTCCGAGACTATTCTATTATTTGCCTTTACCCACTTAGTCATTATATATATATATATATATATATATACACACACATATACATATACATATATAATATATAACGTTTTGCATAATAGCGTATAATGCATGCAGTATACAATATAACAGTATAAACATACAATATTAATGGGTATCAGTATTACCAACTGCGTGTCTTGCACAACCACAGCTCATTCCACATTCAAAGAAATTATTTTGTAATGAATATTAATGGCTTGGAGCTTTATTTTAAACATGTATTCAAATTTACTGAAACTCAGTCTCCACCTGTGTTAAGTAGGAATGTGTAAAACATGAACTCTACTGGTTGATGTTTAACTAAATTAATAAAAGAGCACTTGAAGAGCTCTCCAACATGACTGGTATTACATGCTGGGTG
Organism: Bovichtus variegatus; assembly: GCA_943593645.1. Classification (NCBI taxonomy): domain Eukaryota; kingdom Metazoa; phylum Chordata; class Actinopteri; order Perciformes; family Bovichtidae; genus Bovichtus; species Bovichtus variegatus. Next base: position 11,172,202 of record CALSCE010000091.1, on the reverse strand, counting down.
ATGAATTTGGAGGAAACACATTGAGTCATCTTCAAATTGACAGACGCAGAATCTCTCCACGGGACTCTTCACAGTGGCTTAACGCTCGAGTGAAAAAATAGATTTTACCAAGTTTAATCACACGCTATTACAAGGCAGCTTTTATCATTGCCTTCCAACGTATAAGTGCTGGTGTCTTCACTAGTTCATTACAGACACTTGTGATTCTGCAGCACCCTTCTCATGTGTAATTGCATGGTTAGCTTTTCTCTGTAGCTTCCTACACACACTCTGGTGCAAATTATTTCCAATTCCAGTTTCCTTTCGAGAGCGATGCTGCAATTACAGAAATCTGAACATCCTGGTAATTTCCCTTCAATTTTCATTTTTGTTGAAAAATGAAACTAATAGCTCTTTCTTCCTGTGATAATCTTCAGAATTATTTTCTTTAGTACAGAAATCATCCTCCCATCAAGTTTAGTACTCGATAGACCCAATGAACATTTAACTCTACGGGACACACAATCTGATAAATTGCACTTTTATGTATTTTTTTTTCTTGGTTCACGTCTGGTAAACAAAAAAAAAAAAGATACCGGTGTTTTTCTGTGGCCCAAAAGCATCGTCTTATAAGTACACAGGCTTTCAGATAAATAACAGGCACTGTCATGTTCATATAGGATTGTTTGTGTAGCAAATTACATTTTATACACCATACACAGGATTCTGCCATATATGTGAATGACTATTATAAATGTTTTTATCATCAATAGCAATGGGTACTGCATATATTTTCTTTTAATGGATAAATACTTTTTTTCTCAACATAAAAAGAGACCAAAAAGCTGCAGTGGTTGCCAGTATTATCTATTTAGACAGCAGAATTTGCAGGCTTTGTAAATGGCCAGCTCCTGGCCTTTTGTGTGCCTCCATTCATTATCACCACAAAGCGGTTGATGTCTCGCCTCTCTGCCTTTTCTTTGCTAAGCACCGGGCGCACCAGACTGTCCATTACAGGCCTGTGACGCGTGCAGCCTGGGAGATGGCCAAACAGAGAGGAATGCTAAAGTTAAAGCGGAGTTAAATTAACAAGCTACATCCGTGTGGAATCTGCAGCCAGTCAGAGAGACGAGATGTATCTACGGTAACCGAGGTCTGATTATTTGTTAGCATGGATGTTGGTGGTGAATTTGCAGCCTTTTCGCATGGCGGCTTTTCTTCTATTAATCAGCTGACAGGGTGGAGTAGTCAAGTTACGGTCGTAGGAACTCAATTGTTGTTTCTCAGCTATGCAATTAGTAGACACTCTATATGCTGACCGTGAGTAAGAAGACTTTTTTTTATAAACACAGGGGCTCCATTTCTACTCCTCCTGAATAAACAGGATTATATAAACTGGTACAAAGACCTCATGAAACAGTCAAATTTCAGAATAGACGACATGAAGATGAACACCATAAGTAACCTGCACTTTAAATTATGACATGAATAGATCTTTAGCTCTTTCTCTTCTCTCACACACACACACACACACACACACACACACACACACACACACACACACACACACACACACACACACACACACACACACACACACACACACACACACACACACACACACACACACACCCACACACACACACACACACACACACACACACACACACACACACACACACACACACACACACACACACACACAGTA
>CALSCE010000091.1:11123624-11170415 GCA_943593645.1 Bovichtus variegatus | reverse complement strand
ACACACACACACACACACACACACACAGTAATTACCGCTCAATCCATACAAATTGAATGAAGCCAGAACCGTGGTCTAAGAATATAGACCATAATTAATAAATTACAGCCACTCTACTCAATCATTCTCCACTTTGGGGACTTGTAGACATCCCATTCTCCACAGAATAATTGACTGAGCCCGCAGAAAAACACACCTAGTGCCTCCATGGTGGCTTTGTGGATGCATCTGGTGCCACCTCTTACAACCAAACAGATGCCTGAGTGAAACTGTGGGTCATATCGCAGATCTTCTATCCTGTGTGTTTACAAGTAACAAATCAAAAGCATGCATTATTTCTGGGCTCTGAAAATACGCCTGGGGGAACTATCAAGTTTCTTTGCCTCCCCCCAAGCTTCCCCTCGCAGCTGCTGCACACGAGCAAAGACCTTTTTTTTTTTTTTTTTTTTTTTTTTGCTTAAGATGGAGTGGGTGACACAGTCATGGAGTCCAAAGGAGCAAATGTTTTACTTAAGTTTATAGTACAAATCCTATGGCAAATCTATGTTTTTTTTTGGTGGTTATTGCAGCTAAATGTTGGGAAACATATAATGGTCACACATGTATACTGTCCATTGTATTTCAACACACTAAGCAGGTTAAAACAGAGACGTTATTTACCATATATTCTCCAAGTCACATTTCAAAGTGAAATATGGGCGGGGGGTTCGCCTCACACTGCCTCCATTTACAAATATTTCTTTGAAAATAATATATTTTGTTGTCGCCTTGTGTGTCCCCTTGGGCTAGAAAAGGGCCCACTGGAGACTGTCTAATGATTGTTGGGTCATGTATCAAATACACAGCAGCTGGAGGCGAGAGTACATACAGTCTGGATGTTTGGGGTGAGAGGGTGTGACCTAAAGCCTGAGTGGAGTCTGTAAGGAAAGCCCGGGCTGAGTGAATGCTGTAATGGATGCTGACCAGGGGTCGTACCCACTGGACCTTAAGAGCTCTGACCTTTTACTGTCTAACAATTATATAATTATTCATAATTACTTCATTCAACTACTAATTTCTCTAACAAGTAGCACTGAAGCACCATTGCACAAGCAAAAATGTAATGTTTGCGAATGATATCAGGGAAAAAATGTCACCAAAGCAACGATCATTTTGTGTAAATATCATAATCAGTCAGATTCAACCACGGTAACCCTTACATTCATCGTCACGTCGACAATTAAGATGTCCTTTCATGCCACCTGGAGAGACAACATGTAACTAATCATAATCATTGCCTCGCAATAACATAAACAATAATTATCTACCGACCTGAGGATGTGAATGAGCTGAAATGATGCTTATTCACATTCAATGACTGGATTCCATCAAGTGAGCTCTTGAGTACCTTGTAGGCAGGCAGAGTGACTTACCTCAATAAAAAACTGAAGAGTTAGGGCAGTAATTAACACTAGGAGCGTTAATTGGAAATTATCTGAGAGCACACTAGAGGGAAACATGTTTTTAAAACAGAGTAAAAAAAGCGTCATTCAGCTTCATCTAGTTTGTGAAATAAAGATTTTTTTTTTAAATGACCACTATGAGTCTAATTGTTTCACTTCTAAATAAATAAAGCCTTTTATTAGTTGGACTTAGCCTGATCATTCTGAATCATCTCCCAGTAAAAAAAAAAACCTGTAAAACCTGAGATTTTCTTTAATTGAAGGTCTCTTGACCAAAATCGTATCGTAACAACCTAATCGGATGTCTGTATAAAGTGATATCCTGACATTTTCTAAATTAAAAATGGCCCTAACTGTTTGCAAATAATTGTAAAATTGCTTTGATGCTCTGCAATCTTTAGTCTTACTCAAGCCTGTGTTTTTCCAGTTCTCAGAACAAGAGGGGAATGCCTAAAAACTCACAGTCATAGTCATAAAGTACTACTGCCACCTGCTGGTCTTCTGGTTCATGCTGGGCTTTTTGCTTTACATTATTATTTGAAGCTGTTGAGGCAGCATTCAGCTCTCATTTACACACGGTACCTCTGGTCCTGGTAGCTCATCCGAGTGGACTGACCTGAGGAGCGTGTCCCAGCAATGACCACAGCGAATCAGCTGACAGGGTCTTGACTCTGGAAAACTCGAGTGTGTCTGTCTCCTGTCGGTTGAGAGCGATGTACTGGCAGCTCTGGAAGTCTCCTTTCAGCTGCTCACCACAGTGCAGCCGCACCAGATCCCACGTCCCCACCCTCCTCAGGACCTCCCGCACTGACTCAATCTGCTTGTATGACAGATGACCTGCAGGACAAAAAAAACACAAACATGTCAGAAGCCTGATTATTTAATCATAGTATGTGGTGGTATACAATATTATTAAATAAATAATCAAACTGGTCAAGTTGTTGAGTCCTCAAAGTCTTTTTATCAAACACATTTTCAATGTCAGTAAGATTATTTGAGTCTTTTGGTGGCATTTTATGTCTTTTTTAGAGAGATGATAGGAAATGAAGGGAGAGATAGATGGGATGACATGCAACAAATGTCCCACGTAAGACTTGTAACCGGGGACATTGTGATTAATGGTCAGTGCCTTGTTTCCAAAACTTATCGGCAGTTTTCACTATCATGAAACAACACAAAATAAGGCAGACCACTGCACTAGAATCAAGAAAAACAACACTGATAATTTCATTTAAACAAGTGAATTAGTATGGAAAACATGTTGAATTAACAACTTTCCTTTATACAAGTGCAGCAGTCTGTTTCATTTGGTCTACTTTTGAAACAAGCAGTATGCACAAGCAGATTTCTTCAGTATTAGAACATCAATTTAATCCCTCAAAGTATAAATGTTCATCTTTTAAGGAACCGCTCACCAGAAAGCCAGGCTGGAGTCAGTGCATCTGATATCCAGGCCATGTAGCCCTCCCTGAAAGATCTGAGGAAGTCGTCTATCTGGCTGTGGGAGACCAGCTCCCTCTTCTTCCTCAGCTCCTCATCCAGCTCGCAGTCTGGAGAGAGGAAGATAACCCTGGGGAAGAAGAGGCTTGGGCGTACTGACACTCCGCTCCTCTTTAAATGGCCACAAAAGTTAGCCGTCTTGGTCTAGAAGAGAGAAATTAAGGGAAGTAAGGGGTAATTAGTTTTGGATTAATCATTTAGTCTATAAAAGCTCAGGAAACAGTGAAAAAGGCCATAACTAAGGTCGGGTACCAATCAACACTTGTGGTATTGAACAAATGTCTGTAGCATTAAGAAGTAGCAGTAAAAACAGCTGCTATTCAATGTCTGGTCACATTTGTAGTCTTGTTTACTTTGTCTTTGATAAGACAGTCTCTGATTTAAATAATCATTTTGCCGATTATAGACATTTTGAAGCAAAGTTCTGCTTGTGTTTGACATTTGAGAACGTTTAGATTCATTTTTTTAAATTAAACGCTGGTACTTTAGAAAAAACATGTTTGTATTCTTTAAAACAAAGTGTAGAAAAATGTGTTGTTTAGTTCTTGGTACCTAGAGCCCTCGGTGTTATCTTATCAATCTCTTATCTTATCCTATCCATCTAACCAACAGAGATACTCAATTTACAAGGATGTACAAATATAAATGTAGCAAACGATCAATCGATTATCAGAATTGTTGTTCATGATTTTTCTGCTGATTAACTGATTAATTGACTAATTAATTCATTGGCTTCAAATTGAGAGTTTATTAAAGCAGAAACGATAGTCAGCATGTGTTAACATTCACACAGGATGCCTTTGTATTAAACAGTTATATAATGACATAAAAAGACACACAAATGCAGATGTCCGCATTTCAATTTCTAAAAAGGACCCACTATAAATTATAAATGATACAACTTTGAATTGGCAGAGACGGTGGAGCTGTATCTGCTTTGTGTCGATTAATGAAGTTAATACGTCCAATTCAGGCAGAACTATTTAAATAATGCAGTGTGTGTTTGCCATCAGACTCTTCTATCAAGCTCCCGGTCCAAATTGAGCATCTATAGAGATGGAAATGAATGACTCCTAACAGACCCAAGCACATAAGGTGACAGCTGTGTTTAGGCACCTGCCTGCTTTCACCCTCCCCCTCTGAACATAATTATGGCCTTTCAAATGAAGAGTGACCACTTGGGAAGTTTAGGAAGCCCCGCTGTAGTGTTTGAAATTTCCATATAAATTGTTATGGTGACTCAGAATCTCTTAACCCGTCTGGAGTTCGGATGAAAACAATGTCCTGGACAATTGATTGGACCTTGGACACAAGTGTGCCAGACGGTTTGACATTTAGGATTTCATGATGGCATTTCAACGTTACAGCTGAATGTGTCTTTTTTACCATGATAGCTTTGAGGGGATCTTCAATCTGCTCGATGCAGATATTGGTAAGGTTTTGGTCCTCTTTTTTCACTTGAACATGCCAGTTCTGGTTGTGAGCGGACACTGTGCCTCTCCAGAGTTTTACATCTATGCAGAAGATCCCCTGGCCTGAGGGGAAGAGAAGATGTAGAGACTCAGAACATTACTGTAATACCACAGATACTGTAGCTAATTCTTTTATCAAGGCCTCAAGGCAAAATGGATCTCGCATCACAGTATATATTACACAGTAACATTTTCTGTAAATGAATTTGGTATAGATATATAAAGGACTGGATAGGAATTAGCATTGGACAGTATTAACAGTCTTACAAAGTGACATTTTAGAACAAATACCTTAATATATAAAGGAAATATATAATGTGATCACTACTGGTGCATTTGTAACACTTTCAAACAAATCTGTGATGTGAATATGAAGACATTTTGACATGTCACTGGAGAAAATAATACAATTAAGGATGGCTGGATTCCATTTAGCTGCTTCAGTTTGAGCGAGCTTGTATTGTGCATGCTGGTTCACCGTCATGGCTTACTGGGGCATTTGAGTAGAACAGAGCCATCATTAATGTTATTAGTAAAACCTGTGCTTTTCCTACTCTGAAAAGACAAAATGCCTGCTGGGAAAAAGGCCAATTAGAACAATCATAGCTCACTTACATGAGCTATGAAACAACACCTGGAAAAAAACTAAATTTTAGATATATCTTGATATTACGAAAACCAACGTTCCGATGATACTGAATCCTATAGAACAATATCATAAAATGCCATTTTCTTCTAGATACCAACCTGTGAGGATAACAATATTTATGTCATCTTTGGCGTTCTGAAACTGGTCGGGAATACGCAGATTGCAGTAAACATCTTCCTTTCTTATCCCGGTGAGCTTCCTGCAGTGATAGTAGACAGAATATAATTAAAGGAATAAAAAAAAAAGCAAAAATAAGTATTTTGTGCAACAGAACACTTCTGAAGTTGCATTAATTGATTAAATGTTGGTCACCTGGGGGCAGGGCAAGCTGCAAACACAACACTGACATATTGTCTTATGGTTACAGCAAACGTGTTGGCATGTCCAGCACAAACAAAGTAACATTAGAATTCATTTGTTGTCTTTCTATGCATTCCTACACATGTAAGTTCAGTATTCACTCTCCTTTTAGCTTTATTTTGGTCTCCACCAACTCCCGAGGGAAATATCTGGCTCTTTAGCTGGTAAATAACGGCTGCTAACTTTGTCTGTCTGCCGTTTGGTGCTGAGCAGGTGGTGCAGGCTACAGTAGGTTAACCAGAGCTTTTTCAGGGAACACAGCAAAAACAAGACAGTCAAGTGGTGTCTGTAAAACCAAAACGATAAGCTGAAAGATGCTAAAACACTGTAGAGCTCAGGGGAACTGCAGAGTTAGGAGACAATCCTCTCTGGGTTCATCACCACTACAAACAATCCTTTGCACATTACACAATGTTAATATAAAAATATGTATTTATTAATGCAATGCATTACCTGACATGTTGAATAAAGTCAGGTAGTTTTGGTGTCTGATGTGGGCTCTGGCCATGGACACTTGCTGAAGATTTGGAGGTGAGATTAAAATGGGGGAACAGGCTTCCAAACTGAGGCATTCTCGACTTTATCTGAAAAAAGAAAGAAGATCAGATGAAATTTAACTGACTAAGCAGTTTGACTAAGAGACAACATAAGCCTATTCAGTAAAACAGCATTGTCACTGAAGGAAATACATAGCATCATATGTTTGGTTTCCCTCAGTTACATACTGTAATCCTGCCAATAGTATGTCAATGTTGTTAAGAACATGTTGTTCTAGCTAAAGCCAATATGTTAAACTTAACAAATTCAACGGTAAACACTATTTCAATTGCTTCAGCATCGTTGTTACGCTTGAAAAGCATCCTGAATGCATGCTAACTGCTACATTCTGGCTTTTTGTAGCTTTGTTGACGACATTTGGACGCTTCAACTTGAACTTGAGGACCCTGTGCAGAGAACAAAGAGAAGAAAGACAAGACTGGCACGAGCTTTGAAACAAAAACAATACATACTGAGGAAGTCTCGCGCTGTTTAAAGAGCCGTTTAAGAGCAATATTGAGGGAATTCAGCTCGGCATTTTCCTCGACATTAATGTCGGTCTACGGGTCTCTTTCCAACTGCTGAGCAATGTAACTCTATCTAGGGAAGCTGTTTCACAATTTCACCCCCCTCCTTCTCTCCAGCAGCACTTCCAATGTTCCTGGAAGACGTAAACAACATACCACGTGCACCACCTGCAGCATCATATTTCGCACACGGGAACATGACGTCAGGACACGTCACTCAGTCCTGCAGTGTTTGCGTGATGCATTTAGGGAACGATTCCTGTTACTTTCATGTGATGTTCCGATGATGCCTTGGACTGAGAATCTGGTTGACAAGCTGTGGTGGAAATAAATACAACAACAACACCACAGTGGAAAATACTCCACAAGTGCATGTGAAATGCATGCAGTGGAATTTGTAAAAAGAATATATATATAAAAAGTACATGCAGTAGAATATACTCAGGGTTGGCTGAGGACAACAAACTAGGATTGGGACTGAAAGATAGTTAAATCATAGTATTGATATTTTTCAGTCTGGTCTTAAAAGAGAAATATGGAATAATTCATAGAGCTATATAGTTGTTCCAACATTGAGGTATAGTTATATTATATTGAATATAATAATCCAATTAATTATTTAAGGTATGTGATTAATTTCATGATATAGCTGTGTAAGATGGTGCAATTAAAGAATGCAATTATTATTCAGAGGTGAACCTTGAGAGTACAAAGGTCAGACTTATCACAATAATGTAGAGGAGTTTATCCTTTTACATTTCATAGCTTATGGAAGGACACTGATGAAATATACTGTATATTGTGTTTTTCCCCTGAGTAGCAGTAGTAATAGTCTACACTAGGATTTGCTTGCACATCTAGCAGGATTCTCACATCCTGCATGAGGCTACAGAAAGGATATTACAAAAGTGATGAAGAATATTTAATTCAGTAGTAAATTCACACGGAATATCTCAATGTGGTGATAAACAATATCCGGATATCACAAAATACCATGAAAGAACTTAATATCAAGAGCAGATAGCCAAATCAGATCATATGGGCTCAATGGAAGCCAATAAACAGAGGTACTCTGCCTCTCCTGACCTTCACTTCTGGTTGAGATCGGGGCGATAAAGCAGGCGCAACCTCAATAAAACCCATACAATGGAGTAAAATAAATAGATATTAAATTAAAGCAGAGGCAATACTGGCTGAAATGCTGCAGGAATTTGAGAACAAAAGCTTCTTTGTGCAGTTTCATATTGTCTACAATCAGCGCCTCATGATACATTTCCAATAATTTTCATCTCTTGCCTTCACGTATCAACACATATAATCATCTTGTATTGGAACTTGCAAATGACTTGTGTGTGTGAGCAGCCACGTTTAGATATTAAATGCGCCTCATGCTCCTAGTTTGGCCTTTTCGGTTGGAGTTAATATCAAATTCGTAATCTGTCTCATCTCTGACTGTCCACCGAGGAGATGTTTATGGTGTCAAACATTGTCCTCATGAGTGCATGTTTCTCTGGCACAAACTTTACCCTGGTTACAAACATTTTATGTTCTTTCAGGCATTGAGCTCACCAAATGTTTAGAAGGAGTATTTTGCAGATGAATTAGCAACTGCTTATTTTGGTGTTATTATACATACGGCTGCTGCAAGACCCATGTTGTTGTCTTCAGCCTTTTGTCCTGGGTTGAAAAACAGGCCCACTTCAGGCCGACTGCATGCTTCAAGTGGTTCCTGAAACATTGCGTCTACCATTGCCAGCATTAATGTCATTTTCACCTAATGCACCTGAAGAGCGCCGCTGTGTGTGTGTGAGGAGCTGCTGAGGGTTTTCAGGTCCCCTCTAAAGTGTAATTAGTCATCAGAGTTCATACTTGGGGGGCTTATCTACTATTGTATAGATGGCTTAGTAACCTTAGTAGAAAGAAATCTGGAGAATGATAGTGGTATGAATTTCATCTGTTTGTCAGAATCGTCGTGTACAAGCAGATGATGTTCAGACTCTAGTACAGTAAAAAAAAGAAAAAGGATAATATTTCACGCTGACGATATTTCCATTTTCAATCCTTCAAATCAAATATCTAATTTGCAGAAGTAATGGTTGCATGACTTCGCTGATGCTCTGCTCACTAATTTTTGCTCATTTCCTTTGAATTATTAATATGAGAGATTCTCCATATGCTCTCAGAGGATTCTTGTCTATTCCTTTTTTTTTGGAGAAAATTAGCATTTTACTGTGAAGAGTATAAAGAGCTTAACTGCCCCAATCAAACTGGGTGATTTAAATCCTGTTTTATCAAGATGTTTAATAGGGGTTGCAGCTAGATGACCTGAAGTAAATGTTCTGAAAATGTTCCTGGGTCTCAATCACCTTTATAATTAGGACAATCTCACCTGAAAAAGCATGGTTGCTGAAAAGAGGTTTTCCAAATTATAGTCTGAGGTAAAATAACTTTATTAGTGTCTTTTTTTTTTTTTTTTGCTAAATAGCTTAATCCCAAAATTACAAAAAAAAAAACAGAATAATTAATAATCCCACTGATATAATAAACCCAGTTAAACCTGGGCTCAAAAATGAATCGTGAAAGTGTAAAAAACTGTTTAAGCATCGACCTCTAAGAGCCTTCTTTGTGACTGGTCTGCCTCAGTAATTAGTTATGCCATATGAAGAGGTAATTTGTATGCTAAAGTTTAATTGTTCAATTATCGCTGGATGTGAGAGGAGGCCTCGATGCCATTTCATCATGTTTGAAAATAGTGTTGAACCCCTCGTGCCACATATTGTAATAGTTGGCAATTACAGAGAGAGCCCTCTAACTAAGTTGATTGCTGCAGGCTGGCCCCACTGAAAAGCCTTCGCTACCTGCCGGGTGCAGTCGTTGGCAGTGAAGAGTCCGTCCATTCAGCCTGCAGAGCTGTGGAAAAGCACCTCAACTCGCTGCTGATAGACAGCATAAACACCAACTGTATAAGTGCTGAGGAGGACAACATGTTAAAACAACATTATTACAAAAAACCAAAAGAAGATTAGTTGAGCGTTCGTTGTAGGAAAACTTGTTTCTTCGGGCTACAAACAGATAGAGAAACTAGTTCACATGAACAATGATCCTCAGCATTTTTAATGCTGTCCTGGAAACAGTTTCAAATAACATTGTTTTAATGCCTCGTCCTCAACTTTGCATTTCACCCTGGGGAGTTGTGCATGTTTTTGTCCCCAGAATGCAACTTTTATTGAGGCCAAATTCTAAAAGTGAGTTTTGGCTCAGTTATTAAAAACATTTCTGCATACTGAAGTCTCAATGAAGGTCAACAAAATATAAACATTGTTTGTGTTGTTACTCTGAAAACTACTACATTTCATATATATATATATATATATATATATATTTTTTTTAAATCACTGTCAATGTCAAATAAATATTAGATATATAGGCTCTATATGTTTTTTTACATTTTTATTTATTTAAATATTTCCACACTGGTGTAAATGCTCCATAACAATTACTACAACTAGAATGAAGAAGACTAGTGTTGCCATCTACAGGCTCGAGAAGTTCGTGTATAGCAATATAAAATAAATTAATATCATGATGTACTCTACAGTACATGAGCCAAGTGTATTAAAGCAACATAAATGATCAAGAAAAAAGAAAGAATAATCCCCTAAAGAGATATTCTGTAGGACACTGAATTACATTTGATAGATATGTAATCTAGGCTCTATGAGTAGAAGGTACATAAGAAATAAAAGAATGTCTCTGTTTTAGATGTATAGTAATACGTGTAATACATTTGTCATGTAATTACAGCTCCAACAATCAGTTACTCATGACCTGGGCTGATGACCAATGATTATGGTCCATCAGGGGCCCAGATGGGAATCCAGGAGACAAAAGGGGCCCCTTCACTCTCACCCACCAGCTTTTCAAGATTGTCATTAGCCTGCTAAATTGAGCCATATGTGTCCAATTTGTAATTACCTCCTACACAACCAGGGGTGACAAAATGTCTTTTATAGAGAAAAGGTCATCTCTGTTCTCAACAACAATAATAATAATACAATACATAATTTTTTACTTTTTTTACATGCAGATACGCAGAAATCTCATTTACTTTGCTCATACATAATTGTATTTCTCTATTTCATTTCAACTTATAGAGGAGGGGAATCAAAATGTGTCTTTTGGAAGATAATTAATGAATATTACAAATGTTACAGGAAGGCCCAGGTTGCACATTTTGTGAATTTAGGACACAAATGTAAAGCTTTACAGAGCTGTGGAGGTTGAAGAGCTTCTGTGTCAAAAACCACGAGAAGCTTACACATTCGCGATAAAATAACTGCAATGAACAACATTTAGTTTTACCGCTTGAACTACGTGAACCCTTACTTCTCTTTGGTTTACACAAATCTTCCTGGCTGACTGACATTCTGCTCATCCTGTCGAGAAGGGCACAGTTCAGATGTGTGTTTCAGTCTGCGGTGACACTAGACCCTTGTGGAGCTAATGCTAATGTCTCTGTGTGGCTCAGGTGACTTGTTGCACATTCTTTCAGGTTAAAGCATCGCTTACGTTGGCGCAGCTAGAATAGCTCAGCTGTGAGTGAGGAGCATTTGGAAGATTTGTGAGGCAGTGCAATTCAAAAGTGCTTTGCATAAGGTTAATAAATACATCAGAACACCATTTAAAAGCACAATTATAAAAGGTCAATTTTAAATAGACTAAAATGAGATCTTTCCTCATCTTTTCCCTCTCTTATATGTACTTGATTTGTCTAACTCATAGTAGCTTTTGCCTAAACGCAGGAAGGCATTTTCACAGAGAACAAACTGTGAACTAGAAAAACAATTTCAACAACCAAAATCATTTTTTATGTAAAAATGTGAATATATGCTTTAAGTACAAAGTTGGTGAACATAACTTTACCTGTTCTAAACACCAAATTAAGATCTGAGATCAGTTTGGAAACGTTTTGTTGATACAAGGTTATGTTGTCAGTCCTCTTTGTTCATGAGTTAGCAAGATATTTCAAAAATGAATTGGCAGACTTGATTGAAATGTCTTGGATATTTAGCAGATTACTTCATGAACTACTGCGCTTGTGCGAATGAAATCGCGTGATATTCTGTGTCTCAACATGTATAGATTAACATACAGAACATTTCTACAAATTTTCATATATAATATAAAAAAAAGTAGACGTTGCAGCCTTGGTGGAGTTATATGTGTTTTTTTGGTTAAATAACAGCTGTTAGAGCTGAGGGTTGTATAATACTGGTTCCTTTTCATTTAGGTGATGAAATACTGTAAACTTTCTTCTTCACTTGAACAACATATGACAGCGACAGACCCTTTGATGAGTGATTTGTAAAACCAGAGGTATAACAACAGGTATTTTCAGCTCTCCCCCAACAGAAAATGCCCCTTTCATGTTCCTCCAACTTGGTACTCACAATCTGAAACAAGGGTGCAATTGTGGTTGTCACCAAACAATGACATTTTTTCTTTCTTTCACTCTCTAAATTCCCCATATCATCTCTACACAGATGAGCAATTTGTCTGTCATGAGGTCTGGGGCATTAACCAACTCCGGGCCTATTTCCCTGACAACACTGTTATTAGCGGTAAGCCGAGCCAGTTGCAAATGAATCTGCCTACTGTTCAGGAGGCCAGGGCTCTTTTCAGCGATTAATTTGATAAATATATTAATTATGAATCTGGATGACAGTACAATCAGATTGTCAGGCTTCCAGAGTTGGCCTTTGTGATAAGTCTGCTTTGAGATTAGGGTCTCCTCGGGTTTCAGGAGCTGTCATCCCCGGGGCTCAGCCTCTTATCAGCGCCTGACCCATTCACTCAGTAATTTCCTGTGTGTTGTAATTAAATGGAGGCTTTCTGATTGCAAGTGACTCTCTTTAAGAGGCGCTTCTTGGGTTTCAGGTGAAAGGGACGTTGAATGGACTGGCTGTCTCCCCTGCTCTCTGCAGGACGTGTACCTTTAATACTGCTGCTGTAATGTGAAAATCTTGGTGATGGTTTGTGCTGAAGAAGAAACTCCTCAAATCCTCGTTTCAAATGGTTTTTTTTATTTATTGTGAAGCATCATTTTCAAAGATAACAAAACATGGGAATGCTTCTTTTTCATAGTAAAAAAAAAAAAAAAAAAAAAAAAGTTAAATACCACAAGAAGAAGATGTTCAAAAGATAAAAACAATAATAAAATAAAAATATTATTTAAAAATAATAACAATAATAGCAATAATAATAATAATAATAATAATAATAATAATAATAATGACATGTTAGAACCCTCTTAAATACTGTTTAGGAATAACTAAGCACAAAAACCCTCACAAATCAGTTATGAAAACTTTATCTTTGCACTGAATGATGCTCTGTTTATTAGTATGCTGGGATATTTTGGCCACTGCTTAGAAGTTTAAGAAATCCTCTGCTGGCTGCTGACAGTGGATTATGGGCATTCACTGTAGGTGCTGACTCTGCCCGTCCATCTCCGCTTGGATACTGTTACAGAACGAGCAGACAGACATCCTGAGCCTGGCAGCAGGCCTCTGTCAGTATAGTCTGACAAATGGCTGCAAGGCAGTGGAATTGTTAAAGGAAATAGGTAAAGCAAAAAATAATACTAGAGGTGGCACAGAACCAAATACAGTTTTTGGTTCACCCATGTTTGTTATAGAAGTTACAAGTTTCATTAAAAGTTTCTGATTCAAAGTTGCACTGTAAAGTCTAAACTGACAAAGGAACAAATGTTGGATCAATAAATTGTTCATTACTGCTTCACAACCAGCAGGGAATATTAATTGATGACTTTGTAACATAAAGAGTGATGACGGGACATGGTATGATGATGGAGGAACACCTGATTATAACTCTACTTCCCCTGTAAAAAGAAACACATTTCAATAAAATTAAATAAAAACTGAACTCCATTACTTTCTCCCAGATTGACATATTTTTGAACTTCAATACATATTTTATCTTTGGTAAAAAAGGAAGACTTTAGAGGGGCGACTCACATGTATACACATTGACTGTGTTTGATAATTCTCTATTTTAATTCACCCTTGGTAAAACCCTTATACTCAAGAGTGGGATCCAAATGAAAGCTTGAATTAGCTCGGCTGTGCTGCCTCTGGAGGCACAAAAGGTTTTCTCTGCCGCCCTCTTTCAGTTTACCTCTCTGGTATTACCGAGGCCTATAATTAAAATTCCGTTTTTTTTTCATACGGCCGGTGAGCGCCATTAACTCAGAGAGTGGGAGCCATTATGGAGCTTGTGGCTCCCGGGGTAGCACTGGGGGAGAGGTGGGGCAGTGGCTTTTCAACATTAATGGCCCCCATGTGTGACTGCCAGTAATCTCAACAAGGAGTGAAGTGGCTTCATCCCAGCTGCAGAAGCAGGACGACGGCTCCCAAAACACTGCAGAGATTAAATGGAGTTTTGTCTTGGGCCCTTTTACTCTGACCTGTGAAATTTAAATAGGTTCTAACATTGGGCTCACCTTTACTGCCCATTACTTTGTCCATAAAATCAGGAATATTGTCCTCTTTAAATTATCAGCACTTTTATTGTATAAAGGATTCGGGTGTCTTTGTGCACATATTTGGACAGAAACTTATACGGCACCCTTTATGTCTTGTAAAAGATTAATAAAACAACAACTTGGTAATGATCTTCCACGTGGCCCAATATGTAGGGCATCTCTTGCTTACATTTAAAGGTGTCAAATAATTGTTATATCCATGACAAGCAGGACATGCAATTGACAAATGCCACTCAAGACGTGGACTATAAAGAGCAGGAACATTGTTAAGGAGATAAAAACAGCACTGACCTGCCTTTGCCACAAGGAGGAAGCACTGATTTAATGTTGCTGCGGTCCCAGTTCAATTTCTCGTTCATGCTATACTGCAGTGTTTCACTAGATGGCAGGAGTGCATGATTTAAAGACTGAGGTTGTGTCATCGTGACAATAAACTTCTAAGGTAATCTTTTTCTGGGATACTAAATGATATGTTAGTATAGGTATTGTAAGGCACAGTCTTTTATAAACCTGAACAAACAGGAGAGTCACCGCTTCTGCTTTTCAATATGGACAACAGGGATGACGAAGCTGTAAAGCTGGTTTCCTAAATATAATACGACTTTGAAACAAGACATTTTGTTTGGTTGTAAATCTCAAGTATGATTGCGTATTGATAAAAGGCTGCAACACGTTCCCTCAGAGACTTAATAGATCTTGTCCTTAGGGATCTGATCAAGTTTCCATCCACAGACACTCATACTGTATCACTGAAAGAAACATATACCTTGATGCAATAATTGTTTGCCTCACTGTGTGAGAGGTGCTGGGGAGGAGACACCGGAGGTTAATTGCAGTCGCCTGCAAACTAGAAAGAATGGCTCCATGCAAACACAGATCAAAAACAAAACAAATTACACTCTCATATTCATGTAATCATGCTGATATAAAATGAATTCTCTGAAGACGAAATCTGCTGTCATCCCCTTGTTGCATTCCATTCATGCTGGCTACGATAAGCCGGAAATAAAAGAATAATTACGCATTAGCGTTTCTAATTAAGGTTTCTCTCAAAGGTGAATGGAACACTGATGGAATTTTTCTGGGGTTTATTAAATTACTGTGAAATCAAATTAGGGGAGCAAATTAATCCTTGCAGTGAATTAGATCAGTGAATGAGAACATTGACTTTTCAACACAAAGCGGTGGATAAGAAGGCAGGACTGGTATACAACTCAGACACACAGCAGGTAGTTGAGCTCAGATGAATATCAAGGACGAATGGCAACAACCCAAAGATGTCCACGTGGGTTACATTTACACGGAGGTAGTGGGCACACCCAGGAACAATTCACAGGAGCAAAAATCATATTATTATTATCATATTTCTTAACTCAGAGAGGCAAGACAAGTGCCCTTGGCTCCTCAGTGTGCAAGCTTTTATTCCTACATTCTCCTACCCATTGATTTATCAGTGACATGCTGTGCTGTTGCCTCCCAGCACTGTATTTTCCAGGCATTCCCACAATACACTCACAAAATCTGTCTAGTTTTTGCAGTGATACACAAAGGTATGTTTCCCAGAAAAATCAAATTTTCTTGAGTGCACCAAAGCGTGCCAGTACAATGCGCTTTCCTTTAAACATAAAACTGTCACTGCTTGAGAATGATGATGATAAAGATTAACTTTTTTTTTTGGCTTAATATGTACATTAAATACACTCATTTGCTTTCTTGCAGAGAGTTAGATGAGAAGATTGATACCACTCTTACAAGAACAGAGCTAATCCAAAGGGGCAATTAAAATTGATTCACATGTTAAGGGGAGATCTTAGTAATCATGCTGCTGCTTTTTTACTGTTTGTGTGTGTGTGAGTGTGTGTGTGTGTGTGTGTGTGTGTGTGTGTGGTGTGAACACTATTACCTCCTATTACCTGTTCCGTCTCACTGAGGTGCTATACCCAAGGGAACAAAGCTGTATTCCTGAGCAAGACTAAATTTTATAGATTTTTTGGATGCTTGCCTTTACGGTCTATGAAACAGGTTTCAGTTATAGTTCATTGATTTCTGTGGTTAGGGGGCAAAATAGTTAATATTGACAAATACTGATTATATTTCCTGGGTTTTCGCTTCAAGGGGGAATTCTAACTATTACATATGTTTGCTGATCTACAATGTGGCAATTGTAGAAATGTTTGGAACACAAAGTGAATAAACAATTGCTACGAGTCATCATAGTCCAAAGTGATGGATAATCTCTCATGCGGGTTGATTATCATTAAGGTCAAATAAAGGTCAAAGTTCAAAGACTTTTAGTCAGTTGCCCCAGGCTTTATATCTTGATGGCACTGAGACCGGACTGATTATTTGTCAGATCAGCTCTTTCATGAGCTTTGGATGCGCTGACTTACATTAATCACTCGATCTGAGACAGTAGACACAACGGGTTGATTAGAAAACACGACTGTAGTAATAATAATATACTGATTTAACTGGTGTCAGGGAGGAATATTTCAATTCCTCTGTCAGCGTGGACAAGAAATCTAATCAATTAAATTTCATTTCGAAAAAAAATGTTAAATATAAATGTTATGTGATGAGAAGATCGATACATTGCAGGGTGTGTTTGCTTTCAGCTGTTGGATGTAGCACAGCTGATCAAGGACACTGTCAACTCGTCTGTGAAATAAACTGATGAAAGACAGAGAGCCTCATATTTTAGTTGCTCTATGACTTGGATTGACACCTTCAAGGGTGAATGTACAAAAACATCCGTCCTTTGTAGTGTGATGTGGCGAGTAATCCCTCTGGTATCAAACTCAGTGGCCCTTTTTTCTTCCGCCGACATTAGCCAAAAATACAGCTGTAAGGTTCAACAGCTTTACATAATTATACTATAAATCTGCAGAAACTGAACACAGAGGGTTGCAGAATACTGTCCAGTCCCAGATAATAATTACAGCTTGATGTGTTATGGTTCAAATTTTACCAGAGAGGCTCAAAACAATTTACCACCTACTGTATAACTCTTACATCATGTCATACTGAAATCTTTGGTTTTGTGCTTGAGACAGTTGCCTTATTTGTAGCCTTGCGCATGTTGTCACACTGCCAAAACCCTCCCAGATCCATAATGAAAAATAAGTTTGTACTTCATAGCCCGGTGCCTGTTTTAACAGTGTTCCTGATTATAAATCGCTGATGGCGAGCTCAGTCCTCGATGCTGGGTTTCCTCGACATCACAACAGCTAATGTGAAATGAAAGGGGCCTCAGCGTGTTCAGGGGGGTTTGGTGGTGCACTGCCCAGCCAGGCATACAAATGGAGGACATGGACAACAGCTTCATATCAGGGA
This sequence comes from Bovichtus variegatus, assembly GCA_943593645.1. Taxonomy (NCBI): domain Eukaryota; kingdom Metazoa; phylum Chordata; class Actinopteri; order Perciformes; family Bovichtidae; genus Bovichtus; species Bovichtus variegatus. The sequence continues at coordinate 11,153,031 of CALSCE010000091.1, read as the reverse complement.
GGCTTTTCTAACAATCATATACAGCATGTTACATTGGTACCTCTGCAAGAAGGTTATGTTTAGTTTTGGTTTGTTTGTTTATTTGCCTGTTTTTTTTACAGAAAATATACTGGCCTGATTTTCATGACTGGGCGGATACTCTCAAGATTTTTTCACATATGGAAACGGCCTTGATGAAGGTCTGCTAGTGCCTTTCTAGTTACATTACTAGGTTAGGTTATTGTTACTACAGCATTTTAATTTATCTGATCATGGTTTAGTTACTTTAACTTCTGGGTCATGATGCATCAACAATACATTATAATATATAAGATTATATGTCTTGTATGCAAAGTCTTTATCTGTAATGTGAGTAGTAATATAGCTGTCAAATACATGAAGTGGAGTAACAAAAAAGTGACATAAAATGGAAATACTACCTAAAAAAATGTACATAACTAGTTGAGTAAAGGTTACTTTTTTTCACCGTTGGGCCGTTTCACCAATGCGAACAATACATAAGCCGAGAAGTACAGAAGTATTAACAACAAGATATACGTTAAGCATCAAAAGTACTGGTCCATATAGGATTGTTAGAAATGTTAGCTGACTGCTTGTGATAGTTTCACAAAATGATCCAGCATCTTTGGACAACTTCTTTACATATATATATATATATATATATATATATACATATAAAAATATATATATGTTTTTTTTAAACGTGCAAGCTGTCATACCAGTCTGTTCAGTATCAAACAGGTTGAAGTGGGGCTGACAGCACGCTAGCATTATCAGCAGTGTCAACACCTTCTCTTCACTTTCACTTACAGGTTGGCATTTCACCGTCTGTATAAAGCTTCTTGTCTGAGTGAGTCTCCCTCCTGTCTTCACCTATGAGACCTTTATGAACCATAAGACCGCTGTGCTACCAGTCAGCTCATACAGTATGAATGCACTCTCCTGAGTTACATAACATGTCGTTTTTTTCATGTTCGAGTTTTTTGGGAGTTTTGCCATTTATTTACACCAAAATTCCCCAAACTTTTTCCTAAAGTAAGTTGCTCTCAACTCAACGTATAAATCTTGCGTCACTAGTTGTTCAAAATATAAGTGACACGTCTATATTCAAAAGGTCAGGAAAAACGTAGAAGCTAAAGCATACATCTAGGTTTAAAATTTACGCCAGCCTGCCAATCCGAGGGAAGTCAAGTGTGGAATTGGAACTGGCAGCGAATTCAAATCCACACTGTCACAGCAAAAAGGAAGAGTGCTGCAGGCTTTCTATCATGCTAACGTCTCTCACAGTCAAGTCCTGCATTTGTTAAGTCTTCTGACAAGAGGTATTATCTTCAAAGCGCATATTTGCAGACTTGAGATGTCTTGACTTGTCTAAAACACAGTAAACACAAATGATTTTGGTTTTAAGCTATGCAAATAAATCCCTCTTTACATGTTTAGAAGACAATGAAGACAATGCTAAGAGTCTTTCACTTGGAATAAAATGTAGGCAGACGTGGGCGTTAACTAAACGGGGAAAGTCAGCTATCACGTAAACATTTAGTCAATTAGTCATTCATTTTGGTAATCAATTAATTGTCCTTTATCAAGCAAAAATGGGAAAAATCCATTAGTTCCACCTTCTCAAATTGTGAGGATGTGCTGCTTTGTTCTGTTTTTGTATGTTTCTAAATCTAAAATCCTTGGCTTTTTGACTGTTGGTCGAACAATTCAATTTTGTTGGAATATGAGAAATTGTGATGGTCATTTTTCACCATCTTTAGATATTTTATAGAATAAATAACTCATTGTTTAACCAAAAAAAAATGATATCAATAGATAATAATACGTACAAACAAGTTGTTAGTTGGAGTCCCAAAGTCAACTAAAACCTGCTACCACACTTTCATAGGCACAAACTCATCAATGTTTTGTAAAGAACGTTGGATGAAATGATGTTTATTGTATCTATCTTAATCTGTGAGACACTTTCAGCCAACATCGGACAAAGGAGCTGCTGTGCTGTATTAATTCAAGGTGATATCACCTGAGGCCACGAGGCTTCAAAGCCCATGTGTATACCTCCAATCAGGCCTCATTTACATAGATCTACTTAGACATAATGTGCTCCACAAATACAGCCTTTTTCAGCTGGAATGAAAGAGGACGTTTTGTGTCTTTGAAAAACATGCATCCATATTTATCAAAAGCTGTCTAACGTGGCGTGGTGCATAATGGGGATGTCTGTGTGGCTTTGTTCTGACTGATGCATCTTTAGCAACAAACTCAATCTTAGTCACTTTTTAGCTGCGACTGCAGGTCTAAAGCTTTTCTGTCGGTTGGTCGTTCCACAAAAACCAGGGGCGCAGTTTTTGCATTAGGAGGCTGAAATTTTGGCATCGTGGTCAACTATTGTGTTTGTCTGAACGCATGCACGTGTGGAGGCATGCGTGTAAGTGTTCGCAGCTATTGCGAACTCACGCTTGTTTAAGAGAACATGTGCCAGCTAAGACAACAAAATCCATCACAAGTACACTCCTCTCACACATGCACATTAAACCTCCGTCCATATCACTCAATCCTCTCTAGCTATATCTTTAGGAGGACTTTTTTCACACACATTATTGCCAGTGGAGCTGGCATTTAATCATGAAAAGAATAATTAATGTGATGAATACGAAAAACTGCTCTTGAGTCTGAGATCAACTGGTGGCTCTGCACTGATAAAGCCTCTGAACTGACAGGAGAGAGCTACACAAGCAGTTGCATGACAGCGCTCAGAGTGTGCCTTTCTCCAAAAAGCTGATTGCCCCCTCACGTGTGCAAGTATAATGCTATAAATGCATCATTCATAGCCAAAGCCTTACTCTGGGCCAAGATGGAGCTGCATTTCAGTTTAATAACACCCAGAAGCTGACAGGGATGTCGGTCCTTCCCCTGCAGAAGCCTTCTCTTTGCATCAGGAGCAAACATCAGCCCTTACTCCACAGACACCATTACAGGATGGCATTTTAATGAGCCTCCCTTTCGAGGAAAATCTCCTTTTTTTCCCTCTCCTTCTCCTGTTCACTTATTGCCACCCAGGAGAGAATGGAGAGAACACGGTGGCCTGCATAGTATCACATCGCCACAGTCAAATACAATGTGCATGCGTGTTGCAGTAACAGTAACTCTTTCCGCCCACACACTCTCACATTGACACCTCCCCTCCCCTTATTGCAACCACAACCACCACCTCACCCTGCTCCAGCGCCTTCAGTGGCTCACGTGCCGCAGCACACTTCGATGAGTACCACGCTTCAGAGGAAAGATTCTCCACACTCAAGTCCAGAAGGGGAAGCAGAGTGCGGGGGCGTCTTCTGGCTCCAGGAGAACAGAAGATGTTGCTTCTTATCAATCTGATAAAGCAGATGTACTTAGTGAAGATATTTGAGTTGGAATGCAATGATGGTTCAAACCAATGAAACCAGCTGAAAATTAATTAATTTTGTCTTTTATCAGTCAGTTTGATTTAAAAAAAGAAAGAAAAAAAGGTTAATAAGTGTGAAAATCAGAGTGGAAAAAAATAATCGCTTGACAATTAAAATTTTGCATCAACCTGGTTATTTTGGGATGATTTCAATATTTGAATTCAAATGATGAGCTTCTTAACAGGATACTGTGTGACAGTTTTCTTTACCTGAATATGTTGCCTGTATTGTATCTATTTATATTTATACATTTAAAATAAACCTAACGGAGACATTAAAGGAGAAATGAAAACAAATACACATTGAATACACCATACAATGGTAGCATCATTCAATATGTATGAAATGCATAATAAATGATTTTTAAAAAATAAATGATTTACACACATAAGATCTGGAATGTATTCTTAAATTTGTTTAACTTTTCTTTCTGCAAGTTTGGATGATTTGATAGGACTCTAGTAGGAATCCCTACTTCACTCTTGTTAATGTTCTTTTACTGTTTCTTAGAGGAGACGGGGGAGAGATCAAGTAGCCCACACACTGTGCAGTGTGTGCGGAGGGGTGATGCCTCGAGAGCGCATCACAGGACGACAAAACCCCACTGCAAGACGCAGTGCCAGAATAGAGCAGCTTAGGCACGAGAGCTGGTTTCCTGTAGGTTATAGGGGGAAAAAGGGGGGAATTGTCTTCGTATTCCCAAACATACTTCTTATCATGCCGGAATCCTCCTGATCTTCTTTGCTGGCTCGCGTACAGAGACAATGTAGTGGAGAGAAAAAGGGGAACTCCACCGGTGGAGGGATCTGGGGATGCATGGACACGGTTATGGGTGATTAATGCCATTTTGCAGCTGCAAAACAAGACTGGATATGCGCACAAAAAGTGGGGATAAGTGAGTTTCGGGGCCCACAGGATGGACACTGCGGAGGTGATTCTCTCTATGTTGGTGGTAGTCATTATCGTAGTGTCGTTGCTGTCCAACGTCCTGGTGCTGATCTGCTTTCTGTACAACCCGGAGATCCGCAAGCAGGTCCCCGGTCTGTTCAACCTGAACCTCACCTTCTGCAACTTGTTGCTGACCGTGTCCAACATGCCGCTCACTTTGGTGGGACTTGTCAGTAAGGCTCAGCCGGGAGGAGACGGTTTCTGCCAGATCGTGGGCTTCCTGGAGACATTCCTGTCCACCAACTCGATGCTGAGCATGGCAGCTCTGAGCATCGACAGGTGGATAGCGGTGGTGTTCCCCCTGAGGTACCACTCCAAAATGCGCCACAAAGACGCGGCTTTTGTGCTCGGGTACACGTGGACGCACTCCATGTCCTTCTCCATGGTGGCCACCTGCCTCTCCTGGGTGGGATACCACCGGCTTTACGCGTCCTGCACGCTGTCCAACCCGAGGGCGAGCAGTCGGACCCAGTTTGTTATCTTCACCGTCTTTTTCCACTCCTTCTCCTTCCTCCTGTCTTTTATAGTGCTGTGTGTCACATACCTCAAAGTGCTTAAAGTGGCAAGGTTTCACTGTAAGAGGATCGACGTTATTACAATGCAAACTTTGGTGCTGCTAGTGGATATACACCCCAGGTGAGCTCCTTTAACTTATTATTCCTGTTTGTGTTGCTCCTGTGTCAGGCACCCCTTACCACCAAATCTGCACTGTATACTCACAATCGGGAAGCAGATAAGGAAATATCAAGATTCCGTTAGAAGAGAGCATTTAGGAAATGAAGAACAACCTGTGCAAGTCAACCCTCTGATCAAAAAAAAAAAAAAAAGGGGGGGAGGGGGGACAGTAAGTAAAGTTTGAGCCATCACTCATTTTCATATTGATTTGAAAGCCTAAATGTGCAGTTAATAATGCCTTTTTTGCATTGATGTGTCCTCAGTGTCCAGAGGAGGCACAATGAAATGCCTTCCAGAGTGATTGCTTTACTCAGCCTCTAAAAACAATATATAGTCTGTGTGTGTGTATGTGTGTGTGTGTGTTGTGTGCGTGTAAGCTTTGTTACATACTGTCTGTAAGGAGCAAGATGGTGTTCAACTGTTCACACAGTTTGTTGAAATTGTAATTCTTGAAGTGGGGATCCTCACTTTTTGTTCCATCAGTGTCTTTGGGATGAATCTATGATCTATCTCAGTTCAGCCTCCTATATTTAACCCCTGCACAACAGAAATACGACAGGAGTGCACCCACCCCTGGCTGTCTTTTGGGAGATCTCTGGAGACACTTTGTGGTCTTCCCCTGACGGTGTCTCGCTGACATAAATCTACTGAACTGTCTGTGGATTGTGTTTCTAGTGTCCGCCAGCGTTGCCTGGAGGAGCAGAAAAGGAGACGACAGAGAGCGACAAAGAAGATCAGCACCTTCATCGGCACCTTCATGATCTGCTTCGCTCCCTATGTGATCACAAGGTGAGAGAGGGAAACCGTACACTGCGGCGTACGCAGCCCTTTTTGTTCTGCTGGAATCCCCAGAACCTCCCTCCTCTGCTGTCAAATCCCCCACACCCTCAACCCCTCCTTCTCCCTGCCTCATCTCTGCTTACTCTCCACACCGGCCAGAGTCGGAAGATGAGATTGGCTGACCTTGTGATAAGTAATATGCCTCTGCTCTGCTGTTGCTGCTGCATTAGCACTTTTCTCCTCAAGTTCCTCGGGTGCATCAGTTAGTCAGGTGGAATCCACTCTCATCAATCACTGGACAAAGAGAGGATGTCACATGAGGCCTCGGGTGTGAGACAAATAAGTAATGTCCAAGATACACATTACATCAAAAACACATAAAAGCACAACTAGGAGTAAACAAATAGAGACGGTAACATGTTCTGTGAGACTTCAAGTGTCATTTCACCCAAATTACAATTTATTTTATATTTATGTTCTAGCTTTACACTTTTTTCAGTTTTCCAAAGAATACATATTCCCTGATTGTTCTAGGTATTATCCAGAGTAATAGGGACACAATTTTTGGAATATTTTGCTGTTGAAAGTGTATTTTTGTCAATGTTAGCAGCACCACAAAAGAAATTCCATTCACCTCCATTGTATTTGGGTTGAATAAGGGAGGCACATCTCAAAACCTGGATTGCTGAGTACCAATAAGTCAGTACGTTATTAAGTAATCAAATATATCTTTGCCCCAATGCCATAATACCTACCACTTGAAAATTGACAAAATATATTGTGGATGGAAGTGAACTATTTTGAAAAACCATTTCCTGTTTTTTTTTAAGTTTAATTGGCCGTTTTCTTTTAAAGTCACACTTTGATTAACATTTAATGCCACAAGTACTGTGTCTTTTCCTCTTACTATGATACAATTAGACATTTTAATATCTTGTTTCCTAACTGCAAAAAAAGAGGTGTGTGTGTGTACAAACTCTATACAGTTTGTACCAAATATCATCAGAGTATACCGTTTTAGCAGTTAATATACAAAATTATTAACATACTTAACCGCTTAATAACAGGAAATTACTCAATAAATGCAACTTCAGACATCCATCAAATTACAACTTTGGAAGAAAACTACAAGTTAAGCATCCACAATGCATTTGAATTATTTCACAGCCGTGAGAAGACTGTATTTAGTCTGCATACTGTCCGGTTTGAGTATACCCCATTCACATATTTAATTAAAATCTTAAATTGGTCGATTCTGGAATGAAACCAGGTTGTCATAACTAAAGTGAAATATTGAGTTTTTCATCCACGCGGACAACTAGCAGCTACACTTTGCTGTGTTGTCAGCAAGCTGTCAGTAATGAATGACCATAGCAGCACTGTGCATGCTCTCATTCTGCAGATGGCAGTTTACTAATTACAATCCAAATATATTACTCCATAAGCTCCTCCACAGCCCTCTCAGATGCTCATTTGCTGTCAGGGTCATCATGTGTATAGTAAAAACCCCGCTGTGCGCTGTCGCAGCTGACTTAACCTCCTGTTCGCTCTAGTGGTGTGGAGTGTGGGGTAAATGCCAGTGATGGCTACTGGCCCATGTTAGGCCAGTGTGGACAGAGTAATCATACAGAGTGCAAGTGAAGAGGATCAGCAATTTTTTAAATACCTTTTATGACACCACTTACGGTATGATGTTTTTATACTTGACAAAAAAATAGTGTCAAAGCACCAATTTGATGTCTTTATGAGTACGACTGAGATCACTTTAAGATGCAGACAGCAGGACAGGCTCATTAAGTGCCGCTTTAAATCAAATATACTATATTTGAAGTACAGTCTCTTTTTCCCCCAAAATGCTGGAAGTACATACTGTCCTCTGTCCTTTATGGTTTTCTGTTACCCCTCAGTCTCATACTGTATTAAATAACAATCAGAGTTAATTGGCTTGTTTCCAGACACTCATTCCTGCTGAGACAGGTCTGTTTTATTCTTCCGGTGGCTCTGCTTATCCCTATTCTGACAATTATGCTGCTGGCTGCAAGTGAGAAACGAGAAAAAAAGTAGCCTCGCACTGTAAATCCACGCACCTAAGAGAAAGAGGAAGAAACATACATGTAGTTCCACTTGACAGCTGCCTACATTTGGACTTTAATAATAACTTAAGACAGAATAAATACTCACTAATATTAACATAATTGCAGTAGCAAAGAATCAATCTGCTCCCAACAATAAAAAACAACAAGACAACAACAATGTCTTGCAAATGTATTTCTATTGCTGCATAATAAGCTTAGGGCATGCATGCTTTTTCAACCATGCCTTTCCTCGGCTCTCCCTCTCTCACCACCCTCTCTCTATGCTTTCCTGCAGGATCGTGGAGTTATTTCCAGCGGTGCCTATCAACCCCCACTGGGGAATTGTCTCCAAGTGCTTAGTTTACAGCAAGGCAGCCTGCGACCCCTTCGTGTACTCTCTGCTCCGACACCAGTACAAGAAGACGTGCACTGACATCATCAACAGGCTACTGAAGCGTAGCTCCTTGAACGCATCCGGGCGCGGGCACGAGAACCAAGTCAACAGCATACCGACTGCAGAGTGACTGGGATGCGGTCTGACCCGGCAACTGTCAGGGAAAAATGAGGCTGATTTATCTTCGATGAAGAAGAGAATAAATATTACTTGTTCCTGTCTACGTCTGCCTGAATTTGGACTGATATGCCAAAAGAAAGTTACTACAGACAAGGACAAATCTCTGCACAGGAATAACACTGTTCTTGCATATGGAAACTCCAGAACAGCAGATCAGTGCAGTGAATGTGTGAGGACAATAAGCAACGGGAGATTTCACATTCACCCGGAGAGACAGATGTGCTCAACCAAGAAGAACGGCCAGTTCATAGCCTCATTATTCTAACTGGGTAGCTTTCAGTCTATATATTGATTTTTCTTTACATGACTGTCACATATACGTATATATATATATATATATATATATATATTCTATGGAAGCTCTGAGAGGCGAGTGAGGAAAACATTTCTGGTCATCCATTTTCTAGGTCTGATCCAAAGTGTTTTCTCTCCTATATTTTTGTTTTAAGAACAGGTGAAACAAAAGTTTTGCATGCTTCATTTTTTTTAAGTTACTTATTTTTTTCATCATATAGAGAAAACAGGCACCTTTTTCAGCTGTTTCACAGATGAAAAGACTTAAAAACTTTAACCTGACCTGTTCACCAGAATCCTTTTTCCGACCCACTTGCCTCTCAGGGCTTTTGTAATATTTCTATTACCTTAAAAATAAATACATAAAAAAGGAAAGGGAATGGCTGTATTTCCGTTTTAGTCTGTGCAAAGTGTTTGTAACGTTCACACTGTATGTAGCATTGAAAACTAGCCTAACCAAAACTAACAGTCCCCAAATTGTATTGCAGATGAAAACATACAGCAGAAAGTGCCACTGCACAGTTCGGCTCAGGTAGTACATTGCCTTGTAGAGTAAGGGCCAATGAAAGAGAAAGAAAGACTATGTGTTTTTCCGTGTTTCATGTCTGTAAACACATTGCCATTGTTTGTGCTTTCAACATCCAATTTTGAAGGACTTACTGACCCGGCCAAGCAGAGTTTTAAAGAGAAAAATAGGCCTTCAAACCGGCTGCCTTTGCTGTCATGACTGACATGTGCCCCTCAGGTTGTTTAATCAAGTGAAGCGTGATTGACTGTACTTGGCTGGGTTTGTACTCACAGAGAGGAGTAACCCGGAGAGACTGCTTTGTGCTTTCTCACACATTTGGGCTGGATGGACAGGAAAGAAAAATGTGTATGATGTCTTTAATGTCCTACACTTAGCAAAGTGATTATAGCCTAATGACACCATGTGATATTGAATAGCAATGACAGCCTTCCACAAAAGACAAAAGCTAAAGAAATAGTATTTGCTTTCTGGATATCTATGGAAATATCACCTTTTTACCCTCACGTCGAATCTGTTTATTTATTTGGTCCCATTGTTTGTGCAGTATAGTAGTTTACGGGCCTTTTCTTGAAGACCTAAGCCTAAGCCCAAGAGCCCTCTAGACTGACAAAGTGTTATCTAACTTACTACATGTTGTACCTATTATATTTTTGTTCTGTATCAGGATACAGGCAGCTCTGTATCAGAGGGCTTTTGACTGGGCTCCACTTGTTATAGAGTTGACATATTGTAGATAGAGGTGCTTCAACGCATTGGTTCAGAAAGCAGAGACACAGTTTGACACGTACTGCAAAAGTGAACATTCTTGATGGATTTGGATACACAAAGTGTTTAGACTGTGCAACAGTGAGATACTGTATGTATTACACTCAGTGCCAAAATGATCAATGATGCCCAGTGAGCCAAATATTAGTAGCTGCAATTCATTTTTCTGAAAAACACAAGCGAAGATAGATCAAAAAAAATATTTATGTTGATTACTAATTTATAAATGTTTTATTTTTGTTGCTCGTGAGTTTAAGGATTCATACGGAAGCCCTGAGAGACAAGTGGGAATAATTTTTCTTGATGATTCATTCTGTCAAGTCTGATCTATGTTGTTTTCTCTCCTCTGTATATGACCTAAGCAGCAAAGTGATGAAAAAGAAAAGGTTTTGCCAGGATAATATTTCTAGGTTCTTTACTTTTTTTTTCATCTGTGAAACAGGTGATAAAAATGTTTTTGTCAGGTGAAAAATGTATTCACTTTTGTTACATAACTTACTAACACACAATATGTATCTTGTGTTTAGAGTGCACGGAGAAATGAAAACTCACCTGGAAGAAAACATGAATGCTTTTGGTCTATTTAAAGCGTCGGGTAGTGGTGCGCTTCAGCGTTTTGTGGCCGAAATGAGTATTACAACAACAAACACACAAAAATGATCCAGACCAAAAAAATATTCAACTGCCGAAACCTTTTTTTCACGTGGCAAAAGTAATAATAAAGTTACTTAGAAAGATTGTCCTGTCAAAACCTTTTTTTGCCTGTTCTTAGTCATAAACACAGCAGAGAAAACCATTTAGATCAGACTTAGAAAGTGGATCACCTGATTTCTTTTTTCACTTGCCTCTCAGGGCTTCCGTAGATTTTAAGATCATACAGAGGATAAATGGTTGTCTTGGATTTATGATGTATTGCAAAGTACAGTTTGACACTCCAAGACAATCGATGCCTTAAATTCTGTAATATACGTATGATGGAGTTTTTCCATTCAAAATGGCATATGGGTACCTTGAACAATATGGGTCAATCATTGCCTTATTCACTTCTGTTCATTAACCCATAATCCTCTAGAATCTGTATTTCTGTACCCTAACTCTGCTTTTCATGGTAAATTCTCGCTGATGTTTTGCACTGATGTAGAGTAGTTATTTTTCTCATACATGATGGCTATTGGTATAAAGCAAGATAAACAATATCATATGTTGACAGATTTAGATAAATGACAACGTGAAAAGTATTTTTGTGTCTTTTTGATATACGTACGTGTTATTTATGACGACACTGTATTTGTTTGAGTGTTATAGAATGTGCTGCTTCACATGCAAATTTAGCTTGAACTGTTGTTGATAGGTGACAATGAATTGAGTGTAATATACCTCATTTTGTTATGGTGAATGACTTGACTGGCTGAAGTGTTTTGTTATGTACTTACTAATTTATTAAACCATTGGCGCGATGCTGCCGCTGCAGATGGCTAAGATGACAAACAGTTGATGACGGTGGTGATGTGATGACAGGTGTTGATGGTCACTGCTGTTTCAGTCTGTTAATGAGAAGATGAGGATATTTGGTCTTGATGGTGATTGTAATTGTAGTTTTGGTGAAAATGAGGAGGATGACTGTTTCAGATGTAAACTGTTTTCAAAGTAAACTGTCGACTTTACCAAAAGTGGTCCGCTACTGTTACTGCTAACCTCTGTTCCCCAGGCCTATTATTATATTTTCAGCAGATTATTTAAACAAAAAGCTGAAACGTGTTCCAGAACAAGAAGAAGAAAAATGGCCTATAAGGTCGGCCTGGCAGACCACTAACATTTCTGCTAGTAACTTAAAACACCTTGTCATTTTAATCAAAAAATTGTTAGCATTCAGTAAGTACATCTCCCATGAGGCTTTGACAGTTTGCCATTAGCTAAAAAAAACAAAATAATGGTTTTACTTATGTAAAAATGATTCAGCACCCAAACTTTACAAAGAAATTACAATGAACATGGCCAGTTTTCTTTTTTTCTCTCCATTGCTCAAACTAGCAAATCAGTGTTTTTCTCAAAATACACTGTACAGGTCATGTTCACTGTAATAAAGAAATAAGTCACCCATATACAAAGATGTGGCTTTTTGTTTAGTCGGTTTTTAATAATTTAATAGTGGAGCTCTATGCCGCTGAAGTATTTATTATGTGCTATATGTATTATGCATCATCTATGTACTATATCAGGCTGTGGCTACGCACACAACACTTGTTAGTGGGATAAATGAATTATTGGTTTCAGTCTGTTCAGGAGATTTGGTGATGAGAGAAGACTGCAAAAGATAAACAAACAATTCAGAAAAAGTTGGTGAAGTGTGTTAACGGCTCGCCTGCATCATGGTCCAGTGATAAATCAGTGCCATAATCACGTCTTTTAAACACAACGGGAGGGTTTGACAAGAGTTGTATGACTTTCAGCTTTTGTATTTGCAGCCATTCGGACTGTTTCCACCTGCAATCAGTCTGAGCCAGAGGGAAGCGATTTTCCTGTTCACACCACAGCGCAGGTGGTAATGAAACAACATCAGCGGCTGGCTGAGTTGGCCTCGTCTGAGATTCTGAACACTGATTCACACCTCAGTCAGGAGCCAGTGATTATCAGGTGGGTGGCACTGACCGTAACGGCTTAATCATTGCCCTCAACCCCCCCACCAAATGAGAAATGAACCAGAACCAGTGAAAAGTAGACACCTTGCTCTGTAAAATATAGGAATGTTTGGTGTTTTTCTCGTTATAACCCTTTGACTTGGGTTCTGGAATTGCTAAAAGGTTACACTTAACTTTAACTTAAACTTAAGCTGTGAAAGTCTGAATCCTTAGTCCGTTATTAGTCTAAAATCTGTATAAAGCTATACATGCTTGTAATTGACTTATATAATAGTACAGTGGTGTGGTAAAGATACATTTTCCTTCTAAATGTGTGAACCTAAAATGACACATTTATCCAGTCATTGGTGTAAAAAGTGTAGGATAACATCTATTTTGACAGGTACTTGGAAAAAAAGATGGTATGAAAAGGCCAGTGACAGACAAGAATAAATTGTGTTTGTTGGATTGTTTCTGCTGAAAAACCACAAAAATAGAAAATAGAAAAAGACTCCAACGAAGACTATAAATGCTGATTCGTTTCATCCAAACTCCAAAGAAACCCAACAAAACTCACCTTGGCGTTTGCCTCCACATCTGAATGACATGCAGGTACATTTGTGAAAATTGTAGGATCCAGCATAACTATATGCTTTGCATATCAAGAAACAAAAAGCATGTGGTGCTCGTTATCCCACTTGTACTCGTGTTTCTCTCCCATGTGTCACCATATGCTTTCTGTTTGACTGTGTACCCTTTGCAGTAAAGACATATGTGTAGCTGCTGCTCAAGTGTCATCACTGTACTTCCACCAAGGAAATTTATTTGTTTGGCTCTGTTTTTTTTTGCTGCAGCTGCTAAAATATATATATATATATATATATATATATATATATTTTAATGAAACCTAGGGCTAGGTTTTGGTGGATGAATTTTCACCAAAGAATTCCCTCAAATGAAAATGGTGAACAGATACAGTAATATGCTGGATAGCTAATATAGTGCACTGAATACTTTGGCATGTCATAGCAGAAGAGAGACACCTCAGATTAAAAAGTTTCATTTGGGAACTATTTTCTTTCTTCCGAACTACACCCGCCAACGAGAGAGCATGAGCCTCTTGTCCATGAGTAGATGCAGGCTTTCTTCTGCGCATTGATACAGTTGGCGGGTGTAGCTCGGTGTCAAGAAAATAGTTCTTACATGAAACTGCTCGCAACAAGGTCTGGGGATTATCTTGAGTAACATGATTTCTGGAAAGAGACATTGCTCTTGTTGTGTTCTTATATTTGGAAATAGAGACGCATAGAAATCAATTTCAGAAAACTTCTCTTCATATTAACTGTATTTATTCCATGATGATATGGTACGCATTGCAAAAGTACTCAGCTGAGGACCATTTCAATGTCCACAGACCACATTTAAGTAGTTACTCTGTCTCACAGATCCATAGAACGGCCCCGATCTCTAGTTTACAACATTTTATACCCGCCGCCTTTCAGGTATAGTCTTCTCCCATTGGTTGGCTGGGGCCAGGTCCTATTGGCCCCTTGTTGGCACTTAGGCCACGCCTCTCAGTGCTTCTCTGCTCCAATCAGATCTTCTGTCACCCTTTTAGGTGGTGTACTCTTGATCTCTTTTTTGTGGCACTTTGAGCACCACAAGCCGAGTGCCATCTATAGCAGTTCCATTATGTTGGAGAAAAAGGCAGACTTTTCTATATATATCTCCAACATTCAGCTACTCACAACAAAACAATCTAGATTGATAATTAGCAATCCTCTAAGAGGAAAAATATGTATTTTGGATTTTGAGGTGAACTGTCCCTTTAATTAAGGCTGCGTTTCTGTCATGTGTTCCAGTTTACAGAGTTCCACTGGCTCAGTGATATTTCTTTTTAGGAGTTTTTAGGGTTTTTACCTAAACCTGCAACATCTGTGCTGGGGCTGCTGCAGTTTAAAAGGACCGTTTCACTCACTCATACTGTGCACACGCTGCTGCTCTGTGCCCCATTCACACCGCCAGGCGGTAACAGCAGATAATCATTCCTTTTTCAACATTAATGAGGATTTGTTGTAGAGTTTCCTTCAACACATGACAGATTCACAGAGCAAGCAAATATTGATCATAAGCCATTTAGCATTCGCCTCTTGACTGACTTTGGAAATGTGGCTATATTTCGCCCGTTAACAATGTAATCAACTTGTTTAAAAAAGAAATGTCTTGCTAGCTATTTGAATGGTCTTCTCCTTAACTTGGTAAGACATATTATAGGATGATTCTGGTTTATTACAGCCTGGGTTTTATTTACGCTAGCAGCATGGCCCAGCGGATGCCAATATATGTCAGCCTGTCCGATGATCCAACACCTTTGATCCAGACTGAAATATCTAACTACTATATGATGGATTGCCAATAAATTTTGCACAGGTCATGATCTCTGCAGAATAAAGTCTAGTGACTTTGATGATCCTCCGGATTTGCCTCCAGCGTCACCATGAGATCGACATTTGTTGTGTTGTTGGAGTGGACTGCCTTGAAATGGCTCTGTGTGTGGTGCAAAATCTAACAGTCTTACGTGTCTAATCTTGGTAAATTAATCCAGAAATAACAAAACTTTTCAATCACCACCCCTCCATTTGCTGATCTGGTTGTCGTCTTTGATGTCCATCGAGCCAGCAGAGAGTCTAATCTGTCTCAGAGGCTCCAGAGCAGCAGAGGGAAGAGAGGTTAAGAGCTGGTTTACCAACGCTGCATGGCGACTCCCTCCTGTGATATCCAGGCCGGCACTCTTAACACTTCAAAGGCTGGACTGACTTCTGAAGAAGCATTGGCCTTTCAACTTCTGGCAAGGTCAGCTGGTGCCTGTGTCTTCCCACACATCTGCACGTTATCACAGCTGCAGGCTACAGCGGCTACACTGCACACCCTGCACACTGTACAACCCCCATCCCATCCCATCCCACCACAACCCACACCCACATTAACTCAATGGGCTTGTCTGCTGTCCATGTGGGAGAAGTTTTGACCACAATGTGTCTCACGAGCTCTTATTATTAAAGAATAATTGTCAAACCTACCGTTTTCAATTAATGTATGGCTCGTTTTACACCAAAACAGAAAGAAAATACGTTTCCCTCAGAAGGTAATTGACAATACAGTTTTGTTTGTTTGGGAACGTACATTTTGGGAGAGGAGGCTGACAGGTGTGAAGCTGATCAGTGGCGGTTTCTCCTCTTTTAGAACTACAGCTTTCTAAACAGGGCCAACCTGGCTCTGTTTTTGTTTTGAATGCTCAGTTCTCCGAGCCCTCCTGGAAATCAAGTCAACATTGGTGCAGCATTTGAAAGTTTTAAAGTTCAGGCTCTGCAGCAGCCACATAGAGTCCCTGATACCCATTGTTTTTTCTGGGAACTCCTTTTATTATTATTCTGAATGATTTAACATGACCATTTACGTCATATTGTTTCTATTGTTTGAGTTTACAACAGTATTTATTATTCCAGTGTCTGGATTCCATCTAGCTTTCATAGAAAGTTTTGTAATTTGAGGCATATATATATATATA
The DNA here is from genome assembly GCA_943593645.1 of Bovichtus variegatus. NCBI lineage: Eukaryota > Metazoa > Chordata > Actinopteri > Perciformes > Bovichtidae > Bovichtus > Bovichtus variegatus. The sequence continues at coordinate 11,136,756 of CALSCE010000091.1, read as the reverse complement.
TATATTTATTTATTTTATTTATTTATTTTTGACGAGATGATGGCAGCTTGAAAAATAATATTAGCTAATGATAAAGCTAGTTAGAGTCAGTTAAAGTTAGCCTGACAACATTTATTTTTTTCAATTCGTGTACGTAAATGTTAAATAAAGAAGTAGTAAATTGTAACATAATGACGTAACAGATATACAAGTTAGAATGATATCAAATAGCGACATCTAGTGACTTTTCAAGCAGGCTTTACTGTAGCTGCTTTCCATTAAAAAAATAGTTGGCAAAGGGTAGAGTGGTAGTCTTTACCGCAGCAGCACGGGATAAATAAAGGCAAAAACGTTGGCAACACTGCTTCTAGGTCGTGTTTTTTCATGCAGTGTGATGGCCACAGGATTCCACTCATTTTACAAACATCCAGTAGTTCTCTCATTGTGTCTTGCGCTTGTTTGTCAGTTTATACGGCACGGAAATACAGAAAGTGTGAGGCATACAAACTTATTATGGATTAAAACCTTTTTTATGTTACATCACGTTGTCTGTAGGACTTGTATACATACAGTTCCTCTGTCTCACCTTCAAAGTCACTGATTATGGTATAGAGCTGCAAAAAGCATGGTAATAATAACATTGTGACAGGTGTGCGAGCCGCTCTTCAATAACCTTTGGAGGAGGACACAAGAGGTTGAGGTCTTTCTATAATTGCATGCTGGCCAGAGAGAAGGAAGTCTGGTGTTGTTGTCAGAATAGCCCAGTGATCCGTAAAAGCCCCGGCACAGCTCTGATAATTAGAGCCTTTCCGTCTCAAAAACTCCCAAGATACAATTTCACTACTGCAGAAATCAGATGCCTAAAATTAAACACAATGATTACACCTGGGAATGAAATTAAGTTTATTTTCCATTAGGGATGTTCAATCAAGCAGAAGTGAATGTAAAATTAGTTAATGAGTTAATTTTGATATTAGTCAAACAACATCCTAGTAAAATACTGAAAATGCTTTGACTTTATTCATCAATGTGAAATGTAAAAACGTAAAGGAGAAAACAGAATTTATGAAAAAATGTATATATTATATTTTTGGGTTCAGATGTACTGTAGTACTACTTGGGTTGCTTGGTTGGTTAAAAAAAACCTTATTTAATTTAATTTATTTCAATTTTAATTTAATATAATTTTTTTTTTTTGTGCATTTGTTCACTTTTTATATGTACTGCTGTATCTGTTGTTTTTTTTAGATTGGTTTCAAAAACCCTGTGGTACTACTTTTCTTTGTGTGTCATTTTTATAAATTTCACTGATGCTTTCTACGGACCTTAAAATATCTTCATACACTTTTCATTTGCAATAAATTTTTTAATTGTTTATTTACCTGTAGAAAAATGCAATACTGTTTTCTGTGTAATTCCTAAAATTACATAGTTATTTCTAGGAAACTTCTTGGAATTCTTTTGAAAATTATCACCATATTAAAGCATTACCAACCCTTTTGAACTGCATTGGGCTTTATGAAAGGTGCTATATAAATTAAGCTTGATTAATTGAGGAGTGCTTACCATGAATACAATTCACACACTCCCACATGAGCAATCAAACAATTAAAATTTGTGCAAACATGGTCTTTATTTAATAACTTGCCAAAAGCAAAGTGTATAAAAAAACTAATCAATGACACACAAAAGGTCACTGAGTCCATAAGGTTTCCTTTAAAGGGCCAGAAATTGTACAAGTGCAGGTAATAAAGCTTTTGTAATGGTTTACATAACTGTGTTACATAAGTTAATAAGTATGTACATAATGACAATCATGGCCATTCCTCACAGTGGTTAAAATTAGATGCTAAGGCAAATTCCTCATCTGTAACTTATATTGAAATTTTCTTTTATTTAAAAAAATAAGTTCTAATGCGTTTATATTCTGTCAGTATTTATACTTGATGTCACGAGGAATGATGGTTAATGTCTTAATTATAATATAATATCATATAATCATATAAATTGAAACAGGGGTCATAAATGTAAACTTAGCCTTTGACAGAATGAAATACAGTGGATATCAAGACAAGTTGAGTGAGCTTATGTCTGGGGACAAAACAAAACCAAACCAAACAAAAAGCAAATAAAGCATCCCGTTTAAATGATTCCACATTTTCAATCTTCAAACTCTAATTCCACAGACAGCACTCCGCAGGAATCTGACAGAGGTCCAAACCCAGGCTTGGAGTTGAACCCAGTCTAATCGGAGCAGATGTTGTTTTTAATTCTTTCTCATTCAGTCATTGTGTTCCCATGCGTCGCTCTCTGGACCTTTGAGCTTGGAGCTGTCTGACGGGCAATTTGATTGGCTGCTTGTTGAATTTCTCCATTATTTCTTTGATCCGGGACAGGTTGGTGCGGCCGATGATGAAGTTACAGGTGGTGGCGCCCATCTCGTAGCCCACCTCGCACTTCTTACTGGTGAGGCTGTAGCCCTCAGCCCTGGCTGTTACTCTGTACTCTCCGGGGTTCAGCAAGCGCCAGTAATCGCCATCAGAAGCTGAAAACACACAAAAAACAATTATTTTTGCATTTATGTACGTGGTGACTGTTGTGTTGGGGTGTTGCATGCTCAAACTAACCTCTCCAGTTTGCCAAACTGAACTCTATGCAGATTTAACCTTTAAATCTAATGTAAATGCTTAACCTATATGTTAAATAATAAAACTAAATAATATAAATTATGGATAGATATGATTGTGATTGTTCGCATGGGCGGTTATGCTGTCGGCACAACCATTAGCAATAATCACTTTTCTCTCTTTTATTGTAGATGTTGTGACCTTAAGAGTTTACATAAGGGACCATGTAAAGATTGTATTTGAGTTAAATCACAACAAAGCATAACAGTTTGACACAATATTTGTGCAACAACAGCAATATGCAAATCTTGTCCTAGAAAGCTGAATTTAAAGAGCCTGCTAAGCAGTGGGAAAAAAGCAAGCCTTCATCTGAAGCCTGAGAATAAAAGTTGGAGAGTTCTTTGTGTTCCACTTTCGAGAAGACGATGTTATATAGTCCTATTTAGATGTTTAAAAATAGCTCAGCTTTGTCATGTTGGATTTTCTTGGCCTCTCTCTCGGCTGAACGCTGCCTTAATGTGACATGGGAACACGAGCGCGCTTGTGTTGTATTTTCAGCCTTTGACACACTCACAAAAACGACAGTGTCATCCGAACACCCCGACACGTCTGAACGACCACTAAGACAAATGAAATATGACGGCTGGTCTGTCTCTGCTTCTGATCTACAATTGATCCAAACACTTACACGTGGACATCTGCGCTCACATTGCTCACATTTACATGGCAGAAGGGGAGCTAACTGGAATGCTTCAATATAAAATGCTAATGAGCTATTTAATATCTTAGTCTAGCAAAACATCTTTCAGATATCGGCGTGCACAAATAGCATCCAGGCTGTCTGTCAGGCCTTTTCCGTGAATACAGTTGATTCATCCAGATGGGAGAACAACTGCTCTGCAAAGTCTGTTTTTGAAGATTCATACTATAACAAAGCAAATTCAAAGCAGCTGAAAAGGTACAATTTTCAAAATAAATAGCCTAAAATCTTTCCTGACTGCAACTGAGAGCTTTCTGAGAGGAAACGGTGGCTTACTCTTAGTTCCAGGAATAATAATGGTTAATGTCCTTTTGGCCATTCGATTTCACGCTCTAAGTATAGAACTACTTTGGCTTCAAATGCTGCATTTTTTAGGTATCAGCAGAGATTGCCATGAGGACGCAAAATCGATTCAGTCAAATTCAGAGCAGGAGGCCTCGACAACGCTGGCTATGACTGGGAATTGAGTCGGTCTCTAACCTGCTCCAGCTGCTTTCGTTTATGCTGTTTGTTCCTTGTTACACTGGAATACTAACTCATTGTAAGAGTGACATATTCCTGAAGAATAATGTGACGGGTAGAGACAGTCGCCCTGAGGTAGCTTCTGCTGCAAAACCTCACTCACATATCATTTTAGAGATGAAGGCAGAAAATATCCACAAAGCAGACTGAGATTTGTTATGTATTGGTTGGTTGCTTGCTCAAACAAACCATCCATAGCTTAAATCCTACATACGAATCAGGTGAAATGTAATGTTGTACCTGTGCGGATATCGTGGCTGATGCCCTCCACAGAGATGATGGCGTTAGCTATTCCGCGACCTTGCAGGTCCCTCACCACACCTTTGATCCCACGATGCACCTGCACATGAAAAGCAGGATGCAACCATGTGTGAATCCTGTCCCCAAGTTTACCCCATCACATCGACTTCATCATTTAATACGATGTATATTACATGTGATATGATGTATAATGCATGATGTTCAGTTGAACAGAATGTGTTTAAATATTGTTCCTCCTCATCCAGCTTCAATATTTAAATAAAAGCTGTGTCCCAACATGTGGCAGACTCTATAAAAATAAATGGCCTACAAGTCTTCTCAAATTATAATAGACACATTTCAGTAAGTGCTTAAGTTTATGACCATGAAAATTCTCTTCAGTGTGTGTAGAGTATGTGATTAGCTCGTACAGTATTGATACAGCACTTTTTAGGAAATACTTTAGTGAGAAGAATAACAGGAACACATTGATAGATCTACCATATTCCCTAAAATAACTCCAAAATAATAAATAAGCATGTGTTTATGTGTGGTTTCTTGTGCGTTTGCTTGAGTTACAGGGGCTGCTTTGCCTCTGTACCTGCTCCATGAAGACAAGAAGAGACTCGTGATTGTTCTCCCACTCCTCAGGCAGTTCACTCTCATGAGGGAATTTGTCGCAACCCACATACATCGACAACTCAAAGCAGTTGGTGTGCAAATAGCTGAAGTCATTCATACCTGCCAAAAAAGAGAAACCAAATCTGTAGGCCGTGCAGCATCAACTTAGGTCAGCTTTTGTCCAGTTATTGGTTAGAAGTTAATTAAGAAGGAAATGGATTTTAATCGTTTTTTTTCTTTGTTTTGTCTCCTTTTGAATTCTTATATGATGCTTCAAGCTAAAAACCTGGAAGCCTCGAAACAGCCAAAGGCGCTCAGTACTGAATATGCAGATGTGCCCATGTGTGCTAAACAAAGCTACAGCTCAAAGGATCAGAGCTGAGCAGAGAAATCCTGCATAACACAGTGTTAGGATCAGTGAGGAAACACTCGGGCAGCTGTGGACACTAACTGCCAGCGGCGGTGTGCCAGGACGCTCCGTTGATGGTGCCGTCCTCCTTGGCAAAATCTTCTGTGTGGCACACCCTTTGGTTGGCAGTAGTCATCAGGCGGTGGGTGGACGCGTAGGAGAATGCCAGCCAGCGGAAGACGTGATCATCCGGAGTGGGGGTCTGCTCCCTCCCCACCCCCTGGGAGCGAGTTTTGTCGTAGGGGAAGGTCACCACCAGCTCCCCTCCCTGGATGTTACCTCCCAGCACAAAGGGCATCTTCTCCATCCATGCGATCAGAGCCCGTGTCTCCACGGCAACCTACAGCAGGCACGCGGGAGAGGGGAGGATAATGTAATTCGTGCAATCATCTCAGCACTGCGATTGCTAAATGAACTCCCTCGCGCTGAAAGAACTTTCACTGCAGTGTGCTCTCAAGAGGGAGTGATAAAGTCTTATAAAATGCTGTTCACACGCTGTAAAGTGATTTCACTAATATTTATTCTGAAAAGTGAACCATTTTCATCAAGAGGCAGCAGGCCAGCTTGCATCCAATGGCTTGTATTGATTTAAGAAAAATGCCATTGCTGTTTGGATAATTAAACCAGCCCTCCTATCTCGAAACACTGGTGGGGCCGGTTGGTGAGGCGAGCGAGGTAAGTTTTCACAGCTTCCTGAGCACAGATGGGGTTCCCAGCTCTGCAGCTGCAGCAGCTATTCTGGAGGCTCTGTGTGACTCACTCGTGGCTCTCGGTAACGTCAAAACACAAGTGAGGATGAGCTTTTAATAGGTTGTCGGGTCTATTTTAGCTCACCGCCTCTTCGTCACAAATAGCTAATGCATCCGCTTCTCCCAAAATAGACAGCGCTAGTATGCCCATGAGGCTGGTTTACCCTTTTCAAAAGGCAGATGGTCTTTACTGTAGGATTCCTTTATTATACTGGAGGAAGAGCAGGACAAGGACATGGAGTCAAACTGAATGGCAACAACCTTATTATAGATGAAGCACATGGAAATTTCAAATTTGACGGCGTTATTTCATATTGAAAACAATGACCTATGTCACAAAAAATGTAAATGCAAGCGTTTAAATCTGTTGCAGCATGAAGATTTTGGGGACGAATGTGTCATTTCTGTAATCTGAAAAATTGCATGCCTTTACCTGTAGAAATGTTGAAACATGGAATACGTTTAAAATACCATTAAAAAAAAGTCAATCAGACTCACTGAGGCATTTTTGGACAGGTACCACTCTGGGATGGGCACCTGGTGGTTGAACATTTTGCGAGGGATCCACTTCTTGGTCTCGGCTTCCCACAGTATGGAGTTGAGGTCGGGGAAGTTATGGTGAATGTCTATTCCATCGTTGCTCCATCGACCCAGAGACCAGCCACTGAGTTCTGAACCCTGGGAAACAGAGTAAGAAAAAGAAGCAAAAAGTGAGGGAAATTCTGAGAAAATTATAGTTATTAGAGGTAACAACAGTTCTACCATCGCAGATGGAGCCCTGTAACATGTTTCAGATGGCTTGATGGGAAGAGTGGAGTTAGGTTATCACCACACTTCGCCCCCTGCCATCACAGCTCATCCAAAAAAAAGCTGCTAAGATGTGTAGAAATGCAGAGTGAGGCATTTAATTCAATGTGAATTTCGAAAAATATAGCTTTATAAAACTTTAACCATTGCGTTAGCCATGATCAAATGTACGGATGTCTTTAAAGATAATCGAGAAAAATGTGCTAATCTGCCGTTAGGGAAAACATGAATGCTTTTAGTTAGTTAGTTTAAAATAAAACTCTCACTTGCTTCTCAGTGAAAACGTGACTATTTGAGCTGAAATACAAAAAACTTGTCAGCTGTCCTTTTACAGCCCACATAGGGTTGAATAGTCTCTCCTCTTATAATGTACATGCACATTTCAGTACACGTTTACACGGCACCATTACCTTTTGAAGGACAAAACGGTACAGTACGTACAGTGCATCCACACACCAGCTCACTGAATAACATGATGTCATTGACGATAAAGAAACAAAGCACTGTTAGATTTGCTTTTGACCTTTTTTACTTGTCTTTATCTATTTCTGTTGCATAAATATTGGCCCTTAAATCTTGCAGACCAGCTAATTTACAATCGTCACCAACGTGTGTTTCAGTGGTAATTTACAGCAGAACGGGCGCTCATTTAACACATTGTTCAGCAGGGCTTTTTATACATCCCACCAGATCATTAAATCCCATTTTCTATCATGCACCACATGTGCTCTTATCAGGAGAAGACTTGCCAACAGATATGGGGCTGTTTTCACCAGAGACCAGCGCGTGATATGAGGTCACTAATAGCGGCCTTGCAGACCTACCACTTCAAAGGCTTTCTCGTACCCATCGGGGTTGACAGATGGCAATAGATGGATTCTGGTCTCCTCCACCAGGTGACGTATCCGCTGGTTGCCGGACATATACTCCAGACACATGAACTGCATTAGCAGGAGGAGCAGCTCTCGTCCCAGCACCTCGTTGCCATGGGAACCTGCAGTGTAGCGAAACTCTGGTTCACCTGGTCAGCAGGTTCAAACCAAGGAGGAGATTTAGGAGAGGGGGAGAGAAAGAGGGAGATTAAATATACAATCACTGCAACAACACGTACACGACAGAGGAAAACACTCCGAGGAACACAGTGTGATGTCTCTGATGTTGTTATTATTGTATGTTAAATCACGTCCTGTTGCATTAAAGCACACTTTACTCACCAACTTCATGCTCTCCGGGGTTGTCAGAAATCTCTATCGCGTACAGCTTGAGGCCACTGTAGCTCTTTCCTATGTTATAGATCCGGGTGATGTTGGGGCACATTTCATTGACCACCTTCATAAGCTGTGGAAGGTAAATAATGAAGCATCAGCTCTTGATAGATTATATAGAATAAAAACGTTGTATTTAACTGTTGAACATTTAGTCAGGAATATTTAATGTTTTAGAGAAACACTTGATATTTGAAACCATGTTTTCAGGGGCTTTAAGAATATTTAGTCACATTTTACAAACAGGTACTTTACTTATGTACAATCATGAATGCAGGACTTTCACTTTAAAATCTTCTGCCAAAGTCAAACAGTTATGGTCTTGTGTTTCTTTTTTTCTCTCTGTGCTCTACTCACTAGTTTTAAGGGGCTGGGACCTGTGGGTGGCACTCATTTGGAAAAATATGATGTCACATATGTCCATGCAACAAATCTGGATTTGGCAACATTCAAATCCGAATCTTTTAGATGTCAAAGTGACATTTCAGCAGATCAAAGGATTATTTCAGCCACTATGTCTACCATGGGTGAAGTTGATAACTAAAACGATGATGTGACAAGTAAGCTGTTAGCAAGCTAATGAAAGCTGTGTGTTAGCAAGTTCCTGTAGCTAGTTAATGCATTTGTAAACAATGCTTTATAGCTTTCTGGCTTTATCCACATTACATTTCATTTAGCTGACACTTTAGTGCAAATAAACAATAAGTGCGAACAATCACGAGGATACAACTCTGAACAGCAGGAATCTTGCAAGTACATGAGCTTCAAATAGGTGAAATCATTTAAGTGCAGTACAATAGATTCAAATAAGCCAAACCGATGTAAGTGCAACGTACAGAAACGATATAATAAAAATTCAACCATTACCTTCAAATAAGCAAACAAATTTAGTGTTAAATACAAAAAAAACTTTTTTTTTATTTAAAAAAATTAATTATTATTGGCCGAGGTTCAGTCGAGTCCAGGTACATTCCACTATAACACATGTTGCATAGTGTCACAATGCTTTATCCTCACTAACAGAAATATAGTGAGCCTAAAACTGACATTTGAACAACATGCTTGCTGCACACGTAGACATACTGAGTGTGACGATCCCACAGTCCTCCCAGTCTGCTGATGCCTTACATCTTATTGCCTGTATCCAATTTTGTCATGTTAGAGGCTCTTTTTTTGGTTTGGCAGCTTATAAAAACTTAGTTTATGGCTCTTTACCCTGTTGGTAGTGCACCCCACGCAGCAGCTTTTAGGCATTGTTGTTTGCTCGCAGACGGAGAAGACAAGGAAGCACCTTCACGCAATACAATGGAGAGAGTTATTTAATAACGCTCTAGCTGGTAAAGGGGAGGGGGGCGGCTTTGTGGAAAAGCAGTCAAGGTAATTATGATGACAGGCTTGTGGAGGAGCTGATTAAAATAGCAACAACTATCATTTACCCATGTGGGCATAAGTGGGGACATAAAGAGGAAGTGCAGCAGGAAAAAGACTAACAAGCTGTTGAGAAATCTGTGTTTGGTCGTGCTTCCAGCTGCTGCAGAAGTCATTAACCAGTCAAGAGCGATGAAGTTTTAATTAAATCTGGGCTGAATCTTGACTTTTGTAACCAAATAAATCATTAAACAAACATCTGGTTTTGTTCATACAACAAAGGATTACAAGTTGACAATGACATTCTCGCTGTCAATTTAATAAAGCACAGCATTCCCCTGATAAATATGCCTGGATTGTATTTAACAAGATCAATATAGAACATCCTGTCTTTGAACACGACCTTCACTTCATCAGCACTTAGGAGTATTCATTTTTTTTCTTAAAAAAACATACTAAAACTGAACGGTATAGACAGAGTTTTAATCTGCCTGCAGTAACTTTATACTTAAACGAATGTTATCGTTGAAGATAAACTTCTACTGCAAGGGTAATGGCAAGGTAATCATCATCTTCCTATTTAAAGAATGTGGAAAATGTCCTTTCTTTCCCCCTATTTTATAATGTCTTTCAATTGTCTATGCTCTGATAATATCAGTATTCCCAAAGCTACTACATTACCAGCAGTCGTGATCTAAGAAAAGGACAGTCCTTGAGCAATATAAGAAATATATTTTCATTCCTTTCATGGGGCATGTACTTCATTTGAGAAGCCACAATGGGCTATTTCCACTTTGAGATTCGAGGAGAGCTATTTAAACTGCTTAGTATTAGGGGGAGATAGGGTACCAGCTACCTGCATAGAGAAAAGAAGTGTCAAGAGTGAAAAGGTTTTAGGAGCCGAGTTTTAAAAATATTCCTTCCTTTTCTTTGTGAAGGTCTATTGAGGCTGGACACCCAGCGTGACACAAACATTAGCCTCAAAGTTACAGAAAGATACAAGTTTTTTTTTTTTTTTTTTAAAACTGTCCATTTATTTCACTTTGATATTCCTGCCGTTTCATCCTGTCACACTAGGAAGAAAAAAAAAAAGCTGATGAGTCATACGTTCGGAGCATTAATTGGAGTAAATCTCATCGTGGGTCATGACAGCAGTTTAGGACACCTGTGGTCGACTGTTTGACACAGGGGAGCTGCTGCATTACAGACGATTGCGATTCACAGCACTTGTAGCTTCACGACCACTTAGTCACAGTGTAAGCAGTGACAAATACAGCTGTCCTCCCTCTCGGTACACACAGGCTACTGTTCATGACAACTATATGAATAAGTAATGACACAACCCAGGAGATGCTTAATGCATTTTCATGTGGCTGCTGGCAGCGCTCACTTCATTTGTTACCGTTGCACACTTTGTTCTTGAAAAGGACACAAGTTGTCTGCTGTTGGCTCGTAGTTACACAGGGTGTTTTATTGCTCCATGCTCTGGTGTCTTTGAATAAGCAGGCGGCTCATATCTATTGTTTTCTGTTCACTGTGACTCACCTGCCTCATTTCTTTATAGCTGTGGTGTCTGAAGTCCAAGTCATCTGTTGTTATGACTTCATTGCGCCTGTGGTAATAATTATTCGGATCTGAAGGGAATCAGAAAACATATAAAAGGAGTTATTTTTATCTGCAAAGAAAAGGAATGATCCGTCATATCAGGAATGTCAAGACAAATAAATGCTGAGCACCTGCTCTCTATTCTCCAGTTTAGGTTCATTTCAGCCAAATTACAAAAAAAACATATTTTGATATCTGCCGTCACCCCAACCCACAAAGGAAGTTACATTTTATTTCATGTGTTGTGCTCCCGGGCACTCGACAATTATACATTAATAACTCAACAACAACCTGTCTTTCCAGGAACAATGTCCCAGTTACTGTGGATAATTTCAGCAGACCTCACTGTGAAGCTTTCATTGGGACAAATGTTTCAGTAGAAAATGTTCCTGTGAAAACCATCTCGTCTTGCCTCAGCACATAAAACCATGGCAAGGTACAAGTGGAAGTAAGCGGAGCAGATTTGTGTTAAAAGTGAACTGTCCTTTTCACCAATGCTGAGACAAAAATAAAAACTTGCTCCAAAAAAGTCCACGTCAAAGAACTGTCATAAAAATATTATTTTCTACTTTCACTGAGTTAAATCTTTTAACCAACTTCAGTCCATGATGATCATAACTAGCAAATATTCGTTCATTTTCAGAATTTCAACCCTTTAAATTCCAGTTTGTTTACATAATGGCAATGTTGTTTTCTTAAAAAAAAAAATAATAATTTTCTATATACTAAAATCTGAGGGATTTTTTATTCAAGGGCTGGGATGTCAGTGTCAATGATAAGCAACAACATTGCCATTTTTATTTTTTGTGCAGGAAACCAGGGAAAAAGCATGTATTTGCCTAGGGCGTGACAAAATGGCTCAATCTGATGTTAAATAGTAAAAACTACAATTTTGTAGTTGTAAAGCCTGATACAATAAAATGCATGGTTTTATGCTCTGCTGGCCATGGGATCAACAATTGTAGTTTTAATGGGTGTCAGTGGGGACATTTGTGTCCTTAAATGGCAATAGAAATGGAAATTGAGGATATTGAATCGTCTTTTAATGGTCCCACCCATGTATACATCACATCACACACTCTGCATTTAACCCATCCTAGTATTAGGAGCAGTGGGCAGCTATTGTATCAGTGCCCGGGGAGTAGTGTGGGGGTCCGGTGCCTTGCTCGAGTGTCTGTATGTTGGTCACACAGTTTATTATAGACTTTTTATATGAGCTGAGGTTGAACAGCCAAAATGAGAAGAAAAGCAACTCTCATCCATGCCAAAATGTATGCAATATGTATTAACACAAGAAAAATGATCATGAAATTGAAAGTTAAAAAGCAAAAACAGGTCCCTATCAGACATCGGACTTTAACATCTGTTTGTTTTCCATTTTCTACAGGCAGTCTACTTCTTTTTTTAACCACGACTGCAGGCTATCAGCTGCCAACAATCCAATCTACTCTGCTAGATAGCTCCGTTCCTGACTCCTCCACATCGCCAGATCATAGACTCTGTATCCACAGTCAAGTCCTTTGTGCCTAAACTTAACCATAACCATAACCGTGTTAGATCAGAATTCTTTTGTTTGTTTTCGGAGAGGGATGCTGTCCATGCTGAAAGGGTCATCAGATCAGAAAGCTATGTTGTTCTGAGTCCTTCTGAACATGTCCCATATCCTGTGTCATCTTGATATTTCAACACTACAGTGGCATGAATTATTCATGTATCTGCTTTGTCCATACAAACCCGTCACCTGGCATAGGACAGCCAAGGATCTCCACTCTCATACAGATATTGCCGATGTGAAACCAGGAGCGAGGGTTGACTCGGAGGTATCGGCCGACCACTGGCGCGGGGAAGATGTTCCGGACTGGGATTTCCTTTTCTCTGTTGCCAATGAAGATCTACTGAGGCAAAGACATTCATCCAGATGGTAAATAAAGATTTTTCTTTTTTTTTGTAATGTGAACCTCAGTTGATTTGAGCTATTACATTTCATTTACCTCCGCCGAGGTCTGTCTGTTCGTCAGCAGGATTATGGAAAAACTACTGGCCCGATTTTCATTAAACTCGGTGTAAGGGTATAGAATGGGTTAAGGAAGAACCCATTAAACTTTTGAGTGTATCTGAATCCCGGCGTGTGTGTGTGTGTGTGTGTGTGTGTGTGTGTGTGTGTGTGTGTGTGTGTGTGT
>CALSCE010000091.1:11071920-11123614 GCA_943593645.1 Bovichtus variegatus | reverse complement strand
TGTGTGTGTGTGTGTGTGTGTGTGTGTGTGTGTGTGTGTGTGTGTGTCCTTTTGTTACTACTCCTCACACAAACACATTCACCATACAAAATCTACTCAGGCAGAGAAGAAATAATAATCACATTTATAGATGACATGGAATGCCTTCTAGTGTATTAGTGTATTTGTCCTGGACAATGCCTTTTGATGAACAGCTGTAAATGAGCCAAATATTTCCTAGAATGTCATCCATTGTCCCTGATTAGATGTTAAAATGCACCCAAAAGACTAATAAAAAGACGCCATGTGTGAAGGACAAGATAACATACAGCAGATGCTTTAAAAAAAAGCTTTAAATGGAACAAATTCAGTGAAAACATGTACAAGGCAATTACACTTTGGTCCACATACTGTACCTGTAGAACATGATTAAACCTGGATACCACTGGTAGTTAGTTGTAAATTGTAACAATTATAGTTCTCTCCTTTTGGCAGTGCAGTTTGGCATTTGACATAAAAGGTGTGCAAGTGGGTGAGTGGGAAGCTTGTAACTTTTAGACTAAATTACTGTAGGGGCATTATCTCCCACATCGATGACATCACCAGCCAAGGGAGTGCACAAAAAAGCTAAATTTCATCAGCTGGTAGGGAGCAGCGACGATACGGTTTTCCTCAAAAATATAATCTGATCTGCATGTTCGTTGATAATAGGATTATTAATAATGCTATTATTTTTACAGGCTGAGTGCATGAGTTGCTGCTTCAGTTTGTTGCGTGTCAATACATTCCTGTATTTGCTTTCTGTCTATTCAATTACATCCAGTGCTGGGACGATGAGCCAGGATGAAGTTTCCATCTGCTTGAGCGTCGTCAGTATTTACTACTGCCTCCCAGCTCATTAAGCTTGGAGATGAGCAGAGATCTAAATTTTCCTCTGAAATTGCTCTCAGGCAAGAATTTATTTTTCTATCATGTTCAAGTCAACATGGGACACACAAAACAAGCCTCCTCATGAAGCTAGTTTACGCCGAAAAAGAGAAATAATGCTTGAGTTCAGAAGCTTGATAATAATGGCCTACTTTGTAGATATGTCAGTAGATGCTAGTTTTATTTAAATGTCATGATTGTTACTCACAAAGTCCTCCGAGCCATTCTTCAGTGTTATCCATGTGTGGCTGTCATTGCTCACCATGACCTTGTAGGAGGTCACCCAATCGCTCCTGTTGGTGTAAGGAAGAAAAGAAATATCCTCTCAGGCTGAATTCAATGCAAATGAGGTGACTGTAAGGAAGTCGCTCAGCACACAGCCAGACACGCTTAATTCTCTCAGGGGGGAAGTCAGTTTGAAACTGGGACAATGAGAGAGGAGGTCAAAGAATTTATATTAGTTATTGCTTAAAGTTTTGGAATATGATGTGAAGTTTGCCATGCAGATGATTTTCATTTTAACTGGATGGAGTTTTGGTTCTGAATTGCAGAGAACTTTGGCATTATTATCAGACTGAATTTAGTTTCACTTCATTTATTCATTTGCTTACAAATGCTGACGGGGATAGCATTAATGTATTTCTATATTTAAAAACACAGTAAATGTCGAAGGAATAGTTTGACACTTATTTGCTCTCTTTCCAAGGGTTAGATGAGAAGATTGATTCTGCACACCATGATGGTGTGTTTTAGACATTGTTGTCTATTTTCCCTGCATTCATTGACTTCCATCAATTTCTATACAGTACGTACATCTACTGGTACACTCTTGAAATTTGAATTTGAGTTGTGGAATCCATCATAGTGAAAATCAAATCTGCATTGGTTTTTGTCCAATTTACATTACTGGTATGAGGTAACACAGAGCCGACTTTTCAAAATTCATCTCAAGCTGCATTACTATGCAACAATCAGAGCCATAGATTGCATTGATGTCCTCAGTATTTTTTCTGGATATTTGAGGGGTTTTGTAACCTGGAGGGAGTTCATTCGCCAATTTTAAACCTACCATGGTGAGTGCTTTACAGGCTGATTCCAGTAAATTCCTGAAAATGTATTTGAACAGTCAACTAAACAAAGTAATACGAAATAAAAAATTACATTTCCTTAAATTAGCATTTCTAAAATCTTGCTTTGTTCCTGGCAACAATAATGTAGCAATGAAACCTAAATAAAGACTTAAATATCACTGATGGATTACGAAAATCCAGCAAGTTTCAAACGTCTGCTAAAATATTTTCATAATAAGTGGAGATAAAGGGAAAGAAATGACTGTCTGGAACAAAAATGAACTTTTAAACTATACAGGAGTTGTAGTTGAGGAGCTCAAACTTGCAACCTTAGTGGTTTTCTGTGAAAGTATCTTAGGTCGAGCACAGAGAGGTGAAACATCGAAATAATACAATGTTTTTTACTGTATGTCTCTGCAAAAACACTGTCCCATCACGCCAGAAAGAGCTCTACCCCGTTTGAGGAGTATGTAGGTTGACAGTGACGTCCATGCTTCTGGATAAAGACATCAGTGCTGAGCTGGTCCAGTTTGGTAAGAATTCCCAGTTCTGCTAATTAAAGCGCTGTTATAGACAGAAACCCCTGAGCTGGCACCGCCGACAGTTACATGCCCTACAGAGCTAATTGCGGGGGAAATTCTGTCTCAGGCATCGGTGTCTTCTGCACCCTCAGATCGTGCTGGCCTTGAAGGAAAATTACAAACACAGCCTGATAAAGTATCTCCCCATGCTCTCTAACTACACAGCAGTTTCCAAAAGTCTGTGCCCACCCTTTCCAATTAAGAAGTGCAAAGGCCAAAAGTTGTCAAATACGTATTATTACAGAGCAAAGTCAGAGTACAGGGTAAGGTAAAATGTGAACGGAAGCAGTTGTTGGTTTTTCTAGTAAATATAGGACTAAATGCAAATGCAACTTGGGGCCTTTTAATTTATCACTTAATTGTTACCAAGAGTCCCTTTTACTAAAAGGCATATCAAACTTTTAAAAGTTCCTTATTCGAAAATGCCATACCAAAGCAATTATTAAAATACAATTTAGGCCACAAACCTTTACAGTGGGGACTAAGTTTTCTCTATTCTTCCCTGTGTGGGCTTAAAAATTCAAGGTGAATCACTATGACTAAAGGTACCTTTCTTCGTAACCACACACACACACACACACACACACACACACAAAATGACCAGGTACCAATTTCAATATAGCATCAAGCAACACTGGGTTAACTTTAGCGAATGGAAAAAACCATTGTGTCACCAGTCATTCCAAAGACAATGAGTTGTTAGTATAAACAGTACCAAAATAACATACAACAATGTCTGCATACTCAAAAAAGACACTATGTACTGAGCTGAGGCAGTGGGAGGTGAGATTATACCCATCCCTTTGTATTTGGACGTTAAGTGCATAAATTGCCATGGAACTATAATTCATATCTTAACGAGCTTCACAGACACTGTTAGCAGCGTACAGCAGACTAGTCCCATGTTGTAGTCAGTAAACACTTACTGTAAATATAATTAAAGTGGAAAATGTGTACAGTTAAAAATATAATCCCTACTTGTTATTTCCCTCTTTTTTTCCAGTCATCTGAGTGTAATGAACAAGCTTACAGTGCAGTCAAATCTTTTTTTCTCCCGTGTTATTTTTATAATGAAGTGACCTTTTAAGGGGCTGTACTCCAATCAATCAACCTCATAAATCCTTAATCCCACAGTGAGGGGATCAGAAAAGACTTGTGAAAAGGGCAAACACCAGTGAAGGTTCAGAGCCATGTGGACGAGATTAAAAAGCTTGTTTTGTTTATATTTGTGTAGCTAAATTTTCCAGTTGGGTTTACAGGAAAATCCAAGTAATTTAGAGTTCTGGAACAATTATTGCTGTCTGTCTACATCCAGTTTTCATTTCCTATAGTTATTTTGAAACTCATGCCATCCGCAATTAGATTTTTGGCCATTTACTGCGTTTGGATTTTCCTAAACCATGCTAGTGACAGGGCTTTAGGGATGACAATGTTGGTCTGTCTTTCGGTGCACCACTTTGATCGAGATCAACTTTATCTGAACAACTATTGGATGGATTGCCATGAAATGTTGTAAAGGCATTCTGGGTCCCCAGAGGATGAACCCTACTGACTGTGTGGACGTTTCCTCTAGTGCCAACATGAGGTTGACATGTTGTGGTTTTGAGTGAAATGTCTCATTAATTATTACATGGATTGCTATGCAATTTGGCAAAAACATTTAAACCATCCCCCACAATTATCCTTAAAATAGTTAGCTTGGACACGAAAATCCTCATCCCCGACCATCTGCAACTCTCCATGCATGTCTGTGTGGTTCCTACTCACGACCAGAGGGAGCTTCTGCCTTGTGTGATGACCCCTGTGAACTTTGTCAGCCTCCGAGCATCCACCTCGAACCACTGCAGCGGGTCATCTCTCCCTGCGCACCAGGCCCCGTCATAGAGGTCATCTTCATAAAGGCCAGCCTGCAGGCCAGAAACAGCCGTGTGGAGCAGAATTTTATTCCAGATGTCCACGTGGAAACACAAACACGCAGTCCATGTAGGGTACAACACACTGAATGGTAATGCTGGTCGACTCTTTACTTGTTTTTGTTACATATTTATTGACAGTGGGGAGGGTGAGTCATGCATTTGATCCTCTGAATCTAAAATATGCTGTCCAGATAAAATAGCTAATCTATAGTAGATAAATGTGTCTTCTAACATGATAAAGACTGCATATGAACTGTACATTTTATTAAACAGGTGCAGGACACTTCGATCAAACTGGACTACTTAAACGGAGTGAGCAAGGGCAGAATCAAAACCAGTGAGGTTGAGTTACGGGAATGAATGAGGACACATCTGTCAGACAGGGCTGACTGCCTGAGCTTTTCTTTTCTTTTTTCTTTTCATTTCCCAGCATTCAACTGTTTCAGTTTACGTGATAGTGATGGAACGTGAGGACACATTTTCTTGACACTTGCTTGCTTCAACAGCTGAACATGCCCAACTACTTATAATGCATAACATGCTCCTCTCTGCATGAACTGTCACACACCTGCTGTGTGTTTGCTGACATTGTCCGTCTTCTTCATCCAAATGTTAACATTATGATGACATAGTGCACTGCACATGCTGAGTGCATACTATCACTGCGTCTTTATCATGACTGTCAAGTCTCTTTGACGTACACCACGCTTATTTTGCATGCATGAGCAGCTAATAAAAAAAAACACAGAAGACTAGGACTTCACATAATCACATTTACATAGTCTCACCTCAAAGTTGAATTAAAGGAACATTATGTAAATTAAGATTGGAATTGGGGTGAAATCCTTATACAATTACTGTACGTCCATTACGGAAACAAAGTGCTGATCTAACAGATTTATGAAAGTTATATATGGGTTTTATGAACTATCCTTAACTTTAATCAATCATACATTTTTTACATTACATTAAACGTCTTTTTCAGAGTCTTTAACAGAAAAATTGGGATTTCTGGAGGAATGTATCATTGTTTTGCATCTTCCACATCTTAACGTGTCTCTTAAGCATGTTCGGGCTGTAAGAGGTAAGTGTTCAGCTGCCTGTCTACGTGCCTGTCAAAAATGCATGTCTACGTTTACTGTTGAATAATTGCTAAAAAATGTGCAAATAAATACTTCTGCCAAGGAGGGTCTGTTTAAAGTCCAGTTGTTTCTGTCAGTAAGCACAATATATCAAAACGTATAAGATTTAAATGAAATATGGATGTCATAAAACAAGTGATTACTTTTGGTGCCAATCCAGATCCAGGACATTTCCTGAACTACTTACTTAAATGAAAATAAATCTGGGGCATATCCCATAATTATATGTCACTATGTGTATTTTGCTACAGGATAAGGACACAGTTTTTACATGCAACATTTATATTTCAATTACTACAAATGTAGAGGTGCTGTAGGTGCTGTCTATAATTTCAATGTTCCTGCCAGTATGCATCTTCCATAAAGAAAATGAAATGTATCACAGAACTGTTGGTGTCTGGAGTCTAAACAAACTGTAGCAGAATAAAAGAAAAAGTGGAAATAAACCAAGCTCACTGGCCACAGGCCCGTTTCCACAGGCAACATCTGCTTCTATGTTGTTTCTCGTGACTTACAGATAATAGTTCTGGACACTATCTCTGCCCTCCTGAGATCCCCTGACAGGCAGATCGCTTGCACAGAGGTGCACACACACACACACACACACACTAAACAACAAATCCTTTGTTTAGTTGATTCCCTGAAACATACTGTAATGCCTTGCCTTGTGGATGAAGAGCACATGTGTGTGTTTCATTAATTGTGTGGATTCGGAGTTCAGCCTGCAGAATGAGGCACGCTGCAGACTGTACACATGCTAATACCCTCAAAGCACAGCTTGCACTAACAGGAAATACCTCTTCTCCCAGATGCCAATCCTTTTTGTTAGGCTTGGGGATGTGCCCCTAGTTTGATGGCAACACTATTAGTTTCTTTGTTGAGTTGAATATTAAAATATGCTGTGAGCTGAAGCAGAACGATAAGGCCATCCACATTTAACTGAGCCAGTTATTGCAGCCGACATCTTTTCATGGAGCTTTAATATGATCTTAAACTGATCTTGAAATTAAAAGATGTTATCTCTGGATCATATTTCTTTTGTGTTGCTGGTTTGTGGAGGGGAGGGGGGGGGGGGGGGGGGACGCTTCCATGAAGCTTCCAAGAAAAAGGTGAGATTGCCCAGGGTATAATGCAAGCCCGGACATTTCTGGCAAGCTTGCCCAAGCTACCAACACTTCCCGTCTTACCTGAATGTTTAGACGACCTCTGTGTGCACCAAGGCCGTAGCGTTTCGTAGTTGAAGCATGAAGCTGGAAATCATCAATCTTCAATGTCTCCAGTCCCATGGGAGGGCATTCTGGGTAACGAGAATGACAAATTAGCCTGTGATGGTAATGTTTTTATATCATGTGTTGCATAGCTCCAGGATCTTTGCTTTCTGCACAGTATAGGTCCCGACTCCTTGACAACAACAGTAATGAGCAATTTAAACCGTTCACTGTGAACTCAAATATGCGAATACAACAAGACGGCAGCTGCGTGTTTGTTACTGAGAAGATAACATGTAGGTGTACACAGAAAAAACATAGATAATAAACAGTTTCATTATAATAATGTGAAATGTCCAAATAGAATGTGATTGTTATGATCAGTGTTCATGTTTCTTCATTCTGCCGCCAAACCAAACACAACAATAACTAAGGACGGAAACTCTTTGCATCTTGAGTTATTATTTTTTCAGGTAATTGGATCCCCTGCAGTATCCGCGTCACACTTTGAGCTTGAAAGAAAGCAAATAAAGATACATTCATGTGTATCAAACATGTTACACTTCTGCCTGTAAACAACTCATTTTCTCAAATCCTGGAAAATCAAACTGCAAAAGGTGAAGCTGAACAGCGTGAAGGAGGCTTTGATGTCTAAACTGCTATGAACTTCAAAATGTGCCAATCTTCATTGATGATTAATGACTGCACACTATGAACACTTCCTTTTTGTCATTTTGCAATGCACGCCTATCACAGCTATCAAACTGCAGCCTAAATACATGATTAAATTGTTGCAATGACTAAAGCAATGTCATGAAATGGAGAAAATGGGAAATTGCAGCAACTACAGCTGCAAAGCACGTTTAAAAGTATTGGTAAAAAGATATATATATATATATGATTTGATCAAAGAAAAATATTTCAATGTCAGAAAGGTTTTTCATCACTACAGGGCGTCTTATACATTTACTTAATACATGCCCACTGTATGCTGCAGCACTGGTATGCATGATAAACTGAGAGGGTTTTGTGTGCCAGGTCTATAAACAGATATTGGATAAGCTGACAAACGGGCCAAAATCATACAAAGTTGAGTGATCCTTCAAGACCTTTTGCACAGCATGTTCCCATAGAGCACTGCAGCTATTTTAGATTGCTCTTCCATAAATGTGTGGGACAAATAGATACATAAATTGATATTAAAGAAATGAAAGCAGCAGAGGTTGAGATATGCTCGCTTTACTTTGTAGTGTGGGTTAAGCTCCAAAAAAACTGGATCTGACATTTCATTTCGATAAAGCAAAATAATAATGCCTCCATGTCTGATAAACACCAAGTCTCCAACCCCAAACTGAAATAACCCTGATGACGTCACTATGACCTCATCAGGGTTATTTTTCTCAGACTATATTCTCTAACTTGTTTCCACTCCACGATCACATGTTCATTATTGTAGGTGACGATACTTTTCTGTGAAGGTATCCTCCCAGCCCAAACCAGGGACACGAGTAATCTACGATGCAATGAGTCCCAGAGTTCACTTCTTCACTGTTAGTGCAGAAGATGGCAATTACCAGTCACAGATATGACTTATCATCTTGTAATTAACTCCTTGATTATGGCAATTATCCAGCAACACCCACTGATGCCACAGCAATGGTTTGGCAGCCATGCAGCCCACTTCAAGGCCCTCTGCCCATATTTTAGAAAAACACAGTCTTTAAAGGAGAAAGCTGCACATCACTTAAGAATGTTTTCATTTGCTGCTGGAGGGAGTTTGCAGTTCATTTGAACAAATGCCTGTCTTTAAGTGATTGCAGAGGCAGAGTTGGTGATCACCAAATAGAGTTCTTTGTGTGAGATTGGCTCATCCTTTACACAACAATAGGTATCAACCAGTGAGTGCCAAATGGGCAAATCAAGGTTGATGTGTCAAATCCCAGCTG
The DNA here is from genome assembly GCA_943593645.1 of Bovichtus variegatus. Classification (NCBI taxonomy): domain Eukaryota; kingdom Metazoa; phylum Chordata; class Actinopteri; order Perciformes; family Bovichtidae; genus Bovichtus; species Bovichtus variegatus. The sequence continues at coordinate 11,114,845 of CALSCE010000091.1, read as the reverse complement.
CCCAACGACTCTTTGGGTCACATCATGCTGTTTGCAGACTTTTCACTTTCATCTCACTTTAATTTCACTTTTAGAGCAAGCATGTGCAACTGGGCACCGCTCTGTTTGTACATGCGGCATATGCTGCACATGTTGCTGCCATACAGCCAGGACTGCCTTCGCAGTGAACACCCAGAAGTGTAACAGGCACAAAGAAGACGAAGAAATGCTCTTTTAAAATACTGTGGATCTGAACTTTTGCTTTTGCGGAATGTAGGCATGTGAATGTGGACATATTCTGCAGTAGAGTATATATTTGATCCATAAAGCAAGCTGGCTTTGCATTGTATATGTTCCAGCAGCCTGATATGTCTGAGACACTGAAGACCGTCAATCACATGCACCAGAATTTGTAGAGAAGCCAAAGAAAAAGATCAGCATCCAAAATCCACACATGCATGGGACAATTTATATTTGGTGTATAAATCAAACATAACTTGAGAGCAAATTAATTCCGGCTGTAAAACTGAAGCGTAAAAGTCGATTAACAACCCACTGGTAAGACCAGTTAGTGTGGTATTTGCAGTAACTCTATATAGCAATAAAACACATGAGTTGATCTACTTGTGACCCTGCATTCCTGTATTTAAAATCCTCTTGGAAGAAGACACATGCTGCAAAACTACAGGCTCTCTTAATGGAGAGAACATATTAGGGACAAATTGGTCCTCAAAGCAGCCCAAAGGATCGAAGTTAGCGGGACAAAAAAATAAATGGGTGCCTGCCATGCTGCAAAGCCCTGAATAATTTTCCCCATCACCATGCAATCCTTCACAAGAGGACACACACAGGAACAGAGCATCTGGCCTTAACAATAATGTGTAATAGAAAATGAAAAGCACATAGTCCAGGATTTATATGTTGCTATCTAGGCCACTTGCCATGTTACTGCTGAAGCCCGAAACCAACTGTGGGATTAAAGTTGAGTAAGGCTTTGTATGTCACAAATTCTCATTTCACATATGGTGGAAAAGTATTTCAATACTTTCGGTGTATGATTTATTCCCATTATGATTTTTACCGTTACGTTTTTAACTGCTTTTTACACAAAGCACACCAGAAGTGGTGCAAAAATGCAATTTATGCTTTTCAGCAGTCCAAACTCAGCCTCTGCAACTTGACTGTGCACGTGACAAACAGTGATATCAGAGCAGAAACATCTTGTTTCAACACATTTCTGTTACGTCCAGTGGGAGTAAAGAATGAGCCGTTGAAACTTCCGCTGAATCAAACATTGAAAATCCTCAACAGTCTTAGATCCCTATTTAATGATTTCCCTATTGTTTTGGTATGTGTGGATGTGGCAGCCACTGAGGTTCTGCTTCACCTCCAACAATGAAACATTTGGAGGCTAAACAATTTCTAAAGCTCAGTAATGCAGCTCTTAATGTATAGAAAGTGTATAATTTATACATTATATTTATTTTTACATAAATCAGCTGCTACCAGGAGCTGCTGAAACCATTTTGGAAAACAGATTGAGTCACATTTTCTTCCATGAAAACATGAATTTGGGAGCCTGAGCCTCCCAGATCTTGACTGTTTGGGCTTCTTTGTGCCAGGCATGTCGGCATGTAGTTCCCATTTTCCAACATGCAAGAATATCCAACTTTCTGCTCCCAGTCCCAAGTGCCAAATTAAAAATGGCAGCCTCTCCGTCTGTCTCGGTAGGTTTCTTACAATAGCTTTAATATAAACACATAAATTCACAGTTGGCCTCCACAACCTCTCTTAACCTCCCAGAATGATTAAATGCAGATTCCTGCTACGCTTGAAATGTCTGAAACTGTGTAAATAACTTTAATAAGAGCAATATCTCCATGTTGAGAGCTGTGGAAAGTCTAAATCAAACTCTCAATCGAGCAAATTTAATCTGTCATCTGATTTGACAGGAAGGCTACAAGGGCATCCTGGCTTCAGTTTAGCAAATATACATAGTGATCCATGGAAACTAAACACAATGCTTCATAGGCAAAGAAGACATCAGTGCCTCTGTGGCTTGACTCCACTTCTGAGAGCATTATGTTCTATTGCCAGACTTTTCCTCTCAGGGAAAATATGCTCTCTGAAAAACGAGCATATGCTCTCTGCCTATTTCCAAAATATTTGTCATCTCTGAGAGACTTTGTTTCTTTTTTCCCATCCCAACGGCTCCTGTGAAAATCTGTGAAATGATCCGTGCATGTCTGAGGGAGGATTAATTTTTCATGAGATCATGAATTTCCCATAACAAGTGAGAGTGTCACCGGTTGTTCACTCACCCGCTTTTATCGAGTTGTATCGTCCTTCTCCTTCTGAGATGCTGTTTGTTTTCAGGGCGCTCTTCTTGTTTTTCTCAGCCTTTTTGTTGGCTGTTTTCACTAAGGGAGAAACTATCGTTAATGTAGGAACAGAAATAAAACAATTTTTCCATTTTTGAAATGGGCTTGGACAGGACAAATCCCCTTTAAAACTGCTGATTCATTGTTGTTAACACAGAGAGGGAGTGTTGACTCAGGGAAAAAAAAACTTTGGCTGGATTCCTACACATGCGGATAGATTCAGGATTGGGGTCTGAACCAAGAGACAATCTCTGGGTACAGAATTTGAAAACGTTTAACTCTTGTGCTCCTTACCTTCAATTACAGTATGTCTATGTCATTGGCCAAGCCGATGCTCATTTAAAATCTTTAATACACTGACACCCTGTATAAGATAACTGCCTCAAAGTTCAAATCAGTCATGGAAGCACCTTGTACAGGGGGCAGGGTGGGGGCAGGATGGGGGCAGGGAGTCATGGAAGTGAGGCGTGTGCTTTTTATTTGACTGAGTGTCAGGTCAGGAGAGGCCGCACGTGATAACAATCCTTCTCACATCTGAAAGTCTTTATCCTCGTGTCATTCTGGGCACAGGTTAAATCCTCAACAATGCTGCTGGCTGCATATGTGGTTCAGCGTGACCAATATAGAAGGTTAAGTAGTAATAACACAATAACCACGAGTACAAATTCTACTTAAGTTAAACGGCAGTTCATAAAAAAATAAGGTTTTGGAGTCAATTTAGATATTGTCATACTGTATGTACCTTGGACCATTGATGGAAACATTCAGGAACCTGTACTTAAAGCTACAACAATTGGATTTAGTTTTTTAGTTTTTGTTGGATTTAATTTTATTTATTCATTTATTTGCCGCAGAAGGAGCTGTAAACACAGCATTGACATTGGAATTGAAGTTGTTATGGCAAACTAGCATGCAATTGAATTGATAATAGTGATTCGTGCATCTTTAAGTTCAGTGTTTCAATTAATCCAATTACTTCCCAAACATGAGTTTCGATTTTTTCATCAGCACCCTTTCAAAACTTTTATTCAAAAGTCCTTGCAATCAGTATTCATGAGCCTCTAAAAACAACATTTGATCTTAATATGATGCAGTGTGATGGGGATAAAAACTAACGACTCTCATCACAGGGAAGCAGTGGCTTCTATATATTTCACTTTTATCATATTCCTGCTCCAGTCCCACCTGCAGCAGGTATCTCTGCTGAGACACGTGAAGCCAAATGCCTGGAACATGAGGTCAGTGTCGACACAGCTGTTCGGAATTATCTGCCACCAACCAACCGAAAGCCCTCACGCCTGCTACTGTCCTCCAATCAGCTGGCAGGATCTCAAACATACCTACAAACCTGCCACTGCATGTGCTGAGAGTCCCATAGAGAGAGCTTTGAGCTGTGTGCAGACAATAACAGGACAGCACTGCTGTGTCTCGCTGCTTTTGGAAAAACGTGGATTTCACATGTGCTCTGGCACCTACATGTAATGCGGTTCTGACCGTGGGTGAGGCTGTTAATCCCACGCAGAAACAGACACATTGCTCTGATCTATGGGGAGGGGAGGGGGGTGTGAGGAGGAAGACTACCTGAGGAGGTCATTGTTATTGTTTTTTTCTTCTTCCACTATGTCAATTGAATTCAGCTGCTCCTCTGAAGTCTGTGGCACGTTAGCTGACTTTGAGTAAAAGTAACTTTCTTAATGCAAACTTAATTCCAACATCAGCTTTATGTTGTACAACAAATTTCACTTTAAAAGCACCAGCCGATATAAAAAAAAAAAGCTGCAGAAGCAGGTTCTATTTTTAAACAAAATATGTGTTTTACTGATTCATGAAACTGATGTGCTGCACAGGACTTTTATATGTACAGTATAACTCAAATATACAGCTTTCAGTATCATAAAACCACTACAATATGGAAATACAATCAAATACACATCACACAATACACACACATGCACGTACACTAATACACTTTAGGTCATTTACAGTATGACTAGCTAAAAATGGCCACAGCTCTGTTTTGCCTTTACTCCGCATTTGATCTTTGTTGTAATAGATTATATATCTGGAATTAATTTCCGTTGGTAATTTGTTCCAGAGTTGACAGCCCATTATATTGAAGCTGATTGTGCAAATCTTTTCCGTATGTGACAGTGATGCCACTGGACAGACTTTGTGTCCATTATTTTCAGTGCCTGATTGTATAATAATGTAAGATTGTACATGGGAATGGGAATGGTTCTTTCATGTTTATTTTATTGAAAAATGTATCAAAACTTGCCGGAAAAAGCTCGAATGATAAGCCGTACACTGTCATCTAGTGGCAACACTGACTCACCGGGTTACTTGAAAGTTTCGTCAGACCTGTGGTTTTCTAACTACTATATTGCTGATTGGTTGCCCATTGCACTGTAAAGATGATTTTGTGAAGGACTTATAGAGAAGGAAAAAAAACACTTTCTCAAGAGATGGCAATGATTTTACCTGATTTTGCATCAGCTGTAGTTTTATCCGTCTGCCTGCTGCTGTCTGCCTTTCCCTTGGGCACTTTCTTGCCGGGCTTTTGGCTGGGGTGCTCATGCCTGTCAGGTATCGAGGCCACAGGCATCTCTTGCATTTGGACCTGGTTGTACTGCTCTCTTGTCAGCAGCTCCTGCATGTAGTAATCCTCATCCTCCCCGGCAGAGCCATGGCTAAGGTCTGCAAGCCCCACAAGGAGTCCCAGCAGAGCCAGGGGGGTTAGGAGGCTGAGGCGCTGTCTTGTCATGACCTGGGGGATTATCTCCAGCTGTGAGTCCTGATGCCGTCTCCAGAGGAGCCTGCTGCTGCTGCCGGGCTGCGTCCCATGAACTGCTCCCCTTCCTCTCCCTTCTCACTCCAACGCGGACAGTTCACAAAGTTCTCAGAGCGCTCCAAGTCACTGACGAGAGCAGCGGAGCCAGAGGGTCCATGGACGCCTCAGTCTGGGAAAAATGCAGTGAGGGAGGGAAAAATCCCAGAGAGCATGAGATGAGGGAGAGGAGAGGGAAGAGGCAGGGAGACAGACAGTACAGTTCTCTCCTTTAGATGCTGGCAGGTGACTCAAAAAGAAGGAAAAAAATCTTTCTCTTATAGATTCAAACCAGTCCGGGCTGCTGACACATCGCAGAGTAATTTTATTGGTGTGGGTAGGAGGGAAATAAGGATCGAAATCACTCCGGGGATCATACATTGACACATTCAGGATCTGCTTTCATCTCCATCTCCTCCCACTCTGTCTGGGGCAGGCTTTAACCAGAGGAGAGTTTCTTTCTTCCTGCGGGGGGAACAACTCAGAGACTTTAACTGCTCGTAACCAGTTTTGCAATTATGTGTGTCCAAAGGACAAGCAGAGGCGAGTTTCCTGATCCACGCTGGGGTGTGTTTGAAGTCCAAACTGGCACAAAATAAGCATTCCCAAACAAACAGTAGCAGTCATCAGCCCTGAACAGTAAATCACACAGCTGTTAGGGTTCAGTAAAAAGTGCAGTTATTGTGTTGAATGTCATCTAACACCACATGATATCCCTTTAGTGGGGAAGATAATTAACTTGTTGTTCCTCTTCAAGCTGCCTCATTTGCCGAGGCAATTCTTGTTTGAGCCAAGGCCTGTGTGGACGCTGCAGTAATTTACACGTTAACATGCAGCTAAAATTAAACCGAAAGAACTCTCCGTAGAGCGTCCGGGCACGTTCCAACAAAGGGATGGAGCGATTCCCCGCGTGTCACACCTCATCACATCAACGCTGTCTGCTCCTCGTGAAGCTCTTTTCTCTCGTTTAGCCAACACTCCTTAGTGGAAACAGATTTTTCAAGCTAAAAAGATTAATTCTTAAGATAAAGGTTTCATCACAAGGATCCCAACATGTTATATCAAGCATTTGGAGTTATTTCTAAGCAGCGACGATGGAAGCCTTCGGCTTAAAATATTTAGTCTTAAGGAGAAGTGGGATTCCACTGAACATTTGCACAAGTACAACTTTTGACATTTTATCAACCTGAGGCAAGACAAATTGAGGAAAAGATAATAATCCTTTAACAAGCACGGTGCCCCTCGTGGACGCTGCCCAATTTAAAAGCACTGGTTCATTACATATAACTGATGTGGACAGACATTGCATGCAGAAAGGTCTGAATAGGTTGTATGGATATCAGACTTTACACCTGAGACTGATAGCTTCTGAATGGTGGCTAAAGGAGGCTGAGGCTGCAGGCTAATAACAGAGGGACAGGATCTGTGGAGTGGGCGGACAGCTCGAGGCAGCGCGGCTGGCAAAGTCTTTCGCCAGCTAGGCAGGCATTCGCTGTTCGCCCACTCCTCATCCAGACTACACCCATCCGACCAAGTGTCTGGGTGGGGAAAAAAGTGGAGGAAACGGAAGGAGCGAGAAGCGGAAGGCAGCCAAGAGAGGCGTAGCATTTTACCTCAAAGGCTTTGAGACAAGAAATATGCTCCCTCCCTGCACGCCGTAAAACAACCGCAACTCTCAGAGTGTCAGGTTTCTCCAAATGCATGACTACACTGTAGCTGCGATGCCTCTGGAGGCAGGTCTACATTTCACAAGTAATTACTTTATGTCGTTCTGTTAAGCGTTCACCACCATTTAAAGATGGTAACGTGACAGATGTGGCTGTGTATTTGTGGTTTAATGGCACAGACCACAATAGGTTCTGTGATGAGTCCTAGCAAAGGAGGGACTTCGGAAGATGAAGGGACAGAAACTTTTACCTTCGTGAGGCGCTGCGGTTGACCCCGTTGTAGGTATGACACATTCTTTAAAAGAGTGTGATTGGTTGATCAAAAACAAATGAATAAATATGCACTCTCAGGGATAATGGCCATAGGATGGACAGTGAAATGAAAAGGCTGAATTATAGAATTTAATCTCCTATAAGACTTTTAAAGTAGCCTCCAAAATGTTTGAAAAGACAGGCCTACTTGTGCAGTAGCCTATTCACATACTGACAGTATTTATGAGCTTACGTTTATTTACCATATTGGTCATTTTCGTACTTGATCTATTTGATATTAAGGGGGGAAATGGGGGGAAGTTTTCATCAATTTCTGTGATTGCTGGCCAGTCTATATAAGTAGCGGCGTTGGTTGTCATGTAAATCTACCAGAAACCAGCGAACAAGCAAACAGCTATAGAAGCAAGTAAAGGAACCAGAAAAAACAACTTAAGGGCTACGATGCTATTTTGAATAACGTTCATCTTGACCAGGATCTAGTCTTAACTGTAAGGGGAAATTTCGTAGAAAACATGATAATTCTAAAATATTTCTTGGAATCTTCTCATTAGGAGCAACTCTTTGCATCAGGAAGCTTTATCAATACGGCTCCAGGTTTTTTACTCTCATTTTCACATAAATTCTGTTGAGCAATTATTTTCTTTACCATTTACAAAATCTAGCCAATATGCTGCCATTACTTTCTTTTACGGATCAAAAAAAGAGGTCATCCAAGCTTTAATTACTTCCTGTTCAGACTGCTGTTGCTCGGTTTATTTTGCCCTGAGCCCTACTGTACATTTCTTCCCTGCCTTCTGTTTAAAATGATGCAGCAACTGGAACCTGCACTCCAGTGCATCTTAGAGTGGATTCTTTTTTTTATTACTTTTCTGAGATCATTAGGAAGGGCCCTTCTGGCAGGTCCAACAACTCCTTTTGGTTGTTTTTCATTGGTTTCTAAAATGACCCATATGACCATTCGAAACACGATTCATATGGGAGCTTTCTGATCTTTTCCTTCTTTTATTTCTATTATATTCTTGTTGTTGTTTCTTTTGTTTTCTTTGACGTTTTGTTCGGATAAATTCTCTATGAATTAATTATTGTTGTTGTTGTTGTTGTTGTTGTTAATGTTGCAAATTTCAAAATCAAATAAAACCCCAAAAACTGCTCATAGCAAAGAGAAACCCTATATATGGACCATATTTATCTTCCAACGGCTGCATGATCTCTACAATTACACACATGGCTTTTACAGAATATTACGTATTATATTTGTTAAATGACTTAGACTCGGTCAACATTCATTAAAGCATGAAATGTTTTCCTAAACCTGCCGTCTGAAACAGCCAGAATGTCTGCATTACTACCTGCTGTAGTCTGAAGTGAGCACATCAAACAGCCGCTTATCAGGCTGAGGAGCAGTGCAGCTTGAGGGTGGGATGTTGTGACAGTAGCTGTCTTTCTCAGTGAAGAACACCCAAGGTGGGAGAGTGATGGCTCCTGCCTCTTTCCATAATCTCCTATAGGGAGAAAATCCCTGTCTTAATTCTCATTTATAGGACATCAGTGCCCAGAGTGACAGGTTAGAGGCTCGGTGGCCAATAGCCTATACCTCCCTGCTGCTGCTTTAACACCTTGTAACGGATGAAAAAGGGAGACTGGTTTGAGATAGAGACTCTGAGGGTGTACAGAATAATGTATAATGGTATTGTACTGTTGAACAGGACATGTTAAGGCCAAGTGTTCCGTGAATGTGGTTAGTGACAGTTGGGACCTTAAAGTGAGAAATAAAAAAAGCAAATACAACTGTACACTTCATTGATCTATGCTTTTTTTTTTTTTTTTTTTTCAGGAATAGGAATAAAGTCAATAATGGACACACAGTGGCTTACAAATGTGGATTTTTTTTTTTCCTTTTTGCATGAGGGGAGACTGAATAATGTGTGTAATCTCACACACCTTGTACACACACACAGACGAAACTGTATGCATGCAAACAGATTTTGTGATCATCCATCAAACACAACCTTGTGTGTGTCAAACTGGCTTGTGTCCAATATTTCTAATAAATTCTGAGAGTTTATTGAGGCAAACAGGCACAACCCTGGTTGACGGGGACAAACCTGCTTTGTCTTTTTTTTTAACCACCAAAATGTAATGTGACACATTTATGGATCCAAAAAGGGTCGTATTACAACCTTGGATTTACATTTCAACATTTCACTGTGGATGGATCTCAACCCTTGGTATTTTTGATATGCGGAGAGGCAGTAGGGTTGGGCAACTGGACGAATATATCGGCGAGTGCATTACTGGTTGTTGTTTTTTTTGCGATTTATTGGGCCGATTTTTGTCATTTTATTATTATTGTGGCACAGTCACACATATTATATTGTCGATTGTCGGTTGTTTAGCTTCAAGGGTGCCAGGTGGAACATTTTAACATATCGCCCAGCCCCCTACAGGGTCAGGGAAACTAAATATGCAAGCTAAATCTTGGTTTATCTTAAACTGAAAGACAAACATGTCAAATTTCCCAACAAGGATGGTGCTGTCAATGTTTGGATTTGCAATGGTATGGATTTTGAAACACATTAAAACATTTTTTATCTATTTCTGCATAATCCTGGTTATATATACTTATATGCTTCCGAACTTGGCTCACTTGTATCTGTGACCGTTTTCTGAAAACAAAAGGCTGGTGTTGTTCTCAGCAATACTTCTCCTGTGTCCATGGAAACTGTGTGAAACGGGGCGACGGTCAATTTGCTAGACCGGCACACACGCAGAGCAATATGCTTTGAGTCTTGAAGTCTGTGTCAGCTTATGCTCTCCTGGTTTCCTTCTTGAAACTCAGAAAACCCCAGACTGCTTTACCAGCCAAGTCAAAGATATAAGCCAATTTTTATTGGTTTGATTATAGTCAATAAATCCAACGTTGTAACTTAAAAGATCACACCACATAGCAGTCAGGTGGAGATATTGCTTTGATATCTGGGGGCATTGATGTTAGATAAAGAGCCCACCAGCCTGTGGCTACTATTTTCATGCTATGGCTTGTACAAAATGATGCACAATAGCGTAAGAAAAGATGAATATGGAAGCCAGTTGCGGGACTGGAACATTACTCTTATTCTCAAATATTCTACATATTAAAGCTGGTATAATCAATATTTTTTTACATTAACGAAGGATCAAATGACTATATCTATGCAAAAGGTGTCACATAGTGACAACCCAGGTTGGTGGAGAGGTACACAAAGCAAAAAGCAGAGTGAATATTGGAATTGCATTCTCCATTTGGCCAGAAACACATGTTGCTATGTATCTGCTGGATGTGTAACTAAGCTACATTTTGCTAAGAAGTTTCCCATGCATTTTAACTCAAAAAAGGTGATAAAACAGTATGACAGTGTTGTGTTTACAGCTTGTTCACGCGGCCCCTTAAAGTGCAAAGTAAAGAACTGACTTAAAGCCAGTCATCTGTAAAAGTTACTTCTACTTCATTTCAAAAGCAAATGTTTTCACTGGTATGTGAATAATAGCTTGTCAACAGGCACAGTAAGCTGTTTATTCAGGCCAATTGAGACAAAAAGTACTTTGGACATCTGTCTTTTTCACTGGCTATAACCTTCTTTTATGGCTTTCTCCTTTCTGCGTTGGCTCTGTCCAGTTATAGCAATAATTTAAGATCCCTGCAGAAGCTATTACATTTGTCATAGTTTTCCATTTTGGACAATTTATTGTTGTTTGGGGAGGTTGTAGGAATGTCTACCCCTTTAAAGACCCTTCGGTGATGAAAAAGCTCTTTATCTATTCATTACACACCTAGACCCTCAAGCTTCTCGATAACAATGTCAGTTTTACTACTCGGTGGCCTGGCTCCCAATGCGTTTCAGCACAGCCGCCCTGAGTTTCCTCCCTGAAAACGCTCCCTTCCTGAACACCTGCGTTTCTAATTCTTTGTCCACATTCACCGCGACCGGTTCCAGCTGGATGTGACCGAAACAGGCCAGATGTTCACATCTAAAAACAACGACAGTTCATTCGTTCTTCATTTAAAATGGCAAGAGAGTCCAGATAGAAGCAGGAATTTGCATGAGCACAATCAAATGTAATGAAAGTTGATTTAGCTGTTGCGTGTTCTTTATTGGCAAGTTTGCTGTACAAACATTGTGTCTCAGGGAAGAAGAATTGATTACCTTGGACTTTGTTGACACATTGATGACTGTACGGTCCTTGTTCTGAAACGCTTGGCTGGACTCTTAAGTGCGAGTTAATGCAGCAACGAATATGGATATTCATTAAACCTTGAACCATGACAAAACAGCAAGAGCACAAGAGGTCGAGGACAGAAAACATCTGGTTTAGCACAAACTAGGTTGCTAAGTGTTGGTTCTGATAATAAAGAACAGCTGAATCGATAAATGTAGCTTTATGAAGACTTGTCAAACCTCAACAGAACAATAAGGATACATAAATAGGATGTAAACATGTATGAAAGGAGATCTTGAGGTTAAGACATTTCTAAAGATTTTGAAAAAAAAAAAAGTTTAAAAAAAAGCCAGGGCAACAACCAAACATTTTTTTTAAAAGCCCATCGCCCAACAGTTAACCAGCTGTTTGTCGATGCTATCAAAATAGCTTAGTTTAGTAGACTGTGTGAAGAAAGAAGCAGGGCTATCAGCGAGCTATGCCAAGGACCATTTCTATTTCCATAATACGTGTCCAAAAGAGATAAAACTGCATAGCACTGTATATCACAAACAGATGTTTTGGACTGAACCCTTAATATCCCAGAAATGTTAGGAAAAATACGTGAACAGGACTTGCAGGACTCTTCAGTGTAATATCCTCAATTTACTTTTGGATTACTGCGAGAATACCCGCGATATTATTATTTTTGCTCAAACAGATCTCACGTAGTATTTTATAAAGATCTGCTGGTTTCCTGCATTCCTCGCTCGCGCCATCATCAGTGGGCACGTCTGGGCTTCACACAGCCTCTTCAAACATAACTGGCAGGCTATCAGAGCACTCGATCGGCATGATGAATAGCAAATGTTTGTTGCATAAACTTGTTTATCCAAATCTTTCTTTCTTGTTATCTCAAGACACTCTCCATTACTCATTGACAACAGTGAGACACAGAGCTGTGATTCAAAAGCTGATTTCTTTTCAATTTTTTTTTGTTTGTTCCTTGACTGAAAGGATCACGGGAGAGTTACGAGGAGGAGGTTGTGTTAGTGGTCTTTCACAGCATTTTCAACCCTGGCTGTCACGGTCAAAGGTCTTAAACTTAGGACATAACTTAGAGACCAGTGACAAACATCCCTCACATTAAGAAGTCCCTAGAGTACGATGAGAAGGAGGAGCAGATGAGTTAAGAGATACTTGATGTGTACTGAAAAGAAAGGTGGGGGGGGGGGGGGGGTAGACATTGGAGAGAGAAAGAGAGGCCTTTCTGCTAAAGCCCTGCTTCAAAGCTTATCCAAACTGACAGAGGAGAAATTGACCGAAGGACAAAGTTTTCTCCCAGCCACATCCAACATCCTGTTGTCAATCCCATAAATGTGACCTGAATGTGATGCCCTACCTCCATATTACAGGTTCAGGGACTCCATCGCGATGCTGTCGGCATCTACACGTCTTCCTTCAATACAAGGAATCCTCCTTGTATATATACAGTAGTCTTGTATCTACATAGAGGCAAAGGACGACAGAGCTGAGTAGCTTACAGCAGGTTTTCTAATGTCCATATCACAGATGCCATTAGATCAATAACTCCTGTTTAATATGATAAAAGTGTATCCCTATCCATATTGAAATACATTATGAGGCCCCCTTGAGCCTCTTTCATGGACTAATGGTGGTGGCTGAACCACTATTTGGGAAACCTTTGTACTTGAAATGAGCAAACTCTTCTTTACTGTCCCTAGGGTTGGCTACATTTGTCAACACATCCCATGAGAAGACAAAAACCAACAAAGCTAAGAAGCTTTAGTCTTTTAAAACTTCCCGACTTCACAACCCTGTGTGTGGCACTTAGACCAAGGCCAATGGGTTCCCACTCCACTTCTTGCAGCGATATATCTCACAGTACAGGACTTTTCATCACACAGAGGGGCCACCTTTTTTGCTGTGGTTGCAGCTGCTTTTTAATAGTTTGCACTGCTGCTACCCTACAGCATTCACTGCCAACCTTAAGCGTATTTCCATGATGCATAATAAGAATAAGTCTGTAGTATCTGCTGCAGATGTCACATGTTGCTGCATGTTTTTGCATGCAAGATGGATCGCTGGGTTTACATTGATCTCAATTCACTCGATAGTTTACAATGGTACAGTGTTTGCCCCGTTGAAGCCTGTGGCCAGTCTGCAGGTGTAATGTATTTCTCTCATGGTCTGATGTACCCTTTGCTCTCCTCTGATGCTCCTGCCCAGCTCTTTTGCAAACCCTGCTGTACACCTGCTACTGCTGCAGCTTCTTCTGCTCGTAAAACCTTTCACAAGCTCCACCTCCACCCCAGCACCCACCTGGAGGCTCTGAGTTGAAGTTCCCTGGGTGTAGTTTATTATCATCACTCCCAGTATCCGCTGTGCTGAGCTTGTGGGATGTGATGAGATTCAGAGCCTAAAATGCCAAATATCAACTCTTTATTACCACTTTAAATCTGTGCCACTTGAGTTGGTTGACTGAATTATTATTTTATCAGACAGACTGCTTGAATACCGCCTGGGGGGAGGGGCACGATTCAGCACAGAGACAATGCAAAGGAATGTGAAAGAGTGGGTTCTTAGGCTGAAATGTGTGTCTCAAAAAATTTCTCAAAAAAGAGTTTTCTCAGCGGCAGTAGTTGTCCAGTTTCCTGTCAAGTCACTGTAGTCTGATACAGCACAGACGAGGATGAAAGACTCTTGGATAATGTTTGTGAATTCCAAGGAAATTAAAGTTGGTTGGAGGCTCTCATTGAAGCGGAACTTCTTCAGCCAGCCAGGAGCACCGTCCAACTCCAAACAAAATATGCAAATAATTTGCAGTCACTTTTTTTTTTCCCCCAGTCAGATTGACTTGATTTTCAGTGAGGAGGAAGTAGTCAAAGCTGCATTTTGAGATGTTGCAGTGAAAGAGCTGCATTCCCTTCTTTCTTTTTTTCTTTTTTGAAAACTACAAAAAGAAGAACGTGATCTCATATTGTTCAATACATCCGTGTGATTTTCCTTAATTATGAAAGGTTTTCCAGGTGTTTTGGGTCAGTTTATCTTTAATGGAGGTTGAGGAGGAAATCTTAGAGGCTGCCAGAAAAGAGAGACATGACTCACTTACAGAAAGATTTTTCTCCCTCTCTCCTTTTTTCTTGTATATGTTGAGGCACTCTTAATCATCTGGATGTTGTAGATTCTGGAGAAAGTTCTTATTTAACTGTTGCTATAACTAACTAAATGCCTTAAATCCAGACTGTATATTGGTAAGTATTGTCTGCCATCTGGTGGACATAAAGTGTATTTACCAACTTCAGTATTTCAATATTTCAAAGTATCTCCTTAATTTGATTTGTTCAGCAGTGCTCGACGGTGTTTTTAAACGCATGGAATTGCTGTTGATTTATCTCTGGTTACCTTTCACCTCTGGGGAGCTGTGTTTCAGTCGAAGGTGTTCAAAAGACTTTAATTGCCAAATGAATTTGCCATATTTATTGGCCTTTATCAAATCGCAAACATTTTTAATTCAGCTTGTTCATTTTGGTATTCAACAAGAGAGTCGATTATTATTATGAAGGCTTGATCAGAGTTATTACATGGCTGCCTTTCAGCTACCTGCATCACTCAACTTCAGTCAGAAAATAATATTTGTCACTTAGATTTCCTTTTTAAACTCAATTAATGTCCAAACACAGTACATCACTGTCTGGAGTTTGCATTTGAAGACTGCATTAATCCAACTGAATGTCATTTTTTTTAGCTTCTGGCCATTGGTGTCAACAGCAATCGTTTTGTATGGGCATCATTTTAAGATTGCAACAACATGTGGTTTCCACTAGAGGGTGGTGTTGCTTCACTAAACTCGAGCTCTACCTACAGATCACTTCACTGAATGTTGATCAAGACACATTGTAAATCTTTTATCTGCTCGGACATATTCCAGCTATGTAATAACACGAGGAAGTGATGTGTTTAGTTCTGTCGGGCTATCGTTTAATTACAACACAGGACTCTGTTTTAATATCTTTGAATTCACTATTTATTTATACATCTGGTCACAAAAACAAAACAATCAAGACCTGCCATCTTTCTCTCTTGTATTCACTCACTCTCTCTCACTCTCACACACACACAAAATCAACACACTCTCTTGTGCTTTTTCTATCTTTGATTCATCTCTGCTTTTATAACTTAGAAAATAATTTAAATAAAAAAACATTGATTTTTTTATGGGCACTTCAAGAAGAGAGATGAAGCTCAAACAAAGGGGCTGGCTGACACGTCAGTGGTTTCTTTTACTGAAGTAAGGGGGAGGTGGGTTTTTTTCAGAGTTTAGAGTTGTTCTCCCAGAGGAAGGAGTCATTCCGCAGCACTTTGGCCAATTTCTCGTTAAATGGCATGTAGAAATCCCTTAGGATCTCTTTAGTGATGGGCAGCATGGGTCCCAGGTTTTTGTCAGCCGGCCTCCTGGTGTTCGACGCTGGACTTCTTGTGATCTCTGACTCTATTTCTTTTGTCAGCGGCCCTGTAAAACACACACAAACACTTCGTCCACATCCTTTCCTTCTGGGCCACTTCAAATTTTCCCGCAGCTTTAAACAAATGAAACAAAAAATACGCGCTTTGAGTGATCGCAAAGATTAAGCCTGCAGATATGCAGTACATGCCCTGCTCTCTGTTAACATGGTACAGTAGCAGAAAACCTTAATTACCTCACTTGGGTGCTTTTAACTCCTACATGCAGACATTCATTGCTTACGCGCATGCATTTAACGTTATCTCTACTTGTCTTTAGTGATCTGTATTGAACAGAGTTGCCAGAGGGAATGATTACAGATCAGGATCACATGTTTGGATGTGTTGCTTACTCACCCAGGTTAAGGAAATCAAAGACTTTGTGCATTGTGTATTTCCTGTTCGAGGCATGGTCTTCTAACCTCAGGACCATAATCTGTTCCCTGCTGAAGACGGTCAGCCAGTCCATTAAGTACACAATGTACAGGCCGACTTGCAACCTGACCTAAGGACACAAAACAGGAGAATCAATGTGAGATAACTATAAGCTGTATCCAAGAATCCTCCTCCTTAGTAGACGGACACAGGGTTTATGCATGGTTAAACTTCTTTAAAGAGATGAACAGGCAGAGGGAGGGGAAGATGGAGGGAGGGAATTCCACCAGCTTTCTCTTTCATCTTCCCCTTGCACAGGGCTGCTAGGCACCATGTGGGCATGAGCACATGTGCTGGTATAATGTGGTGTGAGTGTTTGAGGGATTTGAGAATGATGAAGAGTTTCCTCTAGACTCAAAAACCTGCATCACCACCTGCTAGTGGAACAGATTATCACTTTATAACACTGCATGATGTTGTTGTATTTTGTTTCACCCCATAATTGTGATTCATGAGGCGTACATTTTCAGAAATGACAAACATTCTCTACTTCTAGTCGCTCAAATGTGAGGATGTGTTGCTTTTCTCTGTTTTTATATCACAGTAAATCTTCCTAAAACTTGCTATGGGTGTTTTTTTCCACTATTGTTGACATTTTGTAGATTAAGAAATCCCAAAATGTAATTAAAAACGATTCCAAAAAATAAAATCGACTGTGAGATTTTACCAGAGCGTTTTTAGCAGGTGGCTTAATTGTTGATGAAATGGGTTTCTTAGATTCCCATGTGATGGTTTATTGCAGAACAGTAGGCCTAAACAAAATACCTTGTTACTGGGAAAGGAATTGTCTTTGTCCTTTTTTGCCTCCTTTTAACAAAACTGAAAAGCCATTCAGAATAAATGATTACAAGCCAGGCCAGCAACTCTTCCTTTTGTTAAATCAATTTGGTACAGCAGTGACGGCCAATCGTACTCTCATGCTGGTGTTTATTCCACTTTTCTCCCCGGACTCTAATCTTAGCTCTAAAACTTTTATCGAGGAGCCACAGGCACGAGAGACCGCTCTAAGGACAGCTGTAATGCTTTTTACATGGTCTAATAACTCTGAGGGGATATTAGTGGATGGACAATTAGGCCAGCGGCAGAGTGTGAGCATGCTCCCAGTGGGTCATAAAGCTTGTCAGTGGCAGTCGGCGAGGAGGACCTCTGAGTATAAGGCAGCCTGAAGGGGGAGCCAAAAGAGGACGCTCTCCTCCTCCCCCTCTCAGCCAGTTTGCCTCAAGGCACTGTGGGGAAAAAGCTGGCCAGGGGCCCAACACTGGGGCCCTGCACTGGCTGATACTAAGACTTGGTCTTTTTTGTGAGTAAGAAGGAAGTTCACGCCACTTGTAAACTTGATTTTCTAGCACAAAGAGAGGCTGTAGACACTGAGCTGCTCAGTGGTTCAACTGTGTTGCCAATCCCCTTTCATAAAGTCCACCCTGCAAGCTTTAGCATGTGTTAATGAAGTGTGGATTTCACTCAATCTGTCTTTTTCCACTCCTTTTTTTTCTCCATTTCTTTCTTCCCAGCTAATACGATGGTCGCTAAATTGTGGTGGGCTGCGAGACAAAAGCAGGCGGGAGGGGTACACTCACTGGCATGGCGTTGTTGACAGTAGTGTTGTACACGCAGGAGCGCATTGTGTACTCCGTAAGGCACCCCTCGAATAACTGCAGCGACTCGGACACCTTCTCGTGGAAATCCTCCGCAGACTTGTTGGCAATACCAAAGTAAAGGTAGTCAGAGTAGAGCCTGCAAGACAACAGAGATGCTCTGTAAACAAAAGTGAACACGAGACCCTCAGATCAGTTTCTATAGAACTGAATGAACAATATTCGAATAAGTGGTCGTAAAAAACAGTGACCGTGCATTAATCTCCAGCGGGAGCTATCAGTGATGGACAACTAAAAGGCAAAGGGGATATCAAAGCCTGGGACTGAGAACTTTTGAGCATAAAAATTGCACGATATGGAGAAAGCAGTATGCATAATCATTGTGAATACTGTACTAAAGAACAGTTAAGTAGGACTGCGAATACGAATGGAGTGATATCAATAATATATTTCAATAGCGCATTTCAATATCGGGACAAAAAAAACAATTGTGGAGGGCATGTTCAGACATTGTCTTGAGTAAAAATCATTACCAGCATAAATGAATCCCAGTTTAAAGGGAATGTGTCGCAGGCATTCAGCGGTAAGGTCTTCAAGGCTCTGATAAAGGCATCGCAATGACACATATGTGACAGGCTGAGTAAAAAGTAACGCATCTTCTGTTTCCTATAAACAGGCTAAAGTATCCGTCTGTACAGCAGTGTAAACAGCTATGATGGAGGCATAAAGGCGGCGGCGTGCGCGTCGGAGCTGTATAGTTTCGGGCATTTCAGTGGAAGGCAGTGAGACGGAGACCACTTTTACCTTTCCACTGGGTCCCTGAGCATGATGATGAAGCGGGCATCAGGCTGCAGGGCGTGGACGAAGTCTTGGATAAGGAAAGGAGGCTCTCCCTCTGTGGTGTTGTCATAGAAATACACCCAGGCGTTGTTATCCCACATGGTGGACGCGCTGGCTTCTCCTGCAAAATACACCCACAGTGTTTCAAAGAAAAACATGCACACAGACCATCATACACATGCATTATGCGGAGAGAAAGAAAACATGCATGTACAGACACAGTTTCATCGTTGTACTCACTGTTTGGCATTTGAGGTGTGTAGTTGAATATGCAAGGCTCAATATTTCAGTTTTTCAAAATATATTTTCATTTTAAGATTTTTTTTCAAAGCAGCAGATTTGTTTGAACTAACATTAATTGAATAGTCGATGCAAAATATTTCATGGTTCTAGCTTCTTGAATGTGAGAATTTGCTGCTTTTCTCTGTTTGTATTATATTATTGTGAATTGTATATCTTTGAGTGTTGGACTGTTGGTCAGACAAAGAAAACAACCGGCTCTGGCAAATTGTGATGGACAAGTTTTACTATGTTTTGACATTTTACAGACAACTACATTAATAGATTAATCAAGAAAACCAACCAAACCAATTTCCAAATGCATTTTTTATGTCCTCATGCATTGAAAAGTTATGTTTCCTGCTTTAAAGAGACACTTGCAATTTTAGTTGGCAGACATTGCCAGTCAGGGTAGACATTTTATTTATTTATTTCACAGGGGAATTTTGGGCGATGTTTGAAGGTTTCAGGCATTTCAGGCAATGTTCGCTTTATGGGGAAAATACCTTAAATATTGGGACCATTTAGCCCTTTGCCCCCGATTATTTCTGACGCTGTTGACCGTACAGAAAAAGTAGAGTAACGTGTGGAGAAAACACAAATTAATTATGATTAGGCTCCAAAATCCCTTGCATGTACGTGTGTTATTTGTAAGATCCAATATCCAACTTCTTCATTTGAATCGAGGCTGCAACTAACCGACACGGCATGCTCCCGACACACATGCAACAAGTCAATAAAACGAAAGATTCTAAAGCAAGTGCAAAAAAAAAAACAGACAAACCAAGAGCAATTACATCTCCAGCTGTGAGTAAAATAGAAGAAAGACTGCAATCCACACAGTCACAGTACTGGTGCCCTTAACGAGTCGTCGAGGACGCCGTTTCTCAAACAATTTGAGAGCAGAAACTTTATCAGGCTGTACTTAGAAATGATATCCAAGAGTCATTAGGCTGTCGGTGCCTTCATTATCCTCTTATCTGTGAAGTGAAGCTGTGATGTATTTGGAGGGAACACAACACGCGCCTTATCTGCCTCGCTTCCTCAGAGAAAGGGATGATAGCCAGGGCCTATTTTCTGTGATGACGGTGAGAGTGAAACCGGATCGCTGCTAATGCTGTTATGCTTGAAATGATGCACACTGTGATCAAGTCTATTTAAAGGTCTCAGTGTCCATTAAAAGGGCTTATTTTTGCTCCAGAGGCCGTAATAGGGCAAACAAATGGCGGAGCCAGACCGGCGTGCCTCCGGTGTTGGCCGGCGGTTGAAGAGAGTCCGAAGCCCAAGATCCTGGCCACAGGCCTGCACCTTGCTGGGCTCTCCCAGGGCATGGTGTGAATACTGAGCAGGGCTCTGGCACACTCCCCCGCCCTTTTTTTTTTTAAAAGGATTATTTATTTAAAGAGGGAAACAAAACAGGGCGGCATGCTAAGCTGCGCTCAATGCAGCAACTCAGTCCAGTCTGAAAAGGCTATTGTTGAAAAGTGAAATCAGTTTTTCTTTGCAGCTGAGCAGTTCTTTCAGATCGTGTGTGGTTGACGGGAGACAGATGGAAGCAGAGGCGCTGGGAGCAGGATATGCAGATAGAGGACGGAGGTTTGTAAGACTTCTCCACCCCGCTGTGGATATTATTGCCGTCCTGACACACTAAAAACAATGATTCCTTTTTACACGGCACTTCAGTGAAGTGGCTAAGTGAAGCAGAAGGAAGTCCAGTATTATTAAGCTGTTAGAGCCTCTCTCTTAAAAAAAAATCACCATCACTCGCTGGAGTGAAAGTGGCTGCTACGGTGCAGCTCTCTGCTTCAGACTCGCTACCTGCTGCTTTAATAGCAGCTTTGTAATATTGCAGACGAGATTACATGTGAAGTTCTAGGCAAGTGTCGGGTCTCCCCGAGCCGAACGCTATTGGCTGCAGCCTGACGAGGGGCACAGAGTACTGTCAGTCCGTGTTCCTCACACAGGTCACAACGCTGATACATGACCTGAGTGACTAATATATGATGCAGCACAGGGAGGGTGGCTTACGCTGTCCTCTGACAAAAACAGGAAACCATAGATTCTTTGAACAGGAAATGTTTGCGTATCTAAAAGTGCCAGGAGATCTGATTTCGAGAGCTCGCACTTGAACTTGAACTTATTCATCAGATAATCATTCTGAAATAGGTCAGAGGTGCTTTATGGGAATAGACGTGAGCTGCTTCCTGTCATAGCGTACCACTCAAAGGTTGCTGAGTTTCACATGATGCTTTGCTTTGCTTGCTTAGTGTGAAAAACTGTGTTTGATGCTTAGTTTCTAGGTTACAGTTAATCTTAAAACTATTTTTGATAATGGAAATAGAATAAAAAATGAGCTTGATTGGGTTTGGACAAAGGTCAGCGTTAGGCAGTGGCTGATTTGTAGAAAATTAAATAAGAAGAGACTTGTGCAGTCTTTTCAGAATCGTACATAAGCGCTAGAATAACCGATCAAGTTTATGTTTTTTTTTTATCCCCTATCCAGATCCAAATCTTTTTAAATATTAGATATCTTCCGAAGTAGCCCACTAAATCTGACACACCTTACTTTTCACAAGCTACTTGATCCAAATACTCATGGTCCTGGTTCAAAACTCTTTTATAAGCTTAAATTATTAATATATTGTGAGTAAAATGTTGTATACTGTATGGAGAATGCAAACTGACGTGACTCGATCAGCTACAGAGAAGACGTATCACTCTGTTGGAGTTTGAAAGAACAGGTACTTTTGGGCTTTATTTACGTCTATCAATCCAATAAAATATGCCTGGATTTGCCCTGATACAGATCCTTAGGATTGTAGCAGGACATTAGAGTACCTTTTTTTTAATAATAAATCCCTGGAGTGGCAGACTTTAAAATGTTATATATTTGTATCAAGCACTAGTTTGAAAAAGTGGATAGCTTGGCTTTTTTTTTTTTAAACGGGGGATACCAGAGTCTATAAAGACGCCACAAATAGTGACTCAACCCTTTTTGTCAGCAGATGCAGCAGTTACTGCGGCCCATTATCATTCATGGTCAATCCAAATGAAGCATCAACAAAATATTTTCTACATCACAGATCCTGTGGCTTTGACCCTTGCACGCACGCCTTGTTTTCTGTGATATTTTAAGCTGATCCTTTGCACTGTTACATTTGTTACCGCACGGAAAGAGAAGTGCACGGGTTTGATGCCGACATGCTTACAGAGAAAAAGTGATTTAGTTCAAAAAGTTCATTTGTGAGGAACAATGCAAACGGAACACGGTTGATTGCAAATGATTTGTATTTATTATTCAATTTAACCGTACTGTATTTGCCACCAATGTGAAGCCATTTTGCCTACCTATGATGATGTTAGGTTGACTGGAGCTTCCACTGGCATTTGCTGTGAGGTTGCCACCGATTTGGTAAGCAGCCTGATCGAACAAGTCCAGGTAGTCCTCCACTGGGTATCGATCATGAAAGCCCTCGCTCAGACGGATGATACCTGGTGGAGGAAGAAGACCGGGATGGTAAATACACTGTGCGGGGTACAATTACATCTTTTAGCGCATGTTGTGGTTAGTTTGTTTGGCAAATTATCAGATCTTGTTTTGGAAAAGTAGAGAGTAGACATACTAATATGTTTTTTTTTCTTTATGATCCTACACATATTAAGATTAAACACGCTTTGACTGGGAAACTGTAGCCACGAGATCAAGCTAGTTTTTGTTCCTGCCGTCTCCTGTCCAATGCGTTTCCCTAAACAATAAAGGAGGTCATTAGGCTTTCTTTGTTGTCTTGACTGTAGAGTGACCTTATAAAACCCAAGTTCGGATCCAAATTCTCCAGGGAATGCCGTCACTGCTCATTTTCCCCTGTTTCCAATTAAGGGCCAATGTCAAGTTAGTGCTTTAAATGCAGGACTAGCGAATGTGTTTTCCATCTAAACTGTTGTGGTCTGCAGTATAATTACAATTTACTAGGCAATTGTGGAGATTCAGGGTAGGACTTTGGAGTATCCATGCAGCATGAGAATAATAAGGTGGCTCAGGCATCTGTGACACCATCAAAGCATCCCTGAAAGTAACCGTTAAACACCGTTCTCTAGTTAGCAGGGAAACATGATTAGTAAACTCTCCAAACCCCCAGCATGCATCATTATCAATCCAGAAGGGTTACACTTGTATGAGGTGTGATGCCGCTTGTGTGTCTCGCTTCAGGGCTGTGTTTTTCATCCCTTTTTTTTAGCTATTTGATATGAATAAGGCGTCACATATTTCAAAATGGTCTGTTTCTTGATGGGCACTGTATACTGCTGGCACATCTGCTTAAGATTCAAACTGCACCTCTCAGAAAGTTATGTGACGTGCATCGCATCAAATCACCTTTTCACTGCATCGAATGAGCAGCGCCTTGAGGAGAATGAAATAAATAAATACAAAACAAGACAATTTGAAATCAGTGTTCTCAAAGGATGTGTTAAGAGAAAAGTGCTGATTACCAGCACATAGCTCTAAGTGCAAACACTACAAGGGAGAGAGAAAAGGTGGCAGCAAAGATGAAAGGATGGAGAATGGAGGGGGGGGGGCAATAACTGAGAGGGACCTATGTCCTTGGGATACAGCTGCATTCGCTACTACACAACATCCCAGGCTGCAGAAATCGCAAGCACAAGGCAGACAAATTAAGGCGAACGACTCATGCCACAGCTTTACGAGGTTCAAATAATTATCAACTCAAACTGAACACAACACATTAAAAGAAGTATTGCATGCAGACTGATCAATCCGCCAGTTAGGTTGTGAGTCTCCGAAGGATTAGAGGCATAGTCAGCAACTGGATGAACTTCAAAAGGATCGTTTTGGCTGCGACGTTTAAGCCTCCTTTTGATATTTGCGGTAAGAATTTGGATGAAATTTTCCAAAAAAAAAAAAATGTGGCCAATACTGTATGTAGCTCCCTCAACAAGTATTGAGCCAACGCCTACAGGTGAAATTATTAAAAATCATTAAGTCATTTTTAGACAGATGTAACAAAATGTATGTATCAGTCATTGCTGAGCAGGAGAATAAGTCCTCCACAGTGAGAAATCACCATAAAAAAAAAAAATAAAGTCCTCATGGTGCACTGATGTGATAATGCAGCTGCTGTTGTTAAAGGACAATTATGAGATTATCTACACAGTGTATGTGCGTGTCTTTCAACTTCTAAAGTCATTACCTAATCTGCTTCCGATTTCATAATCAGAGCTGACTTCGGTGCCCTACAGTTTAACTACTGCACTTCAGGTTTTTTTTTCTAGCGTTTCTTCACTAATGCAGACACACTTTAGTGACACACTCGCATACACACACTGACTCACACTCCTGACGCCTGCCTCTTGAGCTGCTGAAGATTCTCCATTATTCATGAGTCTTAATTGCTGTTTCACTTATTAAAGAAAACAGAAAGCAAAAAGTATTAAGAATAATGATTTGCCTTCTTTTGGGAGCAAAAACGTTAAGACACATTTTTCGAATTTTAGCTTCTTTCAAAAGTATTACTGCTAGCCTGGGCTCTAATTATCAACTACATTTAATTTTAGAAAAATTCCCAAATCAAATCAAAGGAGCAATGCAACAAAGCATCTGCAAGTTAAGTGAAGGGTTGGTTTTGTTTTTAAATGGGGTTTTCAGCCTCGCTCCCAGATCTCGCATGGCTTTTAAACCCATCTGTGGTGGTGTGGTGATTCTTTTAACATCACAGATGCACATGGTGAAGCAAACACACGATGGCATCAACACATTTAGATGATGCCATACGACCAGATGTCTACAGCAAGGCAGCTCTTACCTCTCGATGCACAGTTTAAAGGGTTGATCTCTTTTGTTTGAGAAAATCACATATTACCACCTGTTCAAACTCCATGGAAACCCAACAGCGTAGGCCAGGATTGTGGCAGTAGGTTGTAAGTGTGTCTAGAAAGTCTGAACTAAAACGAGCTAGTGATAATGCATAAGTCTCCTCCTGCTCATTTGGCAAATATTCCCTAAAACTAGAGGGAGATAAGATCCTAAAGTACGCCTCTGGGAGTTTGTGAAACATGAGACGAGTTGCTGTCTAATTAAATGCATTTTAAACTTTTGTATAAGAGTATTAAAAAAAAATACAGTGTGCAAAGAGGGAGCAGCCAAAAAGGAAAATAAAGCGAGAACTAGAAGGGAGTTCGTGATGCAAGATGTGTTGGAGGAACAAATATTTGCTAAACATGTGCAGGAAACTGTACCCACACATGTGGGTTCAAAGTGTGAGAGGAGGCTTCACAGGCTGTATTATTGTCGTGTTCTTTTGAAGTCGTTTCTACCACAGAGACAAATCTATGTCACTGTTGATGAACAAGCAGTTAGTCTAGATTATTGTGCTAGTTGAGCCGTTAATGAGCACAAGTCATCTAGATATGTATCAAGACGGGGAAGTTGGAGTGGTAAGATGTGGTATGTTGATGACGTAAAACCACACAGAAAAAGACGAGTAGCAAATGGTGAATGTATGTCATTAAAAAAAAACTTAAATACACAATTGGAGCTGCACATGTGGGGATAACAACTCTCAGGTAGAAAATAAACAGTTTAACTTTATTCTCATGCACAGCACAAAATGAGATTGAATAGTCATTTCTCGGTTAATTACATTGGGAGATTGGACTGCGTGCTTTAGAGATACTTGATTCATGTCACATTCAGGACTCTCATCCACAGCTAGGTTTCTCATTATTAAAAGAATTATTATAATTGCGGCTGTACATTTTTGGCATATTTGATGTAGAGAAATGTTCAGTTTGACAGTGTGAAGTTGTCAGTCAATATCCAATGGACTCCAATGGACCCCACAATTAACGACTGAAATGTCTATGAATGTCATTACTACAATCCACACAGCATCTTCACAATATGATGACAGTAAGTACACAGGAGATTCATTTAATTATGCTCATGGCTGAGACCCCTTCGAACGTTTGTTATCGAGGTATGGCTCTGTCAGAAATTATATATTGTAGAGACTAGTGCCATTTCACACTTTAAATGCTCTCGGGCTCTCATTATCGTGTACCAGCCTGCTGGCCTGTACCACAGCAAATTATAGTTTTTGTTACTCACCAAACCTCTTGCGGGTCCACCAGTGTGGCTCTTTGAAAGTGGTGAACTTGACGTCCGGGTGCAGCCTCAGTCTGTCATACAGGTCCGTTGTGCCACACTTTGGTTGGCCGATGATATAGAAATAAGGAAGGCACCGCATGCGGTAGAGTTTACCATCGCGGTGAAACAAGTGTTCTCGGAAAGTGTTCCTCAAGTGCTGAAACACCGTCCGGAAGCGCCTCGAATAGCGTGCATACAAGTTTGTCCTGTAGGGGTCCGAGGTGATATTCCCAGTATATTCCTCATACCAGCAAGGGTTCTTGACACCAGGCAGGAATTTGCGGGGGATAGCAGAAAACATCTGTAAAGACAAAGAAAGCAGGCTGCTTTAAGCTTCTGAGTCACCGTACTTCCCAAATGATATAAAAAAAACATTTCAGACAAAGCCTGTAAACCCCTGAAATAAACATGGCTAAGGCTGCACAATGGAAGATAAATACCTTGCAGGCATTTCAGACGCATTAAAGGAAGAGGTTCGTTTCAACAATTTAAAAAAACTTTTTTTCGTGCACAGGCAACTGTTTTTGCAGGTGTAGGCAAACGCCATCTATGTGGGATCCAACTGCATGTTCATGACAAGTTTGTGCAGGAAGATAAAATCTCTAAAAGGGCAGTAAATTGGCTTTAGATGCATGGAAACATTGACACGAGTGAGTGCACGTCTACAATGTCAGACAGTATTTAGCAACTGACCATTTTTTTTTGGTTGTGTTTTGTTGTTTTTTTGAGGCTCTAAACTTCAGTGTAAAGTTCCAACTTCTTTATTTGAGCTGTGGGAGTTAAAGTTAACATGCTCTGTCTGGCCTGTATGGCAGCAATCTTCACTTTTTCCTTGTTTCGGGGACTTTTTGTCTTCAGTCTGGTCGAAGAGGAATGATCACTTGGATTGAGTTCGGTCCACTGACTTGGCCAGTCAAGAACATTCCACTGTGAGGCCATAACAAAAAAAAAACTTGTATTAAAAAAAGCGGTCAGTCCTTTTACCCAGTATGTATGTGGACACACTCAGAACTTGAACTTTATAGTTTCATTGTTTAATTTTCAATCGAATGTGCTGGATTCAAGCAAAAAAAAAAAAAAAAAGTAAAAATGACATCTGTTCTTATACTTTCTGACAGCAGTGTACTATGAACACACATGCAGCCTGCCCTGGGTTAGTGAAGCAGCTTCATCCTCAACTGTAGAAGTGAGGCAACACATTTCTACAGTCTTTTCTGATCACACTTCTCAAGTTTCTTTCAGTGATCAAACCTATCAAAGGCCAATGTTACTATGACTCGTTCTCTGCCAGTGTGACGCAGCTACTTTTAAGGACAATTAATTCCGGATTCAGCCACAGACGGGGTATTGATCGCCCCGCGGCCACACTCTCCTATTCATTAGCTGATTCAATAAGAAATTAGTTATGTTGCAAATAGCCCTAGCCATTATCATTAGAATGAACAATTAATTGAACCAGGCTTTGAGGTGAGACGGACACTGCGAGAAAGCCATCGAGCGAATGTGTTGCAAGACAGTGGGACGACTTTGAGCTTTAAATCCCTTCTGGAAAAAAAAATTGGTAGAGACATGTGCAATTATCTGGTGTGACATGAAGTGTTATACTAGGCTTTTAGAACAGTTTTTTATCTCTTTTATAAATTAAATTAGAAACTGCAACCAGTGGGGAATTGCAACAGTGTAGCTGTATTGAACCCGGTGTAGACGGAGTGTAGGCATGAATATAGATTTGAATCACCTTTTCACTTAGCATTTAATTACGCTTCCAGACACATCTGTGATTGTCAATTAAAAGAGAGATCAATATCTCTCAGGGCCGTGTTTGTAATATGATTAAAATGGAGAGATAACAGTTACACTATAAAACACTGAGATATCCATTAAGGCAATTAATCTGATAATAAAATTAATTTTTTTGATACAATTTGCATCCTTAAGATCTCATTGAATATATATATATATATATATATATATATTTGGCTGTACTCACATGTGGCTCACTGTTAACCAGTGCCTTGAGCTCTGGGAGCTGTCGACTGCTGCGAAACTCCACCTTGGACGTGATGGTCTTGACCACCAGTTTGATATTTGCGTAGTCCTTGACTGAGGAGAGGTTGAAGGCAAAAGGTCCCGGGCTGACCAGGCTGCTGAAGTGGTAGGGGGAAGGGGTGAGGAGGAGACCCTTCTTGTCTCCTGTCAGAATGTACGAAGCCATGATGAGGAACATGACGGCCAGGCCGAACAAGAAACTGTAGAGCCGGATTTTGCGGAAGCAGCCCAGGGTGCTCCAGCGCCGCGGCAGCTCCCGTTTCACCTCCAGAACTGCAAAGAGGTTCATTGGCGTGTCGTCCACCTGCAGGAGCAATGGCCTCTTGCGGTAGTCGTCCACTGTGGAGCCGAGCAAGCTGTATTTGTAGTCCATCTGCGTCATGGTGTCAACAGCCTGCGAGTCCCAGGTGTCACAGCTCAGACCCCAGGGGGAGTTATGGAGCAGGAGCGAGCAGGACAGGAGGTTTTGGAATGGGGGAATGGCTGACAGTTGATATCCATGATGGGTTGTGGAGAGCAGCCCACCTCATCCACTGACGCCTGCCTAGTAAGAGGAAAAAAACAGTCATCTACATTGACTCAATATTTCGTGCCTGGGCTGATGCAGCAACTTTCGAAACCTCCAGAAATATTCGAGATAACCCTTTGCTTCCACCAACGCCTTTCTCAGTTCCCAGTTTCGCAATAGCTGAAAGACGTGTCAGATTAATTTCTGCTGTGACAAAGTGTAGACTCATAGTCACATCTGTACAAATGCAAGTCAGCATTTGAACGAATGTGACTATCTGCTTCACTTGGGAATCAGGTCCCCACCAAGGCCAATTATTTCCATTTTAGTTTCATTCTACATTTCATACCTCAAGTGCATGTCATAACATCCCTCAGTCTCAGAAAATCCCAATTACAAAATAATGCCGCTTTGTGAAAGCAGTCGAACGATTAGATAGCTGAAGGGAATTTCACTTAAACCTCTGTGCCGCTACAGTTCGAGCAATATAACCTCAGGCTGAACAAAAGAAAAACGAATTGACAGCAGAGAAAAACTGTGGCACAAATATGTCTGCTCTGAATATTGACGGCTCAGGCTGGATGAAATGCCACTAAGAAGTTAGTAACCAGTCAAATGTCACAATGGTTTGAGAAATCTTACATAATTTTGTGACTAATGGCAACAATCGCGTTACGCAGGGTTAAGCTAATTTCACTGACTCCCTCTTACACTTCCTGTTTTAATCAGACTGCATAGCAACACCCTCCCCCCAACCTCACAGTCCATCCTCCCACCCTCCCTGTGCATCAGAGTCACAATATGGAGGGAGTGATAAGGACGAGGGATGCATTCAGCCTAGAAACTACGAAGCTACGTGTCAGACTCTCCTGGGGTGAGACACGAATATAAGAGATACCCGGTCTGGACCGGAGAAGGGATTATTATATTATCAGAAAATGGTATTCCTCACTGTGAAGTCACATGGATCAAGAGTCGCCCTCAGATAAAAGAAGGGCCAATGTCTAAAGGGCGAAAGAATTGTGGATCTTTAATGATAATGCTCCTCCAGCAGCAATGTGTAGTTTTATCCTTCAGGCTTTCTCTGTGTCTGGAGCTGAGCCAACATGATGGCAGCAACACTATACAGGATAATGACAAAAAGAGAGCCGAGGGTCTAGGACACTTTTCAAAGGATGAATGTGATGTTCAAGAATATGGCAGAAGCCTTGAAACCGCATGGATACAGGCACGAGGTTGGTGTATGTTATACCTGCATCCTGCTCGCATACATCATAAGATAAGGGCCCTATGGAAGTGAGTCATCGCTCCTCCTCATGGCTGCTGATATTGTCTGCCCCCCTGCCTCCGCCCATCGCCCACACCCTTCGCACAACTCTGTATTCACGGAGCTTGCGGCAGGGCTGATAAGAGGATGGCTGGAGAGCGCCTGCCTACCTGCTCAAGCAATGTCATTTACCCCCAGCTGGGCCCTCGGTGTCACCCCACAGCAACAGTCTCTCCAGGAGACGGGTGGAGAAATAACGAGCCCTACTCTGAAAAAGACTGATTTCCAGCCCTCAAGAATTTGTCCGACTGAAAAAGAGAGCCGTAGAATGAACGATTCAATGAAAATAAAAAAAATAGCGAGGGTGGTTAAAGGGTTTTAGGTTACAATATCTACTTTAATTAAAGTTTGCATGTCAACTGATGGTGCATCCGTGCTGGTCTTGCATAAAAGTTCACCATAACAAGTAGTGCTCATGTGCTTCTTGTCATTTAAATAGTCAGTAATGGTGTGGGGTCCCATTTCAACAATCTCTCACATTTACCAAAGTGATGAAAGCTTCAGAAACACTAAGAGGTTTGCTTTTAACAGAAATGTAATTACTGCAGGTCATATTTCGTGTTCCATCAAAGAGATGGACACTACGCTGTGTAATCAAAGTGCTAAAAGTAGGATGACATTTTCAGGATTGCACTTTAGTCACAAGCCCACTGTTTGCTATTGATGAGCATAAACGCTCATCTGTAGTCTTCATGCCGTTAGCATTTATTGACTTATGACTTATTGTCTGTGTCCTTCATCAAGGCTGAAGTCAATGAGGTGCTCTTACTCGAGGCTATTTAAAATGGAGGGAAGTTAGAAATGGCATGAGGGTTAAAGATAGTGAGAGGTAGGTTTTAAAAATAAAAAAAAAAAAATGGAGTGAAAGAAAGAGGGGAAAAATAAGCCGTGTCATTGACGAGAGAATGTCACTCTCAAGGGAACTCGCATCTAAATCAATCAGTCGGCTAACTGTAGCGGTGGGCGACTGGCAGCTTGACAGATCTACTCTATTCATAAAGCAAATTCGTCGCTCCTGTCCATCAAATATGATGAAACAGCTTTACTAGAACATAAATATGGCTGGAAGGCAGTGGACAAAGAGGACAGAAAAGTTGCATCATCTACCTGTTCTGCTGCCAAACCTTTAAAAAAAATAAATAAAAGTATGGGTTTGAACATTTTCCTCATCGACGATGGATGTTTACTACATTTATTTCTGCACCTCCAACATAATTAAGTTCATCCGACCCATCTTATAAGAGAAATTAATAGCTATTTCTACTCTTATTGTAAGTTATAGCTTTAGTGACGGGTAATAAATGCTTAATAGATCAGTAATGAGCATTAATACGACAAACATTTATTGGGATTGCCAGGTTGTAAAAAAAAAAAAAATCCCTTTTGGCTGGTGTATATCCTTTGACTTTTTACTGATAAAAGGCCAATAAGCAGTATCTTTTGTATTACTATAACAATGAATCACATTATTAGGTATACATTATACACCCTTTTATAAAGTATGCTATATTAGAACCCGCCACCAAAAAAAGGAAATATCACTCACTCACTTAGGGAGTTTCCAAGTCAGAAAGTATAACTGTCATCTGACTGGAGAGATCAAACGCATTAACCACACAGATAACTCAAATTCATAATGATTGTAACTTCAAAGACATTGGCATCAGTGGTAATGGCCTGCATGCTGTGCTGATGGTTCCCTCACTGTGAGGTGCAAATGGAATTGCCACGGCCTTAATAACTCATCAGAGGGAGACCTCTCATGCTGTCTACCCTGTCATTCAGCGGCGGATCAGTGAAACGGGCAATCAGGCAGACTTGTTTAAAGTCTGCCGTCTACGCCGCTCCTAGCTGTCCATCGGCGCACTGGAAAAACCAACCAATCTTGCACACTGGCAGCTAATTGCTGTTCTCCTGTGTACCTTTTCTTCTTCGCTGAACAATTCCTTTCTTCGTGTTTATCGCTGTCAATACAGTATGATTGATTATTTGTGTGAAAAGATGCTGTGTAGATGACAGACAGATTATGTTTTCTTTTACTTTATAAAAGCACCTATGGAAATCTATTGTTGTTAACCACTTTTAAGCCATCTGTTGTAGCAAATCAAATGTCAGACTGGATATATTACAGCTTTTCTCTTGCTGTGAACAGGAATATTTGCTCTTTTTTTTGGCAGCAGTGGTGACACACAACCTACTAGAGAAGAATTCACTTGCAGGGTAGGAATATTGTTCTATTTTTCCTATGCTGTCCATGACTTGTGGTCATATTCCATAGTACTAAATGCACTCACACAATAGGAATGACAAAAACACTCCACAGCCCTTTTATTCATTCATTCCTCAAACCACAGCCACGAGTGATCATTATACCTGGCTGGAGAAGCAGTCTGTGCAGTGGAGAGCACACTGTCCTACTTCCTCGGCTTTCTGGTATTTCAAATGGAGGAAATTAATTGCATGGCCTGCTCATGGGCCCCTGAAATGCCCTTTTTGTTTTGCTTCAAAGGAAAGTGCCAGCTCACTCACTGGCTACAGTGAACTCACTGCTCCATATCACAGAATATTGTTAAAATATCTAAGTTATCCCCATTGACCTCCCCTGTGTTATTGTCTTTATCTTAGACTGCTGGAGAAGATTAAAAGGCCTTTTTTTTTTCTCCTATTGCTAACCCATTTACAATGGAACTAAGATGTTTTCTGCTCGTTTTCTCTTTTAAAAATTCTGCAGGAAACTCTTGAAGACAGTCTGTAAGACAAGTTGCCTCAGTATATGCGTTTTGTCCTCAGAGGACCAGAAGAGGGAGGTCGACTTGTACATTTTATTATTCAGTGCTGTTTACAGAGCTTGACAGTTTAAACTTGACTTATCTGGAGGAGCAACAGGCAGATTAGACTTTGTGTTGGAGCAGTGGAATACTACATGAGGTTTTCCAAAGAGTGAGTCGATAAGTTCAAGCAAGCCTGATCCATATTACAAAGAGGAGTCAATGAAAAATGGTTAAATCCTCAATTAATCACTGGATACCCACATTATAATCACGAGATGAATAAGAGATACATGGATTGTGAAGGAAATGAAGATGTCATTGGACAAAGAGTGAAGGTATGATTACGCTCTAGATGCACGGCATGCATTGCAAACACTGCAGACAGTATGAGGAGTAGGTCATGTGATAGTGACTGATGAACAAGAGAACACAATGTAAACTGTAAAGTAATACACACACCTTGTGTGTTGCAGTGCTGCTTTCTCCCTATACAGACTGAAACATGAAATCTTCCGATAGTAGAAAACAGATTAATACAAGTGGAGTGTGCACAGCATAAAGAATAATCTGCTGCTAGTTTGACTTCACAACCACAGAGCCAAAGAAAAGAGACAAAGCAAGCAAGCTCTGTAATTTTGCTACATTAAAGGTGTGGAGGAATATGAACCGCGAGCACAAAACGACAGAGTGGATTGAAAAGACTTGGGAGACCTTGAGAATAGAATAGCACATTCTGTCCACAGAGACCTTGTGTGCAGCTGCCCAGGAGGACTCACGACCTACTCTCACAGACGGATTTCAACCATCCACTGTCATACTGAAGAAGCAGTTTGTCATTCAGGAACAAGCCCGTATGCAGAGGCATTTCCCCTTTAAGGACCACTTACAGATTCTCCAAAACAAATAAGCAAAAATCCGAAGAATTAGAGTAAACTGCTAATGACTTCAGACTGTAAGCAGAATAACAGTACTGCCTGCAGACTTGAGCAGTTTTCCGTTATGGCTTTTCCTACACACGTAGCTGATGAGCTGACTGTAAAAGCCAATACTAGCTGAAGGGCTGTAAACATGCTTTTAATGTGTGTTCTCTTTTTGAGAAGCAATCTGCTCATCCCCTCACTACCGTGAGCGCTAAGCAGTTCCAAGAGACGGGAAGTGGATTTTGGTTGACGTCCACTAAAAACACAGGAAGCTCTGTTGGGCAAGAGCGCGATGAAGCAGTCGGAAGGAAGAACAAAGCGGGTGTCATCACTGTGTCAGCTGGGGAAAGATGTTTTTCCACCAGGCCACTCACAATAATTAAAGTTCAGCGTGAGGCCACTGCAAGGGTGGTACAGCCATGAGACACTGAAGCAACCTTGTGATTGGTTAAAGTGGACTGTTGAAAAATAGCTGCTGATGACACTGACGTCTGCCTCCTCCAGTATCAAGGCTATTTTAATTTGCCAGGGGGATCTTAAAGTGGCAAGAGCTATCTCATATACTGGGGATAGGTGTCATAAGTTCATGATATTCACATATTTTCAGCAACAAATACTGTACTATGATTTATTTAACTTTTATTACCGATTATAAAGATAAAATCCTTAAGATTTCCGTCCTGGGGGGATCTGTTTACAGTGCAACAACCAAACAAACTGGACACAGCAAAGTTGTCTACCTTGTTGAGGAGTTGGAGGTGTGTTTATCACTTTGCAACTCTTAAAGATGATAGCTGTAGCTCGATTTTTAACTCTCACACGCAATTGTTATATTTCCTACTGCAAGAAGACATTGATCTCTGCAGTTTACAGTAAAGTAGGTCCTCTTGTGATGAAGAAATCTCAAATAATTATTTAAAGTAATATACCTCTGCCAACCAGTCAAGTGAAATTGAAATTGTGATAATTAACGTATGAATTACAGTGACCTTTGACCACCAAATGCAGTTCAGTTCATCCTTCTGTCCAAGTGGACGTTTGTGCCAAATTTGAAGAAGATTCCCTCCTGGCGTTACTGAGATATCATGTTCATGAGAATTAGACAGACAGACAACCCAAAAACGTAATGCCTCCGGCCACAGCAGTGCTGCGGAGGCATAACAATGGTGGGAAATCACGAATGGGCAGCTGATTATGCAGCCAGAGGGCACAAGAAAGGGTTAAACTCTGGTGAGTTCGTTTTTTACCCAGAAAAAATAATGATAATTCAAATTCAAACCCATTTTTAATCATGAAAATAAATAATCACGATAAATACATGACACAAATGAAAATGATGAGCCTTAACTATGGAGCTTTTATTTAGATAAATGAAATCAATTGGAAAAGGCATCATTGGTGGGAGTAAATGAAGCGAGAACCACAGCAAGCCACTGAAGCGTGAAATTACTCCTTACAATGGCTTGGGAGTACAAGAGAAGCATCTGGAAATATGATTGCATTGGGCTACATCTCTACAACGTACCACAAAGCCCACTGATGATCGTGCGAGCAGGAGCCCTATGACCCATCAAATATGTCACTTCCGTCTTTAGCGACCCCGGGGGCTGCAGCCCCATCTAATCATGTAAATCCCAACCATGTAACACAAGCAAGAAAGAAAAAGATCAGTATTCACTGTGGCACTGAGTGGATTCATCATATTACCCAGGGAGAAGTCATCCATCACATTCCCCCAGATCACACACACTGTTGACCGAAGATCAGAATCTAATCTCCAGGAAGTCAGGCAGCAGACCCCCCCCCCAGGAGACCAGAGGACCTGACCGTGACCTGACCGAGGAGCCGCCGGGTCAAATTATCAACAGCGCCTTTGGACACTTTCGCTGCTGCGGAGGGTGGCGTGAAATGTGCCCTCTGCCCTGGATTCATAACTGCTGCTCAGCTGGGATTTCAGTCGGAGTCCCAGTTCAGCACTTTCCTTCTCCTTATCTTTTATTCATTATTTTAATTTCACTTGCAGCCTCCCACTGCCTCGGCTCCTTCTGATGTGGATAAGTGCTTATGATGGTGTCATTAAAAAGCACAGAAAAACAATGGCTGCTATTTAAATGATTGATTGCTGTAATGGATAGGTTATGAAGAGCTTGGGGTGCATGGATTTCTACGCAGAACGCATACAATGAGGCTAAATACGGACAGAAAGTGATAATGTAAAGATGAGAGGAAAGGTGAAAGGCCACGTGTCTTATCTGGGAGTGGAGCTTACTTTACATGAAGATTATGAATAGAAAATGGTAATTTTATTTGAAGAGCTGCATCTTTTAACACAATAAACAATCAAGGATTTCTTGTGTGAATGAGAAGGAGCTTCAAGTTTGAGGGGCATATGCAAAACAGTGCTGTGTTCGCACAGCAGCTTCTAATGAATAATGTATCAGGATGAACTCAGATGTGATGTGTCTGTAACTTATTATCTAACTTTAGAAAATTTATACCCCGATGAATTCAAATAATTCTGTAGACAGCCTTGTGTGTATTTCCATATTTTTCCTTCTACTGCTTTTTTTAGCTATAAGATCTTTAACGGTGATCTTCTAGTCACTTTAACTCATTATTTATTCTCCATTTTCTCTTTTTTTCTTTTTTTTTTTTTTTATCTTTCTGTCAGTGGTCAGATGTTTTTTTTTCTCTTGATCATAATCTTTGTTTGTGAAATATTAAACTGTGCTGCGTAGGAGGACTGGATGTTTTGGGGATTTGTGAAATATGTGCCAATCGGTTTCTCATTCCCTTAAGCTCCATTTCTCATGTTTTAAAATCGCTGATAATG
Source organism: Bovichtus variegatus (assembly GCA_943593645.1). NCBI lineage: Eukaryota > Metazoa > Chordata > Actinopteri > Perciformes > Bovichtidae > Bovichtus > Bovichtus variegatus. Next base: position 11,078,299 of record CALSCE010000091.1, on the reverse strand, counting down.
TGGGTGGCAAATGCAGCCTGAAACATTTATATCGAGCCCCATTAGCAACTCTGCATCAGAACAGCTTTCCTAGAAGGTGGATTTAAAAAAGTGTTGATCTTGGGGATTACGTTGATGAAAATGAGGGAGAGACACAAATACTGGAGACGACTCTAGGGCCAAATTGATGCTAGAATTTGTCCCTTTACCTAATCTGACTTCATTCTTCAGACGACCACCTTTTCATTTGTTCAACACCTGCTCCTGCTCACCTCCTCGCTCTCTTTATGAGACCTGACAGGCAGTCTCTCTACATGTAGACCAAAGTTCAATCTACTGTTAATCTTCCTTTTCTGACAAGAAGCAGACAGAGCCGGGGGAAAAGCAGTTGGTAATTAATCCAATGGGAATGTTTACTGTTTCCAGTGGAATGCCTCTGAACCCACAGTGCAGCATAAATGGCTCCAATCCAAATCGGCTTACAGAACATTTAAGGGGAAAACCGTAACACTATAAAAAAGAAGAATGTTGTGGCTAGGACTTTCAAGGCTATATTTACAATTAAAACAATATTGCATTTACATGGTATTTTTCCATCCACATGTTGTCCATTGACACTCTTGACACATCTGTAAACACTATTCTCTTCTCTGGAATCACACTGCACTTCAAGTTGGTAAACCACTACTAAAATGTGCTTTCACGGCACATCTGTGCAACACAGAAATACGGTTTGTATTCTGGTAAACTCAGCGGGTCTATCATGAGTGCCAGTAATGTCGAGACATTGGAGACATGGATCCAATTGCTAGGAAAGCGTGTTCCCAACAGAAGCTGTGAACATAAAGTTTGAGTAGCTTAAAAACATGGATCACACGAGTGGCTGATCCTAGAAAAAAAAAAAAAAAACATCTAATTTTGTTTGTGGTTTTATCAGCACACGGAGGAAGATGTAATCCATCAAGCGAAGAAATAAGTATTCAGAAGTGGAGCGAGGTTTTCACCTGACAGCGCTGACATTATTCTCATTGGTGACTTATTATTATTCAGCGGCTCCAGCTTGGGTAATTCAATTAAATTGTTAAAAGTTAATTGTTTTAAATCTATCACACTTAAGCATAATTAGCAAACACTTTACAGCTTGTTAGCAGTCGACGTTGTGATTATATGAAATTCCCGAAGTACATGTCACCACTACGCGTAATGCTTGAGTTTACCACAATGGTTGTGCGATGAATTTGAAATGTGTAGCGGTGTTATTAGTCTTTCATTTATCCTTGACTAATGTTCCTTTCAGTAATCGGAAAGAAAGGGACACTTGGGATGTTTCGTCTCGTTGTAATTCATTGTTCTCAGCGCGTTCATATATTTTGAGTAGTTGCCCATCAGACAGAAGATGATGTTGATGGTACCCTGGACTCGTATAAGCTGAAGTCACAGAGGGCTTGACGGCCAAGTGAGGAAACTAAGAGGATCTCATTTGTTAAATCAAATGAGGCTAGAGAGAAACTTTCCTCCCAGGTGAGCTGTTCCTCTGCTTTTTCTCAACCTCCATCAAATAAACTTATTAACTTATGACTAAAGCTGGAGGAAAACTTGAGTTTCTCCCAAAAAAAAAAAAAAAAAACTCGAAAAAAGGATTCAAGGAGTAACGCGGCGCAGTCGGGAGAAATTCAGCTTTTCTCTGCAGATGCAACACGGATGGCTGTTGACGCCCTGCAACTGAAAAAAAGTCAGCCAAGTTTATTAAAGACTACATTTCTATCTTTTGACTAGTGATGACAAAGAGCACCACAGGCTGTGATGTTTCAGAGCGAGCAGCTTCCTGTTTCCTTTTTAATTCCCTGTTCTGCAGCAGACGTATAGTAATCCTGTGCAGTAGCATTTCACACCTAGTTAACAGTCAGTTTCATCTCTAACTGTGCTGAGCTCCCTGCCAGATAGGGATATGTGCACGGACTGAGTATTAGCCTATGACTGCCAAGAGAAAGTGTGAATTAACAAAACGTAGGCTATTACCGAGTGTGCTGGCTTACTGCTCCTCTGCTGTGTGGTGTGGGCCTGATGCAAACAGTTTTAGGGAGGCTACTCGAGGGCATCCCAGTGGATCCATAATATTAACTTGGCCTGTGGATTTTCAACTTATCTTCTCCCTGCTACATTATACATGTGACTCCACAATAACGAAGGCTTGGACAAATTCTCCAGGCTTAACGGACGGGCAGGCAGGTTAATTCTCCAAATTAAGGGTGACCATAAAGAGGTCTCCTTTTTAATAAGAAGGATTAATAGCATCCTATCTTAACTTCTAAGGTTGCCAATATGTTCCACCTCTCTCACAGAAGGATCACTTCCACTGTAATTTGAGTGCGAGGTTTAGCATAAATCACAATAATACATCTGTCTTGTTCAGCATGCTCTGGAAGTAGATTGTAGCACTAAAAAAATAAATAAATAAATAAAACAGTTTAATCACAACTCTACCTGCTTGGCCACGTTCTGATAAATGAAGCGAGGGGGAGAGATGTTCTAACTACAACACCACATCCATCTCGCAAAGTGTGAAAATGTCTGTGCTTCGCCAAAGGTTCATACTAGCAGGCGGCTGCTTGCTCAGATATAAAACTCCAGCTCCAAATTAACTTGGCAGGGATAATCCCACAAAGTGATAGCTGCAGTGATGAAAATAACATTTGTACAAATTCCTTGTGACCCGGGCCAGGTCGGAGTGTGTCTCCTCGCTGCCAAAGAGCCGGAAAAAGGCAAACAGCCCTGCAGGTGCGTCTGACTCCTCTGCTGGACATTTCGAGGCTGTCTGGTAAACGGAACTCGATGTTGACCTTTGAACTCAGACAGACGTGCCGCTAGGTGGCAACTGCTTGCAAGTTTTTTTTTTTTGTTTTTTTGTTTACCAGTCTGAGCTAGTTAAGGCGCCGTCTCTCGCTGTGGTTAAATTAGCCCCGGGGGCCGCTGCTGCTTGCACTAGCAGTCACCACCTGAGCCACACATTCATTTGCATTACTTGGAAGGTGGAGTTGAAATCGAACTAAATCTGCGGTTCAGTGATGTGATTTAAATTATCAGGAACAATCTCAATGGTTTGTAGGGCATAAAAAAAGAAAAAAAAGAAAAAAGTGTTAATGGGAGAAAGGACTGGGGCATTGAAAGGCTTCACAGTTGCTCATTTAAAAGGAGTAGCCGGAGGTAATTGGAAAATTAGCACATCTCTCCCCGGCACTGTTGTTGAAGTCCCCACAGGTCTGTGTTGAGGCCCATTAGAGTGACACCTGGAAGACGGATACTGTCTACACACACGCAAGCATACACACAACCACTAATACCAGGTCTCTCTGCGAACCTAAGGGATCCCATGGCTACACATGAAAGACTTCATGAGCTAGGTGCAGCGTAAATATACATTTTAAAAAGAGATATGTGTAAAAATGTTGTTTCTCTTTGGAAATGTTTCTGTGTTTGTAAAAAAAAACAAAGAAAAAAAAAACAATACAGAAATCTGGATGCACGACATCTCTGTAAATTCATTATTTCTTTTGATTTAAACTTAACTCAGGAGGTGCATAATTGACATCTAATTTGCTTTTTCTCCCCAATTTCCTTTCTTCCTTCGAGCTATAAACATCCCTCACGAACCAACATGTCTTCAACCATAAAATAGGTTATTTGTCACTGTCTTCCGAAACAATTGTTACAATTACCAAATTATATGAGCGTTTTCTGACCTGCCGCTTCTAAAACTACTTGCTTCAGGTGAGGTAAGATAAATGGTTGAAAGAAACTGACTTTGACTGTTTGATTTTGTACGCCCGCCTGTCTAACAGGAAGCGCCTTTTGGGCATGTGGGGACATCCTATCCAGGTGGAAATGAGTTTTAACTAGGGGCTTTCAAAGTCTGACACATTACGATTTAAAGTTATAACTCTGAGGAGGCGTATACATTTTGACGCAAATTGCAGCAATTGGGTGCCAAGATTCTGAAAGTTACGTTAATTGCCCTTCACCTCAGGCAGCATGTTTACCTCACCCCAATACAGATACTTTTCTAGAAAATGTCCTAAAAGCCCTAAACAATGAGCCTTAACTATTAGGCTACATCATTTTTTGAAAAAAAAAATAATAATCAAGACTTAAGACCAGTGATGTATTATGAGTATAGGGATATTTACATAATTGCAAAACATGTTTTTTCTCTGCATAAGTAATATTATCCCCCCTCCACACCATAAATGAAAAGGTTGCAAAAGGGGGCTGTTGTCATGCGCCAGACTATATCTATACAGCACAACTGGCCTGAGTACAGATGGTGAGGGAAATAAAAGGCAGTTTATTTTCCCATGCGTCATTAATACAAGCAATGACCCCACAACTTGGCAGCGGCACACAGCAACTCTGGGATGCCAGATTTACCTTCTTACGCAGCACCTCAAAGTCCCACGCATCGTTGCGTGTTATAGCAGAAAAGTATCCTACAGATATGTCAATAACAAGTCAGTCCAACGCTTTTTGAAAACATGTTGGTTTTCGTGTGTGAGGTGCTGTTTTCCTGTTGCGTTCCCACATCACTTATTGCTTCTTACACAGTATGCAAAAGTGTTAGAAAAGTGCAGTTTTTTAATGATTTAGAATCATTTTAATTGTGACTCCCATAGAGACAAATCACAGGTGAAAATGTCACAATGCACAGTTGGAAATGTAACGTTTGCATATGAAAACCGTGTCCAGAAAACATGAAACATTTGAATTTACAGTTCGATGATTATGTGACATTTTTTAAAAGGATGTATATTCTGACTCGTAAAAGTCTCAAGTACTGCATATAAAGACTGTAAGACCAGTTAAAATGACACTTAATGAGTTTTAAACCTCAGCGACTGTGACGAGATTAAAGCACGCGGGATGCCGCCACGCTTCCTCCTTGTTTACTACAGCCAATAACACCGGAGAGGAAAAAAAACTTCCGTGCAAGTCATTCACGAGATAAAGCAGATTAATGTCCGTCAGCATGTTGGCTTAATCACTGGAAGCTCATCAATCACAATGACAAACGGCCTCGGACCGCTGCTTCAATCAGACAGCATCTTCTGGAGTGGTTGCTCCTCCACAGCCACATAAATCCTGCCCGCTGATCCACTACTCTCATCAGGAATACATAACATAACTTCATTGGAGGATCCATCCATCAACGGGCTCCTGCATGCACCATTAACCATCCAACTTCTGCACTTGAGCTCAGTCGGAAGGCAGCCGGATACTGTCTCCCACTGCAGATCATTCAGTCTAAAACTGGAGCCTGCTGTCACTTGGACGCGAGCTCACAAACACAGCAGTCTGTCTATGAAACATTTATGCAACAAAGGGTTACTGGTGACAGGAGTGAAGCTAAGGATGGCATCTTTAAGAGCTGACATGTTTTGATGGGCTGCTGAACAGCAGGACTTAACTTTAAATAGAGACACCGAACAAAACCGCATCTGACAGTCGGTTTGTTTATGTTGATGCAAAAACTCAATCTGCATACTGATGAGGGAGATGTATGTATCTGCTGTAGTAGTTTCAGGATGTGCTGTGTTTAGATTGTTAACCATCAATGCTAAATCTCAAATAATAGTGGCGCAAACAACTATTATTTTCATAGAGGATTGTTTGTTTTCTTTTTGATTAATCGTTTAGTCTGTAGAATGTCAGAAGATAATGAAAAATGCACCATAATCTTCCCAAAGGCCAAGGTTACTTCAAATTGCTTGTTTTGTACAACCAGCTGTCTAAGAAACCCTAAATATTTAATTTCCGACGATACATAACACAGAGAAGCAGTAAACTTTCGCATTGGAGAAGCTGGATCCAATGAATGTTGGTTGATTAATGACATAACGGTTAATTATTTACCAAAACAAGTTAAGGAGACTATCAGGTCCAGTAAGGTCAATTTTTCAAAACACGCCCACACACTAACAGCAAGGCTACATTACCATCAAGTGCAATTTATAAATGTATGTCTTAGGACCAAAATGTGGTGGGTAAATAAAGTATTAGGAAGGGCCAACTGTGCAGGCGCAAAAACGCTTGAGATACACGAGAGCACATCGTATATGAAGGACAGTCAGCTGACCCTGTTGTGTGTTAACGCTGCACACCAATGCACACTTGACGCTAACCTTCCAGCAGCAGTGAGTGCAATAAAAGACCTTGAAAAGAGAGGTCAAATGCTTCATTTGAGAAACACAGAGTGCTGCTTCAGGCTCTCGGGCTGAAAAAAAAGGGAGATGTATCCGACAGAAAGGAGGGGGGGGGGGGGGGGGGGGGTGGGGGGGACCTTAAACATAAGTGCGGGAGTGAGAGAGAGATCGGAAATAAGTAGGGTTGTGGACAGAGGGGGGAGGGG
>CALSCE010000091.1:10961776-11071820 GCA_943593645.1 Bovichtus variegatus | reverse complement strand
GAATGCGTGAGTCACTGGGAAAACGAGCAAACGCAGGGTATCTGAAAGACCGGTCAGAGGTGGGACAGAGAGGACAGTCGGTTGGCCCGTCTGGTGCAAAATGTCCCAGACAAGCCTGCGTTCTCACAAAAGACAAAGTGGAGCAAAAGGAAGTTGGCAGCATGTCAGGCAGCAGTGTTCTGATTTCTAGTGAATTTTTCTAAATCATAACACAGCCGGGCCTTTGACAAAATAAGCATCCATTTCCAAACATGCACAATTCCTCAGATTTATAGGCAAGAGACAGCACTCTGCTTTTCTTTTTCTTTTTAGAAAAAAAAAAGAAAACTATGCAAATAAACAAGAGCACCGGCGTGTTTTAAATCTGTGCGACGTTAAATGCAGGATGGCGGAACAATTCCCGCGGAAGTCTTCAACTGGACCCCAAATGTCTCGGCTAATAAAAGCCGCTCCGCTGCACAGACTTCACTGCGCATTTTTTTTTTGCAAATTACACAAAGACACCATACTGTAACAACATGAGACGGTCAAATAATGGCAGCCAATTCTCAGAAGCAACCCCCAGCTTTGAAGTAACACTTGTTTCATCTTCTGGACTCAAACTAATCCGGTCTGTGGTTCTACATTTGTCCAAACAGGAGGATGTGTCTTATCACTGTCGGTGTCTAATGACCTCTGTGAATCTGAAAAGGGCAACAGCTCTGTGCGTGTTTGCCCCCACATTCCCCCCAGTTTGCATGATGAAGTGGCATTTAAATTGAATTTGCGAGATTCCCTCAGCCATTTCAATTGAATTCCCTTCCCTTTGGGAAATCTCCAACAACGATTTAAATAACAAAAGCATTCCCTCTTTGTCTGTATTGCAATAATTAAGAGTTTACAGCTGGTCTATTACTGAAAGAAGCATTAATGGAATCTCAAATGAAAACCAATGATGGAATATTCATCATAAAAGCTGGATTTCCTGCTGTGAACACATTTACATGTAATCAAAGTCTGGTTGAAAGACTCTTAACATCTTGCTATTTCATAATTGATAGAGCTATGAAATAAATATTATTCATAGTTCTGTCTCTTTTTGCATGCTCTTAATCATGTTGCACAAAGCCCTGCTTCACATGCAGATGTGTCATTGGTGGCAAGTGTGACTCATTGTTTATTTACTTTCGGTTCCTTTTTTTTAATTTTTTTTATTAATACTTCATTAGACCGAAGTTAACGCTGCATCTAAATTCAAGAACGATCAGCGGGAAATATTACATCTCAACTTATCTTGGACGGAGCAATTCATCAAAGTGCTTCAGTCACTCCACGGAAATGTGCGGTGGGAGAGATGAAATGAGCTCAAACACAACCGAGTGCCTGCTAGAGGCCACGCTCACTACAGTGTACACCCAGTGCTGGCATTTAAATCAGTCTAATCATCCATCCCACTCGCTCTATAATAATATATCGCAGCGAGAAAGAGATTCCCCAACCACATTTACGACGCCTACGTCGCAGCTTCCCACACAGACTCTGTGTCAACCTGTAAGCAAACTGTTACACACACACACACACACAGACACACACCGAGTGTAAGCCATGTTAACATTATATGTACATTATGCATCATTCTGAAATGTGTGCTTCTAAGACGGTAGTGCTCGTTAGGGCTGTGAGTAATTATTTTCATTGGCTATCATATTTGTAAATGAATATCAGCTGATTAGTTTAGTCTAGAAAATGTAAAAAAAAAAAAAAAAATTTGAAAAAGGGGGAAAATGCCCATCTCAAAATATTAAGTTTCCAATTATGCAAATCAGAGGAAAGCAGCAAATCCTTACATTTGAGAAGCTGGATCGAAAGCATATTTAGAAATGTTCTTGCTAAATGACTCGGACCCTTTTTTATATAGTCGGTTTATTTCAACTCGTTCGACGAAGCGATTAACTGCTCCGGTGCTCTCGGCGACTTCTTCATTTGCGTCACATTCGCCTGCTTTTTCTCCGATTTAGTTCACTTTCTGTATGAAAAGCATTATGTGCTGCAGCTACCATGTGCGTAATTGAAAGCTGAAGTACAGTAATTAACAGCCCTTGTGTTACTCTGCACATTAACTTATTCAACTTGAAAGTAATGAGGGGAAGGAGGAGGAGGTGCGATGTGATGCACCCTGAGGGCATGTCTTAACCATTAACTAAAACTCATCAACCCTCACATGAATCCATATTATAACGGCCGACTGTATACATGTTTCCAGTATGTCCTAAGAGGCTACTTAAATGAGTCAGACAAGAGGTCTGTTAACTGTTATACATTTTGGAGACTATTAAGGATGTTGCGGTGTGAACTGTGGGAAGCTTAATTAGCAGGTGCTTTTTTTTTGTGGCTCCTCAGATCCTGAGCACACTAGTCTTCATCACATCTAATGATCTGAATAGGAACTATAAGGCGCATCTGTGAGTGCATCCAGGCACCTAAAACTGGTTAAAGGAAAGAAGGGAAAAAAACACGAGAGAAAAATGTCTCTTTTACGCACGGTGATCCATCTGGCCAGCATTCCCAAGTCACAAGCCACGTTCGCCTCGCGGCGGTCTGTGGTCTATTTGGTGTCTCAGGTACAGGACAAAGAGAAGAGAGGACCACTCCGTCCCTCCTGAGGCTTCCCCCGCTCTCATTGGTCAGCGGGAAATCCTTTTGTTTTGGCTCTCACGATCGAAGAGCCTAACAGCTCAGCTCATGAATGAAAGCCACACTATTCCTGCACAATCACAAAGAAAATGTGAGAAAATATCTTCTTTTTTTTTGTTTGTTTGTTGTTGATAGAATACAAACAATCCCTCACAGAACTGCTGGTAACTGCGATTTGGTTATTTCCGATTGATTCTAATCTGCCCGATATTCTTCCTGGACACGCTGGTAACTCTGCAAGCAGCAGCTCTTTCTTCCACTTTAAACCGAAGCAAACTGAGTCAACTCTCGACTTCGATTAGAATACATAGTGACCCATTCATTCTCTACGGCCAGCGGGCGCCTCTCCGCTGAAAGGAGCCCGTTATATTGGCGATGTCTCCGTCTGTATACAGGGCACACACAGTCAAATCACCCAAAAACTTTTCCATTTCTGCACGCACTCGCTTCAGACACACACAGTCTGAAAAACCGAGGTGAGGGGGGGGCATTAACTTCACCGACTGGGACAATAACAATAACTGAAAATGCATTGACATAAATCAAAAATACACAGGGCTATCGTGGATACATTAATAGTGTGAAATAAAAAATTAAAAAAACCCAACAACCTACCATTAGTTTTCTTCTTGCAGCGCTCACGCGACCACCCGGATCAAACAACTTCTCATTGCCGGCTCGTATATTTCCATTCCGGTCACGGGATTAATGGCATTTGTAAATCCTTGTAATTATTATTTTTTTTCCCCCCTCCGCTGGCGGTTACATGTGAACAAGTTGTAGACTCTCTGCGCTGTGACAGCCTCTCTTTCTCTTCTGCTTCTCTCTAAAGCTCCCGATATGAACGGTGGGAGTCAGCCTCTCTCTCTCCGTCTCTCTCTCTAACGGTGAGGGGGGGGGGGGGGGGGGGAGGGTGGGGGGGGGGTGGCAGCAAAAAGGGGGAGGGAGCAGGGGTCCCTTACCAAGAAGAACTATAAGACTATAATCTCTTTACAAACAGGAAATCTACCTCTGCTAGCATTTTTAATAGGCATAAACATAATTATATAGACATTTTAAAGGGTCACTTCAGACACGTTTCAAAAAAACTTATCTTTCTCACTTACCCTAAAAGGTTTTTTTTTAGATTTGCCCAGGTGATTCAGCTACCTAATTCCAACACTGATACAATGGAGGTGAATGGCATTTAATTTGTGGTGCTGGCGGTAGGTCTATTGAAAGATGACATGAAAAAAATATAATGGTTTTAATGGTTCAGGCGCCTGCCATGTACTGTATCTGCAGCATTCCCGGTTGGAGTCCTGCCAGGGAGCTTTATTCCAAGTCCTATCATTTGCCCCTCTAATTAAAAATAGATAAATAAATCAACAGCAACAGCCAGAAACGGTGTCCCCCCCCATAATTCATTCCGTCCATTTCATTAGTAGAAAGTACTTGATCAAATCTTAATTGTTTTTACTACATCCCTTAAACACACTCACTTTGTGTGCACCAAGATGATATACTGTAGTATCGCCCATTACCAAACCACATATAACCTCACAAATAAAACTAGATCACAGAGAAAGGTAGATATAATTAATATAAACATAAATACATACTTTAAACATCACTCTATATCCATGGAAAGAGTTGACTGGCTTCATTTAGAGGTACCGTATTGTTTCTGGGTTACATTTTGGGGACAAGCCTATATTTTTCTTACATTACTTTACTATAAGTGTTTTACATTTACTACTATAATTTCCTTATTGTCAACAAATCCCATGAAAAGACCAAAACCAATAGTGTGTTAATCTGTCTCAATACGTTCTTTCTTCCCCAGTCTGTCTGTGTGGTCCATTGGTTCCTACTGAGGACGTATATCTTAAAAACATGTCCAAAAATACTGTCTATAGTTTCTTTTTTTTAAAAAAAAAGGTGTAATAATTTCCTAAAACAGCTGGACACTATAGAGGTCTATGTCACAGAGTAAAAAGCCATATCAGGCTTTGGCTACAACAGCGGCACTATTAGTGGAATGGTTTCAGAGTTGGTTTTTGACCTTTTTATAGGATTTGTCAACAATAAGATAATCGTAGTAAGAGTATAGTCATGCCAGCCTTATCCTGTAATGTTATTTGTTGATGCTCTAAGCACCAAATGTTCCATTCTGAGAGAAATCTCAGAAGCGGATACCTCAAAACAAAAACTATCTGCGTATAAAAATGAGAAAATATTCCTTTTCTAATTTGTGTGAACTGGCCCTTTAAGCTCACAATACTGATCTCTTCAAGTCCTGCACTAAAGACATCTGTAGTCACTAAATAAATACAAAAACACCATAAACCTATTTGTCTCAGGTCTCTATTGGACCATCATTGTATTATTGTGGCGCTCGATCCTCGGAGGGTGTTTAGTGGGGGAGGGGACGGCGGCCACCAAGACAGCTGCTGCTCACTGGCTGGTTATTCAGACCATTAAGGCAAAGAAGGATTTATAGGAGGCCGCAATATGTCTGTATGTTTGTGAGGTTTCCTTTGCTCTGATATAGCCTTATCAACAATAACAAGTTGTTTGCCCCCAAGACAAAGAAATATAACAGAAAGCATTGCAATTACCTGGGAAAACAAAAACCAATAGTTTCGCATTCATTTGAGAATACGTGTGCTGCTGAAACACCAGCAGACAGATCCCCCCTAACTCTCGCATGAAGTCCAACAGACCGATGAACACATGAGAACCAGAGATGTGGGAGATGATTCATGATGACGCATACAGATGGATTCAGCAGCTTGACCGCGGTGTTGACACACGCGGCTGCAATTCTCTCCGCGTGAGGCGGATCCGCTCGGAGCACAATCAGCTGGGAGAGATGTTGTCTCATATCGTGTCTCTGTGATGCCGCCACGGGTCAGTCATCGCTGTCGCTGAGTCAATCATCACCACCATCACCACCATCATCATCATGGCTGCCATTAAGCCTTCAGTCGCTAGTTCCAAAAGCCTCCAACATCCATTATTGCCAGTGTATGTCCTTCCCTTTATTGCAATAAACAACTAGCCCAAGGGAGGTCATAGATTTTCAAGACTTTCATCTTCTCTCAAAATGAATTTTATTTGTGTCCCTGCTGTGTATCTCACTAGAGGATGATCTCAATCTAATCAACTACTGTAAGCATTTATCCTCAAAGCTTCGGATGGGAACAACAACACTGATGATGATGGTGATGGTGATGAAGTGCAATGGCTGGTTGTCTACTCGATGATCCAGATCATATGAGTCACGCCGCCTGCAGTGTGCCCCACGTCTGCAGTCAGACATGCCTCTCAGCAACGGCCTGTCTCCGCCTCTGTCTCTATTAAAGCCCGGTGGAAATTACTGGAAAGAAAACAAATGGGAAAAAGTCGCTGTTCTTTTGTTTTGACTCTCTGTGTGTTCTGAGCTTAGAAAATTGCATACCCGCATTTGTTTTTTTTTTGGGTTTTCATCACACACATTAGGAAGGTGACAGGAGGACATATGTGGGAGTGTGTGTATGTGTGTGTACCTTCGAGCCAATTCCACAGAAAAGAGTGACCAGATATTTGGACCAGAACCTCAGGTAATTCAGTTTGGCTGTGGCATTCAGTTGCTTGTTTCATCGCACACATTCTAGTATTGCTTTCTCAAAAACGGCATGATCAAAGTGCACATTTTTGGCAGTAGGCATGACGTTTTTACTTCCCTTATGCGTTAACTGTAACTATCAAATTAGTGTCCTCACTGATCAGTATTGGTGGCCAGCAAATGCAATTCAAAGTGTGGCAGTTTTCCACTGCACTACTGGCTTTTTAAGCGTCCAAATTTGATCAAAGAAGCACAGAATAGTCTATGAAGTTAGGTTTTGTCAGGTTTTATATGTCTTTTGAAATAGGAGCCAAAGGAAATCAAATTGAAGAACTTTTGTTTTGTGGTTGAGTCAAGACTTTGTAGTGTCAGGCTGATTCTCCTGCACTAAACTCATTTGTGCCTATCAGAGTATCATCCATCCCAGGATTTGTGATATTTCAGTTTCTATCTTACCTGGGCTGAGAGGCGGAAACTGCATCCATCCCGATTTTACATTACGAGGGTGATGTACTCAGCTATGAGTCTCTGAGCGGAGCGAGACTCCCCACGGTTCCTCTGTTAAGGAGTATTTTTTATGAACGGCACGCCACTGTCAGCCCTAACACAGTCTCTTTGAATTTGTTTTGTGTTCTGCATAATGGAAAGTGTTTAAAATGTTGCAAAGGACCCAGCAGGACAGTCAGATGAGATTAGAAATAATTGCTTTTACACATGCCTGTTTAGTGAGAGGGGGTGGAAAAGATGTCAGATAAAATCATATTGAGGATGTCTTAGGGAAGAGTGAATGCTGAATCATGTTTTAGTGATTCACTGTTTCCATTGAATGCAGTATGTTTTCAATACTTTTGGTCAGGAAAAGTGGATGAGATGTCTTTATTTTGTCCTCGGCGCAAATGTGTTTGTTGCCAAGTCTGGTTTTAACTCCCCGGATCTCAGGAAGCTGCTGCCATGTGGTTCTTTCTTTCCAGCCTGAGTATTACTCATCTCTTTCATTCCATGTTGAGTATGTCAAGGCCGAACCGTGATTACAGCCCGACCCTAATGATATTTGTAATGGCTATTCAGCACCAATATAAGGGCTGAACAAAGATTGTGGAATTAAATTTTTCAATCTATAACTGTTGAACTCAAAGGAGCGGCAATAGTTTCGCATTCATTTGAGAATACATGAGAACCTGCTCCACCTTGAAGGTCCGCCCACCTTAAGTGAGCCTGAACTGTTGTTGTTGCTAGCTGCGGGGCTAACCCACTTCACTTCAACCAGCAGGCTGCAAGCAAGAGTTTGGTTTCCTTTTTTCCCTGTCTCAATCGCATTCGCTAGCGTTACACACACACACAAACAACGCAAGTTTTGCCTTTAAAGGAGTTTGCTACTTGTATAACACACTTTAGTTTAAGAAACGTCTTAGAAATAAATGTTGCTTAGGCCCGGCAGGGAATCAATTTAGGCCCGGCGGGCTTGCAGTACTCTGGCGGACGGCCTGCTATCAATGTGTTAATCTGTCTCAATTTGTCTTCCCTACCTTGTCTGTGGCCTCAAGCTGATTCATTCCCACTGAAGATGAAAATCTTTCAAATCCATCACAATTATATTTAGTTTTACATGGCTTTTTGACGGCAATGTAAAGCTGTGAAAATATTTAAAATATAGTGTACGTACACTGGAACTGATATAGATTTATTTTTTTCTTTTAGGTAGGCCTTTGTTTTAGGCGGCTGAAATAAGTTTTCCTTCTGTGCTGCTCCTCCTGTTTGCTTCTCCAAACTGGTAGCGTGCCGACCACCACCCACTGTAGGTAATACACTAACTAAGATTAAATGCCTCCATATAACCCCAATTCAAAAAGACCCAAACTGTTCCAAAGTAATGTCGCTTGAGGCAAAGTCAATTGGGGCTGAAGACTACAAGTTTGAAAGAGAAAAGAATCTGGAAGTGTGGAGTTAGAAAGAAGAGAGCTTACCAGACTCTCTGTAGCTCGCTCCTCATCTCTGAGGGTCATGCCATTGGAGGGTGGTCGTGTTGCATTGTGGGTAACGTATGCACCAGGTTTTGATAAGGAATTCTACTGCGTGGCATGTAAAAGGAAATCTCTCTGGTCCTGCTCTATCAGTTTCAATTCTTTTTTTTTTTTATTAAACTGGCCAAAGTGAGTCTGACAATGTTACATGAGAACAACGCAAAATCAATGGAGTACTCTTATAACCAAACATGCTTTGGTTGGTTAAACCTAACCAAATGTGGGACTCAGTCATGCACAATATGCACACACTGTGCACCCCCACCATCTTCTTACAACTTGAATATGGCACAAAAATATAGCAAGTGGCATTGGAATATGCTCAGTAGCATCTGCCAGTGAACATACAGCAATTACGTTTCCCTCTAAATATATGCAGCAAAACTAATTACCATATAAATATAATTTCTTAGCGACAATACTTGTTTATTGGTTTCATTTATGTTGAATGAATATATATATATATATATACAGTGTATATATATATATATATATATATAAACCTGAGAGTTATTCGATTTTCTCAACCCTATAAGGTTAACTTGACACAAAAATCCCCAAAACCAGAGTTAGGAAATTTTCACCTGCTGAAAACTACATTTTCAGCTCGAGTGGGAGAAACATGACAGTATGAACTCATCATTTTTTCAAGTGAGGTTTGATATGGACTAACATCATGTGAATAAATAATGCAAAATCCCCCTATGGCTTGACATAGAGCAGGCTAAATTTACCTCCATCAGGGAATGTTTTCCGTAGCCTTCCTCTGAATTCCGATGACTAAAACCGAACTGTGTCCTTAGCCCAGATCAAAAGTGAAAACATTATTATATGTGTTAATCTCTATAAGATTTTTTTTTGACTCAACAGTAAGAGGGAGACATCAGCACCTGGCTCCACAGAGAACAGTGCTGCCTCAGCATTTCAGCAAACAAGGACTTTCGATCGAAGCTGCCACACTCCATCTTCTTCGTCATACCTCTCTGCTCTTTTTCACATCAGGGGATGAATGGAAAAATTGAAAATTTCTGTTGCAATACTCAATAGAATGAATAAACCGCGTCACACGTCGTCTAACCTGAGCTCAAACAGTCATTGGAGGGGAAACTGGATTCCCCCCCCCCCCTTGAAATACACATTTGATTTATGAGGGCCTGCTTGTGTTTGTAGCCGCTTCTTGTGGGAAAAGGTTTTTCTTGAAGAGGTTCTGTCTCTGGAGGAAGCCAATAGAGCCCAATCCTGTAGTTCTAGACAGGATGCCATACATCAGTTTACTAGGCAGGGTCACCACCCACTTTCCCATAGCAGTACACATAGAGAAAGTTCCACATATAGACACTCTCCCAAAGGGTATACAACACAATGTAATGCAACAACATGGAATATTCATGTAATGCGTGCATGCAAGTTTAAACAAAAAAGAAAGAAATGATTGTTAGTTGCAGAATATTAACCGACAACAATTTTGAAGATCGATTACTTGTTTGTATTAAAGGTTCAAGACTTTTATTCACCCTTTGCTCAGCTACTGGTGTGCAAGGGCATTGGGATTCTCAGTTTAAGACGTTTTAGCCAAAAATGTGTGGATCTAGCGCCTCAAATGTGAGGATTTGTTGCTTTTTCTCCGTTGTAAATCTAATATCTTTGGACATATGGTCAAATAAAACAAGGAATTTGAAGACGTCACTTTGGGCTCAGGGAGTTTGTGATGGACATTACTATGACATTTTATAAACGAAATGATAAATCAAACAATTGCGAGATTAATCTCAAAAGAAAGTAAGCCTTAGTTATTCCTAAGGCACAATGTACTTTTTTTTCAATGTCTCATAAACACCTCCACTCCTACACAACCTTCCGCTTTTCAAAACCAAACATTGTGCCAAAAGACATCATCACCCTGAATGTGTTTCTTTGCTTTAAAATGAAGTGATGTGAGGCTTTGTGTTGTTCACGTATTGCGCTCAAACCGAAGGCCCGTTCAATAATTTATCCATACAGGCTGACGCATTTAACTGGCTTTAGAAGCTCAGTGAATAGAAACGGTCTAATTGTCAGCGTTTCAACCTTGAAGATCACTCTCTTTCAAGATTTTAATTGTGTTTCCTGAAAGCATTGAAAGAAAAAGGCACATTTCAGGTTCCAAAGTACAGATAGTGCAGATTGTAGTCAGTGTGAGAGTTCGAAGGATGGGGATCTTGACCGAACATAAACTTGGTAATGATAATGTCTTGTTTTCACACACACATATTATCCGAGAGGCTCCCCCTGCATTTACAATGCCCCTTGGCTGTTTCCGTGGTTACAAATGCATTTATTTTCTTCAAACGTTGCATGGTTTCATATACATATCTATTATTGTCATATCCTACAATAATTGGCAACAGCAGAGCTCTGCTAATGAAATGACAATGTTATTGGCAATGTCAGGTTATTGCCGGAATATATTAGTGAAACGTGTTTTCACAGGAAATGTTCACATACTTATGAAGTGCTATATAATGAGAAATAAACACTGTTTTAGTGGACAAGACATTATTTCTTTCTACTCTGTAACTTCCTGAGGAAAATTTGAAACATGCCAGGAAACAAACCTTATTGGTTTGGGACTGAAGGTTTTAATGAGCCGACAAAGGAATTCAAATAGCAGCCGAGACGCAAACATGAACCGAAAGATGGCTGGAGGTAAACAGAAGTACGTATCGTTTGCTGCCATTTGCATTTTGTGGTGATTTTAATGAGATTTTTAAATGGCACGGTCATGTAGCTAAACTCTGGACTCTAAGAGGGTTATAATGAAGTAATTATTACAGAGTAATGAAAACCTGTCAGTCAAATCAGCATTATTTTCAGCCATTGGTTTGGTATTTCTTTGCTTGTTTGGGAGGCAACAGCAACCCTGTGCTGACGGTTTAGTCGCCACAGATGCTGCTTGAGGAGTATATTTTTGGTGTTGTTTATGTTTGAAGTGAGGTAGACCACGTCGAGGCTTTTTGAAGTGATGCCGAGTTGTGAATCCTGCACTGCGTTGCTGTGTGCCAGAGCATGGATGCACATTTATTTTATTTTTTTTTCATTCAAGTCACTTCAAATCTTGTGCTCCGTGTTTCAGGGTGTGCACCACGGGGGATCACATTTCCTCTGCTTTATATGAAACAGTTTGATGGCGTACGCGGGTTTTGATATCCTCACCTTTGCATACTCCTATCCTGCTGGTGGAACTCGTGCTCGGAGAATGTGCGCACTTTGTTGTACAGTTTTAGCTTCAAAGTCACATTTTCATCTCGCGACTGTTCTCTTGCCTGAGAGAACAGAATAAGGAGTTAGATGAAGAATGTTTTCGGGGGCACGACTGTGGCATAGCTGTGTGGCTATTTCCGTCAATCAATTCTCATTTCTATGCAAATAAGTGTGATTAAAGCGGATTTCACAGGCACGAGACATCTTCGGTGTTCCAGTCACAGATCAAACATAGATAATTAGTTTAACTTAAAAGATTTGCACATTGCATTGTGGGATTTACACCAGCATGATGACTGCTCTGCCTCCACATTTAACCATGGAGAAATTAACATGGTTCTGCTGGGTTAACATACTACGAGATGCTTCTCTGAACAGCAGAGTGGCTAACAGCAAAAATTTGATTTAAAAAAAAAAAAAAAAAAAAATTTAGCTGTGGGACCACAAGAGATTTCAAAGGGCATAAGGTCATAAAGCCCATGAATTTCTCAAGGAAAATGTAATATGCAGATTGAGCTTGAAGATAACTTCCATTACATTGGACTGTGTGTACTTCTGGGGCAAAGCGAGCTACACAAGTAAACAAGTAAAGTGAGAGCAGGTGCTGAGTCTGTTGTGCACAGCAGTGCATTATGGTTGCTCATAAAGTGCGGCGAGTGAAAAAGTTCACTTTCACGACCAAACTAAATATATCTGATGATTTTTATCACGATATAAGTGCTGATACAAGAGCTGTTTAAAATATTTTAGAGTTGTAACTAATGCTTATTTTCATTAGTAAATAATAGATTTATTAAAAAATTATAATTTTGATATTAGGGAAAAATGCCGATCAGAAATTGAGCTGACTTTTCTTTTAATTGTTTGTTTTTCCCAACTAACAATCAAAAGCCCAAACATATTCAATTTACAATGGTATAGAACAAAAACAGCAAATCCTGAAAACTGAAAATAGCATTTGGTATTTTTACTTTATAAATGTCTTAAATAAACAAAAATAAAAAAACGCTGATGGATTTTCTATACAGGGCTGCGACTAACAACTACTTTCATTATGGATTAACCTCTCGATTTTAATCGATAGTTGTTTGTTCTATAAAAAATGACGATCAGTGTTTAACAAAGCCCAAGATGACGTCTTCAAATAACTTCCTTTGTCCAGAACTCAAAGATAATAAGTTAGCTTTCATAGAGGAGTAAAGAAACATTCATATTTAAGAAGCTGGAATCAGAGAATTTTTACTTTATTTCCCTGAAAAAGTTACTCAAACCGATTATCAAAACAGTTGGTCATTTAATTTAATAGTTGACAACTATTGACTACTTTTTGTTGCAGCTCTATAGTTTTCAGTTTCAACTCTCTAAAATGTAGCTGAAACCTAAACGCATAACGTCCAAATTTGCTATATGAATCAAATATGCCATGACAAATGAAAAGGGACTTGGGTCAGCAGCAGGGTGACAGACAGTAATGCATTCATGGAGCCATGTGCTGTAACTTTAGATTATAGGCAGACGGCATATTGAATGCAAGAAAGAGTCCTGAGGGTCACGATTCAAGAAATGGCAGCCATTCGTATTCATACACGAGCCAAAATCAACCTCTGTGAAACGGATTAGTTGATCGAATTACGGTAGAAATACATTTAGCTAGACTTAAATTATGAGGCCTGTCAAATGTTGATCTATTAAATTAGAGAGACATACAGCTCTGTATATAATTCAGCATTCCAGCTGAATTGTCAAACTATTTGGTAGTGTGTCTGTGCTTCTCCTCGGTTGTAGAAGTGGAAAAGTGGGATATTGTTTAACTGGGCTTCATTCCACTGGTCTGGAGTGGGAACACAGGTGAGTAAATCTGCACCGGTGCAGTGGCTGAGTCAAAATGGCTATGAGGCTGATGGTGGTTGAGATTAATTGAATGGCCGGTATCCAGTTCGCTGTCTGCCCGGCTGTGTGGCTGCTTGTCCGGGTTCCCAAGCTGCAATCTGTCAGTCACAGTCAGCGGGACAGCTGCTCCGTCCAGGTGCCAACCTGTGTTCCTCTGCCAAGGGGGTGACTTCACATCCTCCATTAACACTGAGTCCCATTCATTCACCACTGGGAGAATATATCGAGCAGGAGGGATGGGAGGATCAGGCAAGAGTTAAGAAAAAAAACAGGGGAATGAAATGGAAAGTGGACACAGAGTATACATTACAAAGAAATTGGCAAAAATACGTATTGTGCTTACTTGCACCTGTAAAATGGAAAATACTGGTTAGGCAAGACTGAGTATACTGAGGCGTTAACAAGACTAGGGCTGCAACTGATGTTTGTTTGTCATGAAAGATTCATTAAATTTCGCTGTCAATTCAGTCTTTAAAATGGAAAAGAAATAGTGAAAAAGGGGTCACACAGGTGCCCAGAGCTAAAGAATATAAGATAATTCTTTTTTTTTGTTCAACTAACAATTTAAAACTCAAAGATATTTCTGTCACAATGATATAAAAAGAAAGATGTATTGTTTTTTTTTTTGCTTAGGTATTGTCTTAAATAGTTAATCAATTAAGAGTGTTGGCAGTTTGTTTTCTTTTGATTGACTAATCAATTTATTGATCTCATCGTTTCAGCACTAAAGGCAAGAAATACACGTCCGTTTGGTTCTCATTTTGTGGGTCAAAATGCAAAATCACAGCTGAAGTTCAGTCCGAGACAATGGCCTCTGACAGATGTGACTCCCCTGGGGATGATAATAAAATAAAAAAAAAAACGCTCAAATTAGAAACTGCCACAGGGGGTTACTTGGGCTTCTCGTCATCACGAACGCCTTGTCACGTTTTGCCGTACTTCAAGTCGGAGCGCGTAATGCACAGATGAGATGTATATGAATCGATTATTCGGAACTGGCTTCCGCCTTCAAATAAATGTTCCCATACTGTATACACACACACACACACCCACACACACACACACACGCACACATACACACACACACACACACACACCTTGTCTCTACTGAGCATTATTGTGATGGCTTGCTGTTTCACACTCATTCAGGTGTTGTAGCAGCAGCACTCACAGCAGCAGCACACAGTCTGCTGACTGAAACAGACATGGGCGCATGTCCAAGGTCATTATCCCCCCCCCCGCCCCCCCTCCCCCCATGCTGCTGTTTCCAAAACACAGGTTCTTGCACACTTCCTGCTCTGATTAAAACAATTTGCCATTATCTCCCTATCTTTATTTTTGGTATTAACACAGTTAACGGTTTGATACTGTCAAGATATTTCTGACAAAGTTGGAGTAAAAGCGAAGGGTAACATTTTCTTTGTTTCCTCCTGCAATTGTGCGAATCACTTTTTAAGTTTCACTATTCTCCTTTCAAAGTAGCTATTCTTGTAGGTGTTTTGTGTGAAATCAAATAAAAACACATCTTTTGCATGTAACACTAAGGCAGCATTTTTTTTTTTATATGTAAATCTACAAAAAAAACTAAACTAAAGAATAGAAAATGTCTTGATGAAAAAGTCTCGTAACAATAAAGAGCCAATGTCTGATTTGGATTCTCCAAACACATTTTCCACAAACGTCGATTTAGAAATACATTTCCGGGGGAAGGCAAGGACATAAACTAAGTCTATAAGCCTGTCACCATTTTCAGGCAGAATACATTTGAACCATTTGGAAGTATGAACTGATGGTCAAGGAATAGTTTTGAGAAATTTGCTGATGTGCTCTCTTGTCGAGAGTTCGATCAATACCACTCTCTGGCTGTACATTAAGTAGGAAGCTGGAGACAGTTAGCCTAGCTTAGCAGAGAGACAGAAAGCCTTGGGGGGAAAGTTTGAAAAAAAAAAAAAAAGAAGCCCTGCCAGCACCACTACAGCTCACTTCTTAATACTTTTGTTTTTAGTTGTGTTTTATATGCTGGAACTTTTTCTTGGCCAGGCCAGTGACGTCTTTATGCTAAGCTAATGCTTCCACTCCTCTTTCTAGCTTCATATTTAGCACACAGATATGAGAGTGGCTTCAATCTTACTCTCAGAAAGAGAGTGAATAAGCTTTTTTTCCCTAAATGTTGAACTATACCTTTTTTAATATTGTGATCCAGTGGTCAACAGCCAATATTGCTGTGGTTCCAGTGTAGCCATCGGAAACCAGAACACTTGTCCTGTTGCCTACAGATTCCACTTTCATATGCAGATATCTGTTTATAGAGATTAAAACCATACCAACACATGTTTGTGTTGTGATACATTCTAACACGCCTGTCATTGTTCTTCCTCTTTAATTTCTCTGCCCGTGTTTCATCCCTTTGTGATTTTCCAAACTCCTGTATGTGTAGGCGAAGCCAATTGGATTCCGCCGCTCATTTTCTTTTCATAGCTTTGAGCCAGGAGAGTCCTTTCAACCAATTAGCGCAGACAGCGACAGCCTCCAACATGAGCTGGGAGGAGGGCATGTAAAAAAGATTTACAGCTTTGAGAGCCAAATCCACCCTCACGTCTTATCTCATCCCCCGGGGTTTTGGCCACCACACAGCATTGCCAAAGGCTTTATTGCCGGATAATGGCCGGTCCGAGCGGCTTTCATGGGGTAACAGTGGGATGATGCCTGCTGTGTCTGACTGTGAGAAACTGGGGCATAAAGTTCAAAGTGGGCTCAGCTCTGCGGCCCACATCACAAGCAGAGTGGGCACAAACGCCCCACAACTGTCTCACATTTTCCATGCGAGAGTGACTCAGTTTACATATACATGCAGATTAAAGCTGTTGTCAGCACTTTGGTGGTTTGGAGTGGGGTCATAATTCTTCTACCAATATTACTTGAATTAAATCTGATGAATTGCACTCTTAACTGAAACCACATCTGTTATTTGTCCTACAGCGTTATCCTTTTTTTTCTGCTGTTTATCACTTAACATGGGTTTCGACTTTATTTCCACTGTGTGCTTAGCAGTCGATCTGTCTGAGATTCTTATCCTGACGCATAGAGCTGTTGCCGGGGAATAATTCATTTTTGTTTACAAGTAGACCGGAGATACTATAAATTAACCTGCAACCAAAACTGCCGTTGTAAAAGAAAAGCACATTGACTTTACACAGTCTACAGGAGTTATACCCTACATTTTGAATAGAGAAAATTGCAGAGAGGCAGTGCAAGCACGTGTCATATTGCATCTAGTGAAGCCCTGAAATGTTAATATAAAAAGACATCTTTTAATCCTCAATAAGTCAAGCGGACAAAGCATACATTCATTCATAGTAAGTGTTTACTGGTTGCAAAGGCCAAATGGAAGAACAACTGTTTAGGTTGTTAATCCTTTTAGGGTTTCCATTTCTCTGTGTATTTATTTATTTACAATGCAGAGGAGTAATGCCTGAAATTCTTGCCGTGGCGTGGAGAGAGTCATGTCAGATTGCATCTTGAACCCCGACCAATCATTGCTTGCGGTCTGTCATGATTAGCATGACGCGCATACGTAATCAGGAGGAACGTCTTTCTCTTCTCCATGTTTACATTGGTGCACTTAAAAACTCTTGCTCTCATTGGTCATCGACACAGAGCACTTTGTGGACGTCAAACTTTTTTTTGTCTTTGCCTTATGACTGACAAAATACAGGGGATAAAATTGCCAATTTTCTTGTCCAATGATCATTTTCATTCCCACTCACCCCTATGTCTGTCATTATGGTCATAATTTCTTAGTGAATATTACAACAATTTAAAATAATACAAGACTAAAGTCCTTTTCCTAAGAGAAAATAACTGAATTTAAAAGGGAGAGCAGACTATTTGAGGGGAGCCTAGAACAAGACATCAGATCCTTTAAGAGACTTCAACTTTTTTTTTTGACCTTAGATTTGACACTTCAAACTGAATGGACTATGGAGTGAATTGAACAAGAAAAGTCGCTTTGTTGTTTAGAAATGTATACGCTGTTATTGAAGCAACTATAATGTACGTAATTACACGCGGTATGATGCTTTCGTTCCTTGATGGAGAACATCAGAGTGTGGGATCGATGTGCTGCAGTGGCCCGTTATAGTGTGTTAATGGAAATATCATCTCGACCGTATGGGACCACATACAAACCTGTGAAGGACTCTCTTGCCTGTCAGTGCAATTTCTACTATAAGAAGATGTGTATTTGAAAATTCTCTATGCTTATGTTTTTTTTATGTGGAAAGTATGAAGGCCACATTCACTGGAAACTGCTTTCTGGTCAGCTTTCTGATGCCCTCTTAGGTCGCCAAGTTTTTTTAGCAGTGGGTACAGAATGTCTCAGAACATCTACGCAAAGTTTCCTGCTCAAAAGGTCAATCTTGTGTTTTGCAGCTGTAATGGCAACTGCAACTAGTACAATTTCTAAAAACAAGGTTGTTGGATGTGACAAGGAGGCAGTTTGAGGAGGAGACAAATTGTTGGATCCCAGACTTCAGTTAGAGGAGGGAAGACTTCAGCAGAGTGTTTGAAATATGGACTGTGAGGAGGTTAAAGCTGTCTCATACACAGAATTCAAGATTATATGGCGGCAGATATTAGGGATGCCTTGATTGATTGGACAACCAATCATATTCAGCAAAAATATGGCGATCGCGACGTGGGGACCTTCTTAATCACTCTCCTGCATGCGGCTGAGAGCACAATCCTGCTTGGCAAATAACAGAGCTAACAGCTTACGTCAATAGGTTCCATTGTGTTACATTATGATGTGTTCAAAATCTGTTCAGTAAAAAAGAGTATAGGGCGAAAGTAAATTATAACATTGTCATGACGTGTTAAAATGTAATCTTGTAAAATGTAGTTTCTGGAGAGACACTTGAAAAAACAACAAACGCTTAATATCTCATATGCAATCTGCAAACAACAACAATCTGCAAATAGTATCGGCAGCAAAAAAACATTATCGGGGCATCTCCAGCACTCATTCTCTTGCTGCCAATATATGTAACTTCTCACGTCTCTGCATGCTTTAAAACAAGTAAATACATCAATGAGTCTGCTAAAGATTGTTCACACGTTACCTGAAGCATACAAGCACTTAAAGCAGATTCAAGTTTGTTTACTGTACAATAGTGCCCACCTGATTTATATAAAATAATCAGTCAAAGGAATCTCTGTAAAAGTTTGAGAAAAGATAAATTGACTGAGGAGATACCACAGAGGATCAAAAGAGGCTTCCAAAAAGCCCCAGGTAAGTATCTGAGTAGAGCTGATAAAGAGCCAGATTCTGTTACACTTGCAACCTCTGCTAATGAATATTCATGAGGATGCATCCCTAATTGTGCATAATCCCTTGTGTTCCATTTATAGCTAAATATCACACATGGGATTGCTGATCTCGGACCTTTATAAAGCTATCATATATCAGCCTTGCACTTCTAACCTGAAAGCTTTAATCAAACTCATTTCTTTTATTAATGATGCATCCTAAATGAACTCATTGGGTTGTTTTTTAAAGCCGCAGAGAGGCTCAGTCAATAGCCCAAGCCCTAATTTCACATTCTTCAGATGTTGCTGCTCACCTTTAATGAACAGAAGAAGATGTTCCTCAACACAAGTTTTTTATTTTTTTTATTTGAGTGGTTTCACCATTGAATCTCAGACGGGAACCTGGTGAGACATGTTGTATTACATTCATACTCGAAAAATACAAAAACATGTTCATTAGTATTCATCAAAGGCCTAGCCAACATGCTTTTTCGGTTACAAAGGGCTGGTGCAGAAGACTGAATGTCCAAACATTTACATTTCACCTGTTTTATTAACCATTTTCATAAAAAAAAATGATAAAACAAAACAATTTTTCGCTTCACTGAATTGGAAATGTTGCCATATTGAAAAAGAGAAACTGCATTAAAGGCTTATGGAAACATCTTTTGAGTATACGTTGCTGTTGCGATACCTGCCTCTGCTTCTTCCTCTGTAAACGGAGCGTTCATGCCTTGCTGCTACTCACAGTTACAGGTCTCCACTCCGACAGAATCTTTTAAGAAATAAAGAATAAAAAGAGGGGATATCGGGTGGTGTACAAAACCTCATCGTTCAGACAGGGGCCCTTGATGCGCGTCACACCCTTTTTTATCAATATATCAGCTGATAAAAACACAAGCAACAATGAAATGGTATGATGTATCAGAGTTCCTTCATGTCCTTTTGAATATTCCCTTAAACCTGCAACAACAGATTTATTGGCCACTTGGGGGCAGTGGAAACAAGCTGTAAACACGACATTGACATATTATATAAAGTGGCAGAAAATGTAGTTATTGGAGGCAAACTTCATCATTAAAGAAGTATTCATGTCTTTTTTGGCCACTTGGCGGTAGTTGAACAGGCTGTAAACACAACATTGAAGTATTATATCATTGTTATGTATATGGCGAACCTGTTGCCAGTTTCCCATTTACACATACAACAGATATAAGCAATTATTATACTCATTTTGAGTCATGTTTCACTCTTCTTTAAGCTTTGTTTTAGGCTCCGCCAATTCCTGAAGGATTAAATGGCTCTTGGAAGCTAAATGCTTCACTTTTTTCACTGGGTTGTCATAGGGAGCAGGTAGCATACGGTCGGTTTTTAAGAGCTTTTGTGCTGAAAACAATAAAGTTGTGGGAGTAGTTGATGGAAACACTGATTCACATTGGTGTTTTTTTTGTCTTTGTTGTACATGCATCTTCTGCTTCAATATCGTTGTTGACAGAACGACCGACAGTGATCGACGTATCTTTTTTTCATAACTTTAGACTGTTGTGACACTGCCTGAGCTTGAGGCTCTGTTTGAGCATTTCAGCCTGGACTGGCGATGACAAAAGGTGCTTCTGTAAAGCCCTCCAACATGGCCGCCGCTCACACGCCTACAGCAGACACAGGCAGCTGCTATTATTGGAGGCAGACGCTCGAAGAATCCTCCACCTCACGCATGATTGTTTTTCAGCCCGGGAGGTAAGATAGAGGCATTATGGGCTGGATCCCTCTGGGAAAAACCACAGAGCTTTATGGCGGCTACCTCCTCCAGCAACCCTAAAAATTAAATTGATTTTTTTTTTTTTTTTAAACAAGCCTAGAAGCAAATCATTGTCTTCATAACCCAAAGTAAACCTGACACTGTGGATCTGCTTCACCTACTGAACACCTGGACTATTTGATTGAATTTGTGACCTGTGGAGACAATAACCAATCACTTTTTGAGAAGATTTTCCCACAGAAATGTTGTCATATATGAACAGAATGACATCAATGCTTTGGACCCATTATAGAAAATCCTTTTCATCATACATTACATGTGCTCCCTTTTGTTGATTCTACCAAAGGGAAATATGATTACCCAAGTAACTGCACAAATGCATACCGTGAGTCAGCTTAACTTTATGGTATTAAAGGACTAGCAGGGATGAATGTGTAGCAAACTGTTTCTTCTCCTGTCTAATGTACACATCAGCATTCAATAGCAACTTGTAATCATGTATTCATTATATAAAGCTGCATAAAAGCATTACATTTGCTGTTTTTCTCTGAAACGGATACTAAACGATTTAATGCACAAAATGGAATGGAGATATCCGGCAGCTTAGCATACAGCTGCAAAAAATTACAGCTTACCAGCTCTGAATTTAAATGGTGTAGTTTAACACCATTTGCATGTTTCCTCTTTCTGTAATGGGGAATGTGAAAAGCTGCATCAGCTCAGTACCAGCAAGGCTGTTAACAGCACAGGAGATCTCAAATATATTCTCATATATATTATTTTGTCTCGCACAAGTTTCCCAACTTTGATATTGTGCAATATTAATGCTGGTGGAGAGTTGACACGGGGTCATCGATTTGTTGCAGTCATTTGCATCAAATCACAAGCATTGTGTCTGTGTGCGTGTGCGTGATAATGTATCCTCATGCAATGGTTCGTAGGATATCTTATGAACAGTTATTGTTATTTTTTTGTGCGTTTTCCTACGACTGTCCAGCAACACAAGTGATCAGTGCGCCTGCGAATCGCCTACAGTGTAGAACCTGTTTAGGCTTGAAAACGTCTTTGTAAGGTTCGTGGTTTGGGTTAAAATAACTGCGGAAGAAGCCGTTACTTAAGTACAGAAGTTACGTAAAAAATGACTCAATGCTGACTGTCCTGGCTCATGATTACATTGGTTGTATACGAACTGTTCACGTGGGTTATATACAAACTAAAGTGCATTTATTTTACATAGGCCTGATCAGGGTTACCTTGGATTGGGCTTGAGACTTCAAATTTATAAAAGAAAGCATGTGTTACAAACTAGAGCGTGGGTTTTGAAAGACATGCATTTATGAGGAAGACAGTATTGACTTATTGGCATAATGGGAAATGTAAGATTCAGCATTTTTGTAGACTGACCCATACTAGAAATTAAAAGTCAAGATATCCTGGCCTTGGTTGTATTGTTTTTTAAATTATAAAAAAAAAAAAAAAAATTATTATTTTGTCTCTCACAAGTTTCCCAACTTTGATATTGTGCAATATTAATCTATGGAGTTTTTATATTATTGTTACTTAATTTTGGAATGTTAGTGGGAAAAAACAAGCAATTTGAAGATGTCATCTTGAGCTGTGGTAAATGGTGACGTGCATTTTTCACATTTTCTACACTTAATGATTAATCAATTAATCAAAAATATATTCACTAAAAGTCAATGGGCTCATGAATTGTGGAATATTTGGAAAAAAAGTGAAGCAGGTGTTTTAACTCTATTATTACTTTGACTTATTGGAGGGATGACAGTTGTCTTAAACCTATGTCCCTGGAATATTCTCTATGCATATTCATATTTGTGATATTTCCTGTGTCAATCATGACCTCCATCTTTCCACG
The DNA here is from genome assembly GCA_943593645.1 of Bovichtus variegatus. Classification (NCBI taxonomy): domain Eukaryota; kingdom Metazoa; phylum Chordata; class Actinopteri; order Perciformes; family Bovichtidae; genus Bovichtus; species Bovichtus variegatus. Next base: position 11,049,462 of record CALSCE010000091.1, on the reverse strand, counting down.
TCCTCCTTCAGAGAAAGTCACCTCTGCTGTCACTGCTGCTTCTCCCTGTGTGCCGTTGTGTACACCTGGGACCGCAGCCGATGTGCCGCTCAACAATGTGCAAACATGAAAAGGCACATCAGGGTAATTGGTGCTCTCCCAGCACGCGTTGCTCAGCATAATCAGCGTCCCGGTGCTTCACGGGAGCAGCTTTCCAGGTCCAAAGAGGTGTAAGGAGAGAAGGAGGAAGGGAGGGAGGCAATCAGAGCGCTGGCTTCACTGTCGGCAGCACAGTGAACAAGCCAAGAACGCTCTGGGAACTTGTTCCAGCTGGCTAGATATTAGGCGCTGTCTGAAAAGTCCCCTCACACCATCACACCATCACACACAAGGGTCACGGAGCCGGGACCACCATGCCACTCTGAGCCCACTGCACTCCCGAAAAGCTATTCCACCTTTCTGCTCCCAATATATGAATTTCCACCTCCTCATGGTTCCTGCTGTTGGAAAAACCTTTTTTTTTCCGACAGAATTTCGATGTTTACTAGTTGTGGATTTTGCAGCTGGTTAAAAGTTATTGCTGAGAGTATGAAGCAGGTGTTTTGCAGTCCTGGGTCTACTCTGCGGTTGTGGACGCCATGCTTAGACTGGGATAGATTTTTTTATTTAGGCGTGGATCAGTGGACTGGAGTGGATTGTCAAGAAAATTGCCTCCACATGGATGGATTGATTACATTTTTCTGTCCACTAGTGGAAAATTTGGCCGTGATATGTATCCATAATATCAACAAAGAGTTGGCATAATCCAAACAGGCTCTACGGAATTCAGTCTAAATATAGTGTTGATACGCTCCTATGTTTACAATACTGGGAATTTCTGTTATTGGCTCAAACCACCAGTTTATCTGCTTATGCCACATCATTATCGCAGCTTCCAGCACTTCTGATTCCTTCCACGCTTAAACCAGCAATTGCCTCTGCGGCCCGCTCTGGGTCTTATCGCTCCCTCGCTTGCAAGTTCCAACATCTTTATCGTAGGGCTTCTGTTTGCACAACATTTCACGTTCAAACATATACTTAGGATCGCCCAGGATAGTGATGGAGACAATGTTGTGTTTCACTCTCATGCCAAGTTTTGAAAGAAGCTCCAGAGGGTTACTTCTCAAAGAAATTGCAAATGTGACAGTTAAACATTCAACAGTAACGTATATTTGAACGTGCAGCCCGTGTGCGTTTCATGTTTTTGTAATTCCCTTTCAGCCTTTGATTGTGCATGCTGTTGTGTGTTGTGTGTGTGTGTGTGTGTGTGTGTGTGTGTGTGTGAGAACCTCTCGCATCAAGGTGACTAGGGGTTGAATCTTTGATGTTGAGGTTTACTTTCAGTCATTGTTTCCTGTACGTATTGAGTTGGTCTGGTAGCAGATTTTTTTAAAGCTACAGGCTTCCCTGTGGAGAAGGTTGCAGAGCTGAACCTGTTAGATAAGAGGACGAGGGTAAAAGCTGCATTAAAAATCCACAGTGTTTTTAGCTCGAGTTGAGCCCGTTGCCGCTGGCTAAAAAGCCCTTGTATCCACTAGCAAATCATGAAAAATTCTATTTGACAACCTTTAGGGAGCAAATGATTCAATGAGGTTTTTTTTTAGATTTAGTTTTAGACTTCTTGACGATTGCCACACACACACACAGGTAAACAATTATGTCCATGTTGAAGTGCCAAGATTCAGTCATAGCACAATAAGAGCTGTGTTTGTGCAGTTCTGATATTCCCCAGCCTGATGGACCCCTGTGGGGCAGCATTATAGAAGTGTCTCCCTCTTAACTATTTTAAGCGTTTTCCAACAGCCCGTAAACACGGCTAAATATAGGCTTGTCTGTTACTATGGACTTGGCAGGAGCTCCGAACAGTCAGAGCACTGTGCAACAAGGCCGCAGGAATTTCTGATGTTGTAATATGAAAACCGGGGGCCCCTCATGGATGTAAACTCTGGGTAGGCCTGTCACCAAGGTGCAGGCGAGCTGAGTGGAAAAGCAAACTTCTCACAGATTTCACGGGGCTGGAGGAAAACTGCAGATAGAATCGTGGCACCTTCACGGAGCGAGAGGAGAGAAGCTAGAGGAGAGAAGCCATAGGCGACGGTTACACTTTCATACTTCATCATGATTCCTATCATCTGATGGTGTTTGTTATGCCAGAGGACATTAAATCACACATCTGGTTTTGCTTATTTTGGACGAGCATTGTGGATGTAATTCCATATAGTCTGGGCAGCGTAATGACATGCAGAGAGAGAGAGAGTCGGAGTATTAACATTTTCAGGAATACAATTGGCTAATGCAACTGATTTAATTCAGTTCACTTTTTGTGAAAGCCTATGCAATTTCTTCTTTTTTCCCCCACTTTTCTTTTCTCCTTTTTTCTTTCACTGCCTCTTTGCCTGTGTCGCTTCGTGCAACATAATTGTATTGCCATTTTGGCCAAGAGAAAGGCAAAGAAAAGAAAAACAAAATTAGATCTCATAAGACTACACCAGTTAAATAAAGGTCATATTTTAAAGCCCGTCCAAACTTGGATGTAAAACATTAAATATCCCTGTCTAAATAAGCAATAATCAAAGTTAGGAAAAAGAACATCCTTAAGTATTATTTATTCAGAGTTTAACACTAAAAAATGGCAAACCAGTGAGAAAAGCATTACAATAACAATTTTATTTTTTTTAATCTCTCTTAAGAAATTGTTCAAAACTTGGCAGAAAGTAGTGGTTTCATGGATCCCAAGAAACTGATTGAGAAAATTGATTTTCAGGACCTTTTTTTAAAGAATATTTGATAACACCCGCAGGAGGCTAAGCTTTAAAAGTCAGAAAAACTCAGTATATTTAGAGTAAAGTCTCCAAACTCATGTGTAACCGTAGCCCTGGGTCTGCATGAATAACAGAATACCTGCAGAGCAAAAATGTTCATTAAATGTTCCATTGTGCATCATCACCTACTGGCTGCTGGAGTTTCTCTGTGTACACTAAAAAGTCCACGGAGAGAGCAATGTAAAATCTTCCTGTTCTGCTAATGTTTTATTCATGCTCTGGATTTGCAGGGCCTGATTGCGTGTCCTGGACTTTTTTTCTTCTTCTTCTTCCTCTTCTTATTCTTCTACACACTGTTTGTTGTTTCTCACTTGAACAGAATAATGCATTTCAATGTTTGCCATCAAACGTGTACTGTGGTGCTGACAGTGGTGCAGATGCTCATTAGGAAAGGCGTTCAACCCCGGTGGGAAACTCACAGTGGAAGACAGTGTGCCACCTTAATGACCTGAAGTCAGAATGCCTGTGTGCGTGCGCGCGTGTGTGTGTGTGTGTGTGCGTGTGCGTATTGCTTTCAAATCGTGGAAATGAACTGGGATTCGTCTTTACCTCTCGGTGTCACTCCCGCCTCTCCAAAGGTGAGCGAGCGTATTTAAATTTCCCGTTTAATTTGTGAGCTGCTGTGACTCGATGATTCAGTTTTCCAGGTGATGGCTCCCCTTTTCACAGAGTCCCTCCTTCATTATTGACACAGGGAGGCTGCTTCCCCACCACCACACCACCCATGATGACTCATACTAAGCTGAACTCTCTTCTATTCATCCCTTCACCGTTCACACCAACCATCCTCCCCGGCTCCACTTTTCATTGCTCCTGACCTACTTTACACATACAGTGCAGTCCATAAGAATTTTGACAGAAACGCACTTTCCGTTGTTTTGTCTCTGTACTGCAGCATATTAGATTTAAAATAAATCAATGAACTCGGCTGTGGCACTCCGGGCCCAAAAAAATCTGATCTGATCTTTTACTTCTTCTGATACTGATTTGATACTGAGAGTTTCAAATATCTGATACTTTATTTCAAGTCCTCCTGTAAAACATCCATAACTGGATACTGCATAAATATACATACGGATAATGAATGACAATATAACGATATATTATATAAAATATATCCTCATAGAAGAAGTTACAATAGTTAACTATGCTGTACATTAATAAAGACTTGTATCTGCTTTTAACCCCATAATAAGTGTTTTTTAAACAGTTATGTTGATGTACTGCTTCTAAATGATAAATCCATGTAGTGTCAGTGCTGATTCAAAATTATGTCAAATATCTTTTTGACGTTTCTGCACTGCAGTTTCTTGATGGCATGCATATACAGTACACTGATAGCATTTGTCAGAAGCTAAAATTGGCCAATAATATCCTCCCGGATGACGTTTGAGGCGCAATCCTTCTTTTCTTCTTCTTTGTCTTCTTCTACTTCGTCTTCCTTTCTAAGTCCCTTTTCTTTATACGCTTCTACGATATCTTCTTGGTCCTTCTCTTGGCATTCTTCTTCGTCCTCTTCTTTGTGTTCTTATATTAGGTGAGTGTAGCTCTCCTAATATATCGCTCATCAATTGTCCTCCAAGTTTTGGACAGGTAATTGGGACATGGACTTTACTACACTGTTCGCCCAATATTGATGTGACTGTGAGCCCCTTCAATATACAGCTGAAAGTTGACAGTTGACCCTCATTTTCAATGTTTGACTTATAATCCAATGTTCCAGTGTCCAAATACTTACCGGCTGCATTTTTAGTACCAGTGACAGCTAATTTTTTTGGCCCAGTAATTGCTCTCCACAGTCATTTTTAGGGTCTTAGATAAAAGCGAGTACCTGAGGTTTTCATCATACAGATTTACACACACACACACACACACACACGCACGCACGCACTCATCCTGACTTTGCCAGTGGCTGCAGGTGAGTCTGACTGAGGCAAGTCCTCGCCCTTGTCTCATCTCATCACTTTGCCAGACATTTTGACAGCTTCATCAAGCACACAATGAAGAGACAGAGACAGTCTGGCGGTGTAGGAGGAGGTGAGATCTTCATCAAACGGCGCAAAGAAAACGGGACATAACAACATACTAGCCGGGGATGATGGGAAAATGTACATGTTGCAGATCATTAAACGCCACAGGAATTTATGTAAAATACCAACGTGATGATTGAATCGCTGCTGTATTAACCCACAAAGAGCTTCAGTTTTAAACACAAAGAAGACTGTTGGAGGTCAGCTGCTCGGTGCAGGCAGACAGGGTTCACTTCATGGCAGTTGATGATTGCCTCCATAAATAATGTCAGTGTTTGGGGTTGAACTAAATGCAATATTCATGTCCTGAGGCGTCTGGAAGGCAACACGGATTCCTTTTAGAAAAAAAACAAGTTGCACAAACTCTCTTTGAGCAGATGTCTTGCGTGACACAGCTGTATCGGTCACTGGTCAATAGTCTCTTCGCATAATTGAAACACTCAGAAGTAAAGGAATTTAACTTCAGTTGATACTTACAATATACCTTCTGTCTTTGTCCTCAATCTCTCATTTAATACATATTTCTTTCTTTTTTTTTAATTCTCTTCATAAAAAAACGATTGTCCTGCAGCTCCATTGAAATGGTGCTTAGCGATGACAAAGCAGATTCACAAAGACATCGACTCTATTCCCTGTTTAAATCGTCTCTGTCTTTAAAGGATCTTACATTTTCGTATTTTGTTTTCTCAGTTTTTATTTGAAACAAACAGACACTCAGACTAAGTACAGCACAAGCAAATCAATATGCTGCATATTACAATGGCATTTCATTTAACTAACTCAATTAAATGTACCTTATTTCTTCGATTGTAAGAGGGATAAACAAGTCATTGATCTCACTGCCTTCATTATACTCTCTCTCTTACAGTACATACCATACAAACACACACTCATATACACACGTCCCTTTCTCAAATCCATTCTCATCTTTCTTCCCACGCTACCTCTTTTGGAGAGCTATTCACATTTTATAGTGTGCTGAATATGAGACTCAAGGGTTGATCCTTAAAGTTTCTTGAAGTAAAATGAAGCAGCCACGCGCACTCCTCAGCAGTCGTCCTGGCGTCATGCAATAAAAAATACCCTCTCCACTTTAATGGCTCCCCATATTCCACACCTGATTGCGTCTACATTTATGTGAAGCATATTATGTATCCTTTATTCATTGGCACATCAAGTGCATCTGAAAGCACAAGCCCCACTACGTCGTTTTATACGCTGTACATGTTTTTTCAGTTTCTTCTCCTGTTAGCAGAGAGTTGTGGCTGCGTGCGAAGTAAATACATCCACAGGCGGACAACCATCAACATGTAGGCTTCACAACAAAGTGAGTTGAGACAAGTCCAAGTCAGGTCGAAGGTAAATTGAGTCCAAGTTAAGTCTAGAGACGAGGCCAAGCCAAATCTCACAAAAAATCTAGTCTTAAGTTATTCGAAACAAGTTTCAAGTCAAGACAAGTCCAAGTCAGGATTCAGGTCATTAGAGAGGTCCAAGCTCCAAGTCGGATTTCAAAAGATTTGAGTCAAAGTCAAGTCCCAGGTCATTCGAGTCCAAGTCAAGTTTTGAGACAAGGCCAAGCCAAATCTCACAATTTTACTGGTTAGGTTTCCAAATACAACAGCGGAAGGTTGTGGGTTCAATACCAGGCTGCCACCATTCAGCCCCTGAGTAAGACACTTAACTCAAGTTGCTCCAGGGGACTGTCTCTGTAGTTAGTTCACTGTAAGTCACTCTGGAGAAGAGCGTCTGCTAAATGACATGTAATGTAATGAAATGTAGACAAGCCCAAGTTACATTTTAGGTCTATTACAACAAGCTTCAAGTCAAGTCTGAAGTCATTCATAACAATTTGAGGTCTTAGGTCATTCATGACGAGTCCAAGCCAAGTCTCGGGAAATGCCCAAGCCCAATCTCATTGTTGGAGACAGGTCCAAGTCCATAATCCTTTGAGAGGAGCATAGGTCAAGTCTAAAGTCATATGGGACAATTTCAAGTAAAGTCTCATATCATTCAAGATAAATCCAAGTCAAGTCTCAGGTCATTTGAAACAAGTCCAAATCAAGTTTCAAGTAAATCTGAACAAGTTCAAGTCAAGTCTTAAATCATTCAAGACAAATCACAGTCAAGTCTCAAAGTCCTATATGCAGAGTCCAAGTAAATTCACAAATCTCCATGAGCAAATTGCAAGTCAAGATCTTTCAGACATAATCAGTTGCGTCCAAGTCAGGTCTCAAGTTCTCTTTTTTGTGAAGTCTGGCTTGAATCCAAGTCACAGGTATGGAGCTCCACTGAGGTCAAACACATTAGCAGAGAAATGAAATTACGTGGCCAGTTTTACGTTTGCAATCACACAACCAACTCCTAAAGCACGGTGGCTCCCTCCTCAACATGAAAAAACAAACTATTGGCAATTACTGTGGGATGATTGGATGTTTACATATGTCCCCAGTGGATTTCTGCAGGACCTCAGGTTGGAGCGGTTTGTGATATGGAGGAGGAATCATCATTAAGATTTAAAAAAGGACACTGAAGGGGTGGAAAAAGGAAGAAAAAGAAAAATGGTGGAGGCAGGGCAAGATCTATATAACAAAATAAATGCATAATTGTGAAGCTTTGGCAGTCTTATGGAACCAGCAGTGACATAGCTCCTGCTCTCAGCACACAGTAGTGGCATTGTCCATCTTTCACATCCTAACAAAGAGCAGGGGTCCTCCACGGTCCACTCCCCTCACCGGGGATGGATGTTGCACTAATGCTGCCTGAACAAGCTCTGCAGCTTTCTTTTCTCTCTCCCTCCAAGGACCTTGACAAGTTCTTTGTACTCGTAGAAATTGTATTTCTTCTATTCCTGTGTTCTCTTGAGTAAAAAAAAAAAAAAAAAGAGATAAGCATCAGTCCAACAGGACTTCTTCACAGCTTGCAACAACAACAAAAACGGCAACATTGGCTTTGACTTTACATGGCGGTGTTCTTCGCCCTTCTCCGGTGTGTGTTTTCTTCGAGAAAAAAAAAAAGAGTGAATGACAGGTTCTTGTTATTGTTGTCCCACCATTTCTGCAGCTCATCATGGCAGACAGAGAAAGGACAAGTTCAGTGGCTAAGAGAACATTACTATCACTCAGCCTCTCTCTCACCAACACAACAACGACAACACAATAAATGTACTGTAAATGCAGTCCATTTACATTCTGCCACCAGAAATCACGGCATAACATGGTGAAAACATGTTACAAGAAAGCCCTGCTTCTATAATGGTGTGTTTCTCTCCTCTATCCCTGCCTCCACCACTCTTCTCTTCGTATTAAATCAATACAAAAGAGGAGAAAAACCGGACTGGAGGTGGAGAGTCTGGAATTTAAGCTACATTTCTTCAAACACACAGAGATTACATTTTACTGGGGAAATGTCAAGGTGGATAATATTACCTGTTATCTATCTGGGGTTTAGGCCCAGACTTGGCAACCAATGAATTCACTATTAATGGATAGACAAGAAGAGAGGCGATTTAAAAAGAAAAAAAAAAGAAAAAGTGGTTTTCCACTGTAGGGCCATTTCGGTCCTGTGGTTTTTTTCCCCCGGCTCTTGGAAAGAGTTCAGATTCAGAGTACCAACTTGAAAGTGAGCTTTGTGAGACACAATAGTAACTTTGTCCTTAAATCCAGGCTGTTCAGTTTTCCTGTACATGTACCATACAATTCACAACAATAAAGTAGAATTAAATTGTTACACCATGTTGTGAAATTGGCTGTGTAAAATCAGGAACATTTATTTTTGGTTTCTTTTGTAAAACTGCTGTAAAATTCAAAATCTAGTAATTAACTTTTTTTCTTCTTGTGTTAATGAATCTTCAGCTTTATAAGGATAGGCATTCATAGCTAGAAAGAAAAACATAATCCTTCACAAAACAGATTCTGTGGAAATTAGTCACCAAATCCTAATGAGCATTGCTTCAGCAGGTCGTCAGAAAAGAAACACAGAGCTTTAATTAATTAAAATATTTTTAATATTATAATGGGCAACATCTTTCAATCGTGACACATGTTGTATTTTAGCTCTTAATCTTATAAAATTACATATGCAAATTTAAATATATTTTTAGCTGAAAACTTTAAAAAACTTTAAAAAACTTTAAAAAACTTTAAAAAACTTTAAAAAACTTTAAAAAACTTTAAAAAACTCAAGTCTCAAATGGCTCCTCCAGTAAAATTGTGATGTCCTTGACTTACTGGATATTTTCTTGCAGGAGATTTATATGCAAATTTGACCACAATCCATTTGGGACAAAAAAAAAGATTTTTGTAGAAGGGTGTTATGGTCATTGGTCATCATTTGGTTTTACTTTCTTCTTCGACTTTCTCTAAAAATGACTGGTGGCAGGCTGGAAAAGATGTGTTAAAGCGCACAATAACAGTCATTCTGTGCTTTTCCATTGTCAACTGCTTCAAATAAAAAACATTTAAATAAAAGTTATGGTCTGTAATATAACACTCGCCGAATGACATTTAAAAACAAAACATCTAGAAACAAAGAATTATTATTATCTTTCTCGTTTTTATCACTTTAACTTTCTTGCTAGCTATTACTAAATCCTCCACACAAAGCATTAGTGGACAGATACAACTTCAACTATTTGATACAGTGGTAGTTTGTAGTAAGCAATAACACAGCGAGCTTTTTACTTTCTGTTCTCAAACAGGGCAGGTTAACGTGGGTTCAATATACCAGAGAGAGTGTAGTGGTACTCTAGCATGTAGCAGAAGCCGTCTATATGGTTAGTTGGAGTTCAATATACCTTGCGAATTGACTTAGAATGGTGGTTAAACTGTTGCCTGGATCTTTGTTGGAGGAGTCCTGTTATACAGTTTTAATGGCCACAAGCCAGCCATTGGGAATAAAGTATTTCCCATGTGCTTTCTGGTAAAGTCTGCAATTAGACAAAGAGTACTAGCCTTGGATAAAGAGTCCGGTTCTATATCGTGAGAATGCCTGTCTGAGCCCGAGCTGCCACTGTGATTGGCTGCTCCCTGTTGGAAACCAGGTACCGAGATGAGCTAATGATTCAGGTACACACTGAGAGGAGATGGGTTGGTGATACAAAGCCGTGTCAGCAGTTGGCAGTCGTCACTACCACTAATTGCAGCATCTGTCATGGGTGGAGAGGAGAGAAAAAGCTGTTCCAGGTACAGCAATCCAAATGTCAAACCTGATTTTATCACACTCAGATTACAACAAGGCTCCACACCAGCAGCCCACCTGCTTCTCCGAACTCGCTGTCAGGGACAACATTTAAAATCCGAACACCCATATTTTATTTGAGATATCCGTCCATCTTTTACAGTCACCCTGTGGTCCACTTTTGTGTTCGTCTTCCCACAAATCAGATCACATTTGCATCTGCAGACAAGCTGTCCGAGCGAGTATTCCACTGCTTAGACTGATGTGCGCTTTGGCCGTCAGCTATTTCAAAACAGTAAAAGCTACAAAGCCAATCTAAGTTTTCTGGAGAGTGCCAGCACATTTCATTCCCCCCTCTGTCACATAAAATTCTCCATCTGACACCATGCAATGAGAGGGGAGAGAGAGGGGGAGAGAGAAAGAGAGAGAGCTCCAGATTCTGTCACCAAGCCACACCAGGGGCATACTAATATCAGCTCAGTCCAGCTGCTCTCCGCGCTTGGATGGATCAGCTTGATTATGAAACATTACAGAGCCTCCCTGTCTGCCGAGACAAGCCACTGAACTGTGTGTCAAAAAGGTGACTGACCGCTATGCAGGGACTAGACTGTCCAAAACGCAACAGTGTAGGATTCTGCCTCGTAGTTGTCGGATTGCTTATTACTGGTCTGAAAGTTGGCTCGAGGTGACTTCCAGTGACATTTAGCCTTGGTACTTGGGAGAATTTGACCACTGGACTGCCAAATTGTCCACCACAAACGGCTAATGAAGTGACTGTGCAGACAATAGCTGTAGTGTGTGTAGTGTGAGTAGAAATGTGTTTAGTCCCGATCACACCGAGACACGCTGCTGCAGGCGTGGCCGCTTCATAAACACCGAGGCAAAGCGCTTCTGCCGAAACAGCGTGGTGCGCGTGCGTCTGTTCAATGGGTCTGCGTGGGAAACCTGGTGATCAAATGTGATTATCAGGGGGGGGGATTCAAGCAGAAGTCAAGGTCTCCCATTAGGATTTTATTAATGGGGTGACTTTGAATTACATTGTTCATTGTGATTAAATATCGCTAATATCAACCTTTTGTCTGCATTTGCCATTTGTCCATCTGTTCCCACCACATCTACTGGCATCGAAACAGAAAGGATCTGCTAAAGTAGTAAAGGCCGCCGCCTCTTGCTTGATTTTATTTGCTGCGTAGGCCAGGTGTGACATTGACGAGTGGTGCGTCTCCCCCGCCTGCACTGAAAAGTTGGGAATATTTGACCCTTTATGGGCGTCTAAAAACAGCTAGGAAAACGCGAGTAGAGGAGCGCACGCCTGGGCCGCCATTCCTTAGGAAAACAATAGTTTCGCTGGCGACGTCTCTCTGGTTATGCGTCTCAGTGCGATCGGGGCCTTAGTGTGGCAGCTCAGACTCAATTTTACAAAAATCAATTGTTAATATAGAAACTATTGATTCATGGAGCTTTAAGTGGTTAAACAAACAAACACTGCTGTCATTCCTCTGGCAATGTCTGCCTCAGGAATACTACTAAAACAAACAGGCACACATATGTCCTTGTCCTGTCAAGCTTTTCTGTTTTTGGAGTGACATTTTCATTGAGACTTACATAAGCCCAACGCACATGGAAAGAACCAATCCGAGTGAACCCGAGTCGGCGTGACATCACCCCACGAATAACTGGACCTACTGTATACTTACTTTGGTCAGCAGGTCAAAGTGTTGCCAGGCAAACATTTCACTACTCTTAACTTTGAGAACCAGGCAGCCCAATCATTAAAACACAGAATTCATGGATTTCATGAGGTGGTGCGCGAAAATGTCAAGGGTGTTTGTTTGGCGTTTCACCGGTAAGCAAGCAAGCACGCATTGTGAGGAGCCTGCTGAAAGTCAGGGTTTTTGCAGTGTCAACACCTTTGGGAAGATGGATGTATACTTTGAAAATAAAGCGAAGTAGACCTAATCACCCCATGAAATCGCAGTTTACATAAAGGTCAATGATTTCAAGCTAGACGTGTTCTAACCAGTGCAAGTGGAGAAGCATTAAGGTAGTCTGAGAGAGAAAGCCTGGTGGTGGATTTGCAGGTCAAAAAAACATCTAGACTACTATAGTATATTGATTTTGAAATAAAGAAAAAAAAATAATAATTTCAGTCACATCTAGCTTAGCTTTCTCTTTTTCTCCCTTTTCTCCTTTTTTTTGACCAAATAAAGGCATACTGGGAAGCTGTTGAGTCCACCTCAGATGGTCATTTCTAATGAAAATGGTAGGATTTTATGAACCTAGAAGAGTCAACATACTGCATAGTGGGTAATCTCTCCTCAGGCTTCTGCAAAGACAGGCGGATATTGTGTTGTCGTCCTGTAGCATCACCAGGTCTAAGTGCTGGGCTGTCAGGGCCGCTGTGCTGTTAGCCCCCGGGCATGTAGCTGTGGTGGGGATGTACGAGGCAGAGGGGCTGCTTTAAATTTTCCTAGTGGAAGGCTTGTGTGCCACTAACATACCATGAGGTCTGAACGTGCGGCATCAGCAGGATTGTGTAGGACACTTAAGGATCAAAGCTCAGCAGAACGTCTTTGAATTCTGGAGGTGCTTGAGCCGGAATTGAAAGTTAAAAGTCAGAGGAAGCCGTAACGACAGAATTTGGCGAGTGACTGTGATTGTATTCATCAGTGTCTCCCTGTGAGGGATTTGATTTAAATACAGGGAAGGGACAGAGAATATAAATATGATGTGAATGTGCTGCAGTCTAACAATTACTGGCAACTTCCTCTGTGGCCACTTGCTCTGTGGCAACAGCCTTCAAATAGAGCCCCACACATTCACTCGTGTGTATAAGGAATGTCACACACTTTGTCATGTTTTGACAAACTGAGGAGGAGACTCAGCTGTCATTCGCACGTCAAGCACTCTTGTAATCATTTTTCAGCGCGCGTGTTCCTCCCTACCTACCATGTCTCTAGAGGGATTGCTTTTGAGAAAATGACATATAGCTTTTAATTAAAGCTTCACTGTCACTGCTCATTTTACGTCCTACACAGATAGAAAACTATATACTCTACTGGTACCAATATTACAACAATATTACACTTCATTTTTGATGGATAAATAATGTAGTCAATAATACCGTATTACGCTGGCACCGGAATACATATAAAAAAATAGTCCACTGCTGTAAGAAAGTCATTCTGTTATGCAGCCTGGTTTCCTGAAAATGAAGTTCCCATACAACAAAACTGCATTGTCAATTGTGTTTCTAGGGAAACCTATTTTCTCCTGGATTACGATTGTTTTTTAAAAGTTCCGCGGTGAATAGATGGATGGGTTAAACAAACACAGGACGTTAACCGCGTGTTCAATAAAACTGCGACCGCAATCCAGGAGAAAGCGTTTCCCTTAAAGCGTAAATTAGAATGCTGTTTAGTTGTATGGGAACATCATTTTTAGGGGACAGGGGTTTATGATTACAACTCATAATCTACAATATACTGAAGAAAATAAGAAAACCATATGTTACACACTCTGTTGCCAGTGTATTTTACCAGTCAGTATATACTTACCATACCGTCTGAACACAAACCGCTTGTCTCAACAAAAATGGAATATTTTAAGTAAAGCAGTGTTTATTGCTGCCTGGCCTATATATTTACACTGTACAGGTGTTTTCCTTCTGGTCACTCAGTCTAAACCCCACATGGCTGAATTGAAAGGCCCGAGGTTGTGGAAATAATTGAGCAACCGCCTGAGTTTATTTACTGTCTCTCTGACCAAAACACCAGACAGTCCACAGTCATTAAAACTACTGCACTTACAGTAGATGACTGGGTTTGAAAAATTAAATTTGACAATCCCCATTAGTAATTCATTAGCTCAGACAACGAACAGGAAAAACATTGCTGATTCATTTCACCTCAACCTGATGATGAGTGAAGAGCCCCTTGGGCCAATGGCAGCCTTTTTTTACACACTCTTTCACCATGCTAGCATTAACATATTAAACACGCCGGCGCGGCGCAATCATTTATCTTTAATTTATCTTTGACGGCTTCCATCTCAAAGGACGTTGACAGAAACCACTGAAGTTAAAAAGTGACATTTCATGTTTGCCGAGCTCCACTGTTCACGGAGAAGTAGTGCTGCATCAGACGGAGAGTGCCACAGTGATGCTTAGTGTCATGATTTATGCCTTATGACACTGAGAGCTTCTGTGGCAGCTTGCCCAACCCGAGCTTGTAGTCTCCTTGTCACTGCAAGTCTCTGTGTGATGCTTAAGGTTGCCAGTCTTCTTGGGAAGAGTCTCTCTGCCTCTGCTTCCTTAGACACAAACACATTTTTCTCTCGATTCACTACCTTGGATCCGAGCTTCACACAACCCAGTACATCCCATCCCATTGTTGAAAGAACAAGCACCATATAGGGGCAATTTATCCTTCACATCTACCCACTTATTTCCCCTTCCTCTCATTCCCCCAGGTGTCATACAGTTTCTCCTTTGTGATGTCAACTTTGTCGGAATCCTCTCCTAGGACGTGAAGAATGACCGCTCCATGTTTTTAAGCCCGAGACTTGAATTCCTATGGGCACCATTATGGTCCCATTTCCCCTGGTAATTTTTATTCCCTCCAGCAGTGGAAGCTGAGACCAGAATCTCTCCGCCTCATGCCCTCCTCGTCCTTCCTGCTGCCTCCTCCTCTTCTCTAGCCTGAGACATGAACTCTGTAAACACTGAGGCTTTGTCTGCAGCTGTTGTGGTCAGTCTGTAGCATGAAGTCAAGTCCTTACGGAGCATCAGTTGTGTACGGCCTTGACCGGGTTAGTGAACTGCGTCTTTGGTTGACCAGTAGAGACAAGAGGGCGGCAAAAATGCAAAGCCACTGTGACTGGTGTCGTCTGCGGCTTATGTATCCTCCAAATACCCATAGGCGTATTTTATGACCACAAGTGGTGGCGTGTACTCGTTTTACTGCGGTCTCAGTGTCAGGGTCGCCACATGTGAGCCGTGTACATCCTACTGGAAAAGTAGCAGCACTTGTAGCTGGCCGGCATAAATGGAAATTCATTTCATTAGGGATGAGTTGTACCAACTGGGACTGATACAAAAATGTACCAAAAATAAGTTAGAAATAAGCACATCAGATTTAGACAAACTGACCAGCAATGGAACTTTCACTCCAACAGATGCATTTAAATAAAAAGAAAAACATTGTCAAATGTTTGCTGTACTTCACTAAACTAGTGCTGTCACTGATTGAAACACATACAAAGCAGTGCCTCTGTTAGGAAGAAAGAGGGCACATGGATTGAAACTTTCTCTTGTTTTCTCTGGGGAATCAGCCATTCTGCTCTATCGATCAGAAAAAAGTCAAGTCAAACTACCTCATATTTAAAAAGTTCACCATGGTCACCATTTTAGTTCAGCCTGCATATATTTGCTAATTAGCACTAAACCAAATAATTGCCCGGATTACGGATTTTTTTACTTAAAATCCAGTGTGTAGGATTTACTGGCATCTAGCATTAAGGAGGCAGATAACCAACTGAATACCCCTCCGCCCACCCCCCTCCCCTTCCAAGCGTGTCGGAGAACTATGGTGGCTTTCAGGGAATGTAACAACGTGAAAGGCCCTCTCTAGAGCCATTGTTAGGTTTGTCCGTTCAGGGCTACTGTAAAAACATGGCAGTGCAACATGGAAGAGGACCCACTCCCTGTGTTGATATGAAGGGCTCATTCTAAACTAACAAAAACACAACGATTCTAAGTTTCAGGTGATTATACACTAATAAAAACAGAGTTACAAATATTATATTCCATTTCTGCTAATAAATCCCCCTAAATCCTACACATTGGTCCTTTTTAAATGGTGGCAGTAAAAAAAAAAAAAAGTTGACCAAACCAAAATCAAAGTTATTACAACTCATCTTGAGGGGGATGTGAACGTTTCTACCAAATATTGTGCCAATCCATCCAATACATGTTGAGATATGTCACTAGATACATGGAAACTTTTACCTGCTGGTGGTGCTAGATGCAGTGAGTAGGCTTCATCCTCTAGAGACGAATAATATCTGTACCAGAAAATGTATTGGCAATCCATCCTATACTTAGATATTTAAGTCAAATATTTCAGTCTGGACCAAAGAGGACCGACCACTACCTAGAGTGAGGCCGCAAGCATAGACATGATGGTTTAATCCATGGTATTGTATTGTACAATAATATGGAACACTGTACAATTGTATTATGCATTAAAGTTAAAGCGGGTTACTGATACCCACCCTGACTATGATCACAATCACAGTACCACTGATGGATTTGAGGCATTGACATTCAGACATTGCAAGTATCTCTCTTGGCATCTCCGCTATCTTTCGCTTTCTTCAGGCATTTTGGAAATAATAAAAAAAAAGAGCTGGCTCACATGAATTTTAAAATCAGTTTGAATGAATCACACTGTGGCAACAGAGTCAGCGCCCATGGTTTTGGTTGTAGTCGTCTCTTACCTCTGCTGTGAATCTTTCCTCATTCATTATGGTGATGAGAAGCTCAACCAGTGGAAGTCCATTGACTCTAATTATGTCTTTCCAATCAAAAACCCAGACAGCAATGTTCCCGGCTGTGGATAATGAAATTAAATGAATTTGTAATTGAGTTTATTTTCTAATGGAAAGTGAAGAGACGATGCCCAGAGACATGAACAACAGGTAGATGAATAACTCCTCTTGCATATACGTAGTAGAGTTACTGCTGGGCATTTTGCTTTCAGAGAATTTTGCATTTTGGGTCAGATGCACACAGAAATGTAATCCATCAGATGCTCTTCACTGTAATTTATGCGGTTTCCTGTGATGACATTCAGTTTCAAATTGGCTTCTATGTGAATGAAAAATACATTAGAATCTAATGGGGACATGTTAAATTACCTAAATTACTTTCATTTAATATTTAAGAAAATCTGTCGCAACGGGGGGAGTTGCATTGGAATTTGAATCTGAAATGTCACCTGTATGATGTATCTTTTTAAACCATAAGGACATAGCAAGATTAGAGGTTTTCTGATTCATATATTCCTGTAATTACTTATTTTTGTTAATATTTTCTTAGTTTTTGTAGAGTATAAATGATAGATTTCCTCTATGTGGTTCATCTCAACATGAGAATTTGCCCATAACGATGTAGATTTCTTCGCGTTTTGTTACATTCGTATTTTACACTGATACTTACTAGAGGGGAGTTATGATAAATGTGCTGGATTTATTTTGCATACAGTAATTTGTTGGCCTATTTTTAGGTATTTGGGCCCTTGTGATGTAGAAATAAAAACAAAAACAAAGATTTGGCGCGTGGCGAGACTTTAACTCCTACGACTGTGATCATGTCGTATTTGCCTTTTTAAAGATTCATAAGGACTGCAGACGTGTCCACAACCCAGAAATAAATCAGTTGAGGGTGTGACAACTAAAACGATTGGCCTGAGAGTCACAGTGTGCCTCAGATCTGCAGAGAATCACGTCCTTCTGAGGACCTTGCTGCGCCTGATCAATATATATATATCCCCTCTGGTGTGAACAGAAAAAGGAACGTGGAGAAAGAGAAAAATGGTCAGTGCACATTACTCTTAAAGGATTATGTGTCATTTGCCCTTTAAGATGCACATGTATTTTATCAGTGCACTCAGATGTCGTAAACTTAATGCAAAAGGCTCATTAATATGAGCACTGGCAGGCGAGCCTAACATTTTTCTCTGATTTATCTGTGGTGGTAAAGGAAAAAGCGAACAGCTTATCCTATTTCAGCAGTGCATCAGTCATAATTCTGAGGCTGGCACCTTATTCTCCACACATTTAATGGATACAGAGCTTTATAATTTATCCTCTTCTTAACGGCAACTTTACCTGAATTAAATTCAAGGCGCCGTACATTGATTACATCCTCGCTAAGTACCGCAATCTGATTTCTCCATTATGTAAGGAATGAATACAAATGGGCTGGCTGAGAGCGAGACAAAAGGGGCAGAAGGAGACCGGGGACACGGGGAGAGATAACAAATTAAAAGAAAGTCAGTCGGAGGGACAGAAAAAAAAAAAAAGAGGAAAAAGACAAAGAGGAGGCGGGGAACAAAGAGCTGAAAGAGTGGAACGAGAGCAGCCATCCAGTCTGGATGAGCCCCTCTTGACCTTCTTGGTCTGAAGAATCGTGGTGGAACACACACCAGTCTTTGAAGCCAGCCTTGCACCACACACTTGAATGGACCAGGCTGACTGTTGGCACCGAGTGTGCGGCGGAGGAAAATCAAGTAGCTTTAAAGGAGCATCTTCAGGTTTGGCTGAGGCTGTCAAAGCCCTGCCGGAGCCTGGACCTCGGCGTTCCCAGATCCTCACAGAGCCTGTTGCCTGTCACTTCCCTGCCAAAACTGGAGCTCATTTGTGGAATACGGTATGCCTTCCTATCGGGGCTGAGTGGGATGCTGGTCTCAGCAGAGTGTAGGATCAAAGCATGCACAGGGCACAAGCACATTGCTGGGTATCACCCGGTAATAACCCTCATTTCGCCTGCCAGGCTGGATTCCACTCATATTTCACAAGCAAGCTCTGGGCCTCGCTCATCTCTCTGCTCCGCTTCATACAAAATAATAACCTGTCCTGAATTGTAGGCTGGCTGCATTTTCGCCCTGAAATACAAGGGCTGTTTTGACAGCGTGACTGATGAAACAAAACTCTGATCATTAGGCTCTGGCCTGAAGGTTAGAAGCTTGTTACCAGTGGTGGAAAGTATATTTATTCATCTACATGAATAATATCGTGTTACTTCATACTTCAGTACAGTTCAGAAGTGGAAAAAACTAAACTTCTTTATTTGACTGCATTTTGGGCTTCTTCGGGAGTTTTTCAATCGTATCTCACGATCTTCCTCAGCCGGTGGAACGAACTTCAGTCACGTGATAACAGATGAACGCCATCCACCGAGGAAGACCCTGAGATGTGGTTGAAAGCCCCTGGGGAAAAAAAGCTAGTAAGTGTAAGTTATTCGACCCTTTACTGGATAAATCAAAGTGCAAAACAAATGCATTCAATAGAAAGCCTTTAAAGAGGAGTTGGCCAGGAGTATGCCATTAAAAGGGCAAAGCATTAAACTAATTAAAGTGGATTTTATTGATCCTCAACAGCATGCATCATGTTTTCATGTACATCTGTTTGAAAATGAAATATCTGCCGTCTGTTGCCTAACTTTGGCAACTCTCCTGGTTTTGAATAAGCTGCGGATGCAAAGCAGCAAATGCAAAGTTTCTTTTTGGTTTATCTGACTCTCTCAATTCAACCTGCATAAAGGTCACAATGTATTCATAACCAACATATTTATATTGGAGATGAAATCTTCATCAGATAACATCCGTCAGATCTGGTATTGCAGTATTTATTCTACCACTGCTGCTGTTTATATTATTGTTGTGTATGATAAGTGGATGCAGTCTGTGCAGCAGCATTTATGCTGCCTGAAGGTCAGCGCTCGGGGGGCAGAAGGCCCCACTGCTGTCTCAGTCAGCTAGCTTGACGTAGTTGCCACAACATCCAGCTCGTCTTCTGGGAATGACAAGTGTCAAATATGTCAAATCTCTGTCAGTGGAGGTCCCTGTGTACCGCTGGTCTAGAGGATTGTGTGACAGGCTGAAAGATGGATCATTCAGGTTGTGGCTTGTAGGTTTAACAGTGTTATGCTAGGAAAATATAGATTTGTCAATAAGTCTTGAATTGTATCTGCAGTGAAGCTTTAGTATCTCATCTCTGCATTCCTTCCTGTTATTTTAAGCTTTGTATTCAACATCTGTCCGATAAGTGTTTGTACTTCTCGAGGACCCACCAACACTTAAGGTTCATTTCTGTAAAGGCACAGCACCATCTAGTGTTACATTTAGAATAATGCAAAAATAAGGGATTAAATGCAGCGCGATACAGGAAATTAACTGTATGCTTTGTTTGGTTAATGAGGTCAAAAGCAGGCATGTTTGTGCCTCTGGCCCTGCAACCTGCTTTGTTTTTTTTTAAGTAGGTTAAATGATTTAAGTCAAGGCTGAAATCCCTTCAAAAACACAGTCTGGTGGAAAAAGAGCCGTTTTGGATTTGATCTGGACACTGCAGGTCTTTTTACGTCACTGTCAATGTTCTGGATTTGAGGAGTTTCCAGGTTTTAATCTGCAAAGCTAACTGGCTCACTCAGTGAATCTGCTTCCTGAAACAGGTATCTCAGTTGTCCACACAAACAGCAAGACAGAATATTCAACTGCAATCATTTATTTGAAGTTCAATGGATTATGCAACAATTTAAAACGTTAAATATTGCCTTTTGAAAAAGACAAAATTTAATTATTTTGCAACAGATAAAACATTTATCAGAAAGTTCAAAGACAACATAGATTGTATTAGTAATTACAACTACTTGAAAAATGTTCAAAAAATAAAATCTTAAATTGCACATAAATTCGGACAAAACTCTTCCAAGACATGGAGTCTGACATTTTCCTATAAGGCTTTTAAAAACAATGTGCAGAAACCCTTTCAGAAAGGTTTCGGCAGTCATTCCTGAGGCAATCTAACAGAACACTTTCGTTACAGCAGTTTTTCTGTACAAAAAATGTCAGCGTAGCCTCATAAAAGCACACTCCAGTCTCTGTATACTGCACTTCTACAGTAGTACCCTTCAAATAATCCTTGTATATTTGAAATAAGACAACTACTAAAAGTTAAGAGCAACTTTTTTTTTTCTTTTTTTTATTTTTTACACAATTATCAGTTTAAAAGATAGTCTGTGCATTGTTGAAATCTTGGTTGTAGTTTAGAAGGACAGGATGGTTGTCTGGATGATGTCGACACATTCGCGCAGCTCGTGCTCTTTGATGACGAGGGGTGGGGCCAGGCGGATGATGTCACCGTGGGTGGGCTTGGCCAGCAGTCCGTTGTCACGAAGGCGTAAACACACTTCCCAGGCGTTATAGTCTGTGGGGATTGTTTAAATATAGGTCAGATTAAGTGACTGCAAACCGCAAATGGTGTTTTTTACTTTTCGTCTTTCAAAGAATATTGTCATTCGTGTAGAAAAGGAAAGTGTTAATCTGCCTTAAAAAAAAATGTTTGAGAAAAATCCACTCCAAAGTACAATTACATTTTTCATCTCACTTTTAAATGTGTTAGTTTGTCCTAAAGATGGATAGCACAAAGCCTCACTATAGGCTAGGCTATAATATTGTGCCAGTCAATAATTGAAAGTAAATGAACCAATTCTGCCTCCAAACATGACTAATTCAAATCTTGATACTTATTTCCAATACACAGACAGCAATTTTATACTAAATTAACTTAACTCAAAGATTACAAATTTAAATGGTGTATTCAAGGGTGGATTTGCTTTTTTTAATGTAAGCTTGGATTTATTTTGTACCGTGAGGAATGCAATTCAGAAAAATAAAAAAGGTTGATCAGACTTTTTATTATTTTTTATTTTTTTAAACCAAATAATGATTATCAACGGGGCTGCTGTTTTAGAAATCGTTTGGTACAGTTACCTTTGGTCTCTTTGATGACGACTGCGTTGAGGAGGCCTTTCCCTCTGACTGTTGTCACAATGTCTTTGGGCAGTTTTCTCAGCTCGCTCCGCAGCAGCTCTCCCATCTTTTGAGAATTCTCTGCCAGCTTCTCATCCTCAAGCACCTGCAAATAACAGTAAGAGTTTAAACTAGACATCAATGTAACGTGCATATTTTTCCTTCTGATGCTGAATAGTCTTCAAAAAAGGTAACTGTAGAGCGCTTCAAATTATTTTCACTTATTGGTATGTTGCATATCACAGTGGAAGTTCTATCCATTTAATCAATTAAAAACAAAAAAGGCAAAAACAAGAAGTAGTAATGAGTTGTTAAAGGGGAGACAGACAAGGACATAATAAGTGTAAGTGCATTTTGACACGGACCTGAAGTGCAGCCAAAGCGACCTGACAGGCCACGGGGTTGCCTCCATATGTGGAGCCGTGCTCTCCAGGCTTGATGGTCAGCATTATCTCATCATCACACAGAACAGCTGATACCTGAGGCACACAAACACCGATCAGTTCAAATCGAAGGTAAAAGTTACATAACTACTACGATCTATACTCCTGTCCAACGTAACTGGACTCTGGAATCGTTTTCTTATAAAATAAATCTATAATATGGCAAGAATTGTGACTGAATAACAACAACAAAAAAAGAAATGCCTACAGGGTAGACTCCTCCAGATAGGGCTTTGCCCAGAACCACGATATCCGGACGGACTTCCTCGTGGTCCACAGCCAGGCGCCTGCCGGTCCTTGCCAAGCCTGTCTGCACCTCATCAGCAATCCACAGCACCTGGACCAAACAAAGAGGACTTTAGTAGGAATCTCACAGCCCCTCTGCAGCCAGAGGTTTCTTTGTGTGGCCTGTAGATTCATGAACCTAACATTCGATAAAACTGAATCTGAAGCTACATTATTTCCTAAGCTAGGAGGTCTTTAACGTTGGAGGCGGGCCTTCCCAGGGGGGGGCTCAGTGAATGGAAGAGAAAAAATGTTACATTCGATAAAAGATCTCAAAGAATAGACTAAGTGTGTGAGAGCTGGTTAAAGAGTTCAGAGATACAGTCATTTTGGGGAAAGGTACAATTTTTAACACTTTCCCAGAGTTAGAAACTAATAAATGCCTGAATACAGGAGGTTTTGTTTTTTTTTTTGTTTTTTTTAAGTATTTGGTGTAGTCGGAAGTTATGTCCATCAGCAAAATTGGGCTATTTTGGCTCAATTGTTTCGCGTTTATTGACTCAAATAACATAATGATCCCATAGGATTCTCATGATCAGCATGGAAATAAAGTCCATGGAATTTCCACAAAGTACAATCATTTTATAAATCACATTTAAAAATATGTACAGAAATATCCTACACATAATACCTAAAACCACATGTTGCATTAAATGGCTTTACAGCTGCTATAAGTTGTCTTCTCTATAAAAACTGTCACAACAGTGTATGTTAAGTGTGGAGGAGGACTGGAGTCAACAACGTATTAGCTGACCAGAATGAACCCGTCGGTCTGTGGAACAATTTAACATTTCTATTCTCCACTCGACCTAAATCTTGTTTCTCCTTGTGAAGAACACGTTATCTGGAAGTCTTTTCTACTCTTTAGTTTGTACCAGATAAGATATGATCATATAATTGGCTACAAATGAAGCCCAGACTGCTGTTCGCCCTCAATTAATTTGGCGGTCAGGAGGAGACACTCTGCTGACTGCTGTGTGTAATGTCTTATGCACTGCATAGAAACATTAGAATGTGTACTACTAGGCCAAACGGAGCCGTAAGAGCCGTGCATATGTGAAATACAACGTGCACTTGATAAAAACTACAAAATGTGGTCTCTAGATTGGTGTGCTGTACATCCACATACCAGGACGTCTGACTTTCCAAATTCTCTTTCTAAGAACTATAATTGACAGAATACACAAACATTTCTGTAACTTTGCTCTCACGGAACATTTGAATTGAATTGTATGTTTAGAATGATAATAAAACATTAACTATTAAATACCTTACATCATTATTAAAACTGCACCAACTGCAGGACCTTCTCTCACTCAAAATAAGTGATCCAGTTTACTGGACAAATTAAATCTGAACTGAAAACGAATGCAGTACATCCCACTTTATCTGACACGTTTCTACTTTCCTAGAAGAAAACAGGTTTAACACATCTATATAATACACCGACCCTACGTAATGCATGTCTATCGCAGCTGCCATTGTGTGTGTGTGTGTGTGTGTGTGTGTGCGACTGATTGGTTCATCTCAGTAGTTCAGTTTGAAGATGGCCAATACCTGCGTTTACACACAGTCAAAACATTCAAACCTACAGTGAGCTAAGGAATCACAAATTACATTTTCATTTGTTGGTTGAGACTCACGTTGTACTTGGTGCAAAGTTCTCTGACTTTGGTCAGGTAGCCCTGGTCTGGCACCACCACACCAGCCTCCCCCTGGATGGGCTCCACCATGAAAGCAGCAACATTTGGGTCTTGAAAAGCTTTCTGGAGAATAGAAGAAGGGAAAAAAAACGACCAGTCAGATATTTCTATCCGTTTCCATGATGACAATCATTAGAGTCTTATGTCAACATGGAAAAGCAGCAGTTGCCAAGATAACATTATCAGCACACATACGCTACTTCAAGGAGTAATGCGGTCCTCCTGTTTACATAGACAATGAGGCGGTCAAGTCAGCTGGTTTTGGAAAATCTTATGAAACAAACTGTTCTTTTAGCTTAAAAGTGGACCCCCAATTGTACACATCAATGTGTCTCAATGAAGTTGGACTGGGCGAAGCCTGATAAACTGTCTCGTGACATCGCTTAGAGTGGATGATTAGAAAGATTGCATGGAACAAAGAAGACAATCTCAAGACAACTGTCCATTGTGAGTGAAATGTTAAATTGGTGGAGATAATGTTGTCAAAAATAAGATTGAGCTTCAGATACAAGACTGAAAAAAAGTGCAAATCTTTGCAGTCATTGGGAAAAGTAAGTTCCAAAGCAGCAGCCTCCATGACATGTGATGTATTTTTGTTTGTCCTCCAGGTTAGTCTTGCCAGAAAAAACATTGCGAGTGCAATGCAATTTGGCAGCAGACTTCAAGTTAGACGCTCCCAGCAGCAAAAATAACACTGAACATAAATATGAGGAAATCTTTGCTGCCTCCAACGTCAGTGTTTCTCTACAAATTAAATAATAAAAGTTAACTATTAATCTTACACATAAATAGCTAAACTTTTGAGGAAGTTAGTTAGTTATGTTGTTTTATAAAAGAGCTCAAAGTCGAGTGTGCAGTGACTGAAACTTCCCCCTATATTTTAGGCATTTTACAAGGCACTTTGACAGCTGTGTTGGACCAAAGTTGAAGACGCTTTTTCACACATAAACTGCTTGTGACCGCATGAAACTCACACAGGTCAGTCCATGGTACTGTCTCTCAAAGACCTACACTAAATCAAAACAAACATGATATACACTGTGTTGCATGTCTTGAAGGTGGAATCAAAACCTGTACCTCAAGGGAAGGGATGTCGTTGTATGGGACAAGCTCAAAGCCTGGCATGAAGGGACCGAAACCTTCATAACTGCTGGGGTCAGTTGAGCTGGAGATGGCTGCCATGGTGCGGCCCCAGAAGTTTCCATCTTATTAACAACGAGTGAATGAGATGGCAGATTTATCATACTGTTCTCAGCTTACATCTTTCCATAATGTACGAGATTTGGATCCTGTGGTCAATTATCATATCTGTCAAGAGGATTGGACTAATGGTAAATTTGGTAATCTATTGTGGTATTATCTAAAGTGTAAAGCATCATTGTAGTAATCAAGAGTTGTAGATATGTTTCATTTGTCGAACATCTGAGCACTAAATGTAAATGTTTGTCATGAGATAAGTACATTAGGCTTCTGGCTAACTTTGCAAAGTTCCTGACATTTACCAATGGAAGGAATATTTTCTGACAGCTTGAGATCCCTGGACACAATGATCCAAAAAAACATGAACTGTGACATAAGATGGGTGACTTACCTGCAAAAATGATTTTGGCCTGGTTTTGGGGAACACCCTTTACATTGTAAGCCCACTTGCGGGCAAGCTTGCAAGCAGTCTCACCCCCTTCAACCCCTAACGTGTAACAAGAAAAAGAAATGTCAACATTCGTAACAACCCTATTCTACAAATAGCGTTGGGTGTTTCCTTACAGTACCTGTATTCATGGGTAAGACTTTGTCATAGCCAAACAAGCCTGTGATGTACTCCTCATAGGCTCCCAGCACATTGTTGTAGAATGCTCTGGAAGTCAGGGAGAGTTTGGAGGCCTGAGCGGTGAGCGCAGCTATGATCTTTGGGTGGCAGTGGCCCTGGTTTACTGCACTGTAAGCACTCAGGAAGTCGTAATAACGGTTGCCCTCCACATCCCACACGTAGATGCCTGGAGTAAAGAAGAATACTGAGTTTTTAGCATGATGAAAACACAAATTATTTTGTAACATGTTGAGGAAAATCACCAGAGATTATGGGCTAATCAGTGCTGTGCAATCTGTTAACCATATATTAATCAAACTATTATTTTTTATAGGCATGACAGTCTGGACTCACCCTCCCCCTTCTCTAAGGCCACAGGCAGGGGGTGGTAGTTGTGCGCTCCATACTTGTCCTCGCGCGAGTAGATTTCCTCAGAAGTGAGCGGACGATCAGACCTCAGTTTGGACACGGCCGTGGAGGCGGGGCGTGTGCCAGAGTGGACGCTGCGACTAAGAACAGGGGCAACGCGGCTCAGGTTGCGGCTAAACTGGAGAATCATTCCCTTTATGGTTGTATGCTTCTAAATCTATATTTTAGAGCAAGCACAAAACAACAAAAACACAATTCAGTTAATCAGTGCTGAATTTATGGTAAATAGTTCTTTTGTTCTAAGTAGTAAAAAATATTTCACAAGACTATCATAAGTGGTTAATAATCATTAGTAAATACAGTAAACCCAACAAGGTTAGCTAGTTATACTTGTCTGCCCTTGCATAATATATATAATTAGTCGAATAATTGGCAACCATTTTGATGATGTCTTTTTCAAGCAAAAGTGCCAGAAAATTTGCCGTTTCAGCTTCTCAAATGTGCAAATGTTAGGCTTTTGTTAGTCATACATGATAGTAAACGGAATATCTTTAGGTTTCGCGCCGTTGGTCGAATAAAAACAAACCATTAGAATAAATATCCTTGGACTGTGGGAAATTATAAACATGAAGATTTCCCCATTTTTATTACATTTTATTGACAAAACGATGAATCAGTCGATGCAGCGCTTGTAGGTGCACAGCTACGCAGTGAGCTAAACACAGTGTAGGTTGAAACAGAAGTTGGCCTTTGTAGGTTTTACTGGAAGCAGCTGTGAAACTTCAAACAGTATTGGATATATTAAAGTATTATCTTTATTATCTTGATGCAATCATTGCCATCGATGCTCTTACCCTGACATGACATAAAAACAGCATAAAACAAAGAAATCCCCCTAAAGAAAACACAGGCTTTGCAAGTCTGCTGAGCAACGCTTCCCTTTCACATTCGGCACAATAGAGGAGCCATACTTTTGATGGGTGTGGATTAACAAAAGATAAACAGACAGCAAAGCAACTCAACTGTGAGTTTTTCCCTTCACTGTTATCTATGTACTACTTTCATTGCTGCCGACTATTCACATAATGGTTTTGAGATGATCATATTGTGATATGCTTCAGATTTAGAAGGTACATTTGTCTTGAGGATTTGCCAGGTTCAATTATCTTCAGTCACGTACTGTTGTTTCAACTGTTTATTTATTACATTACAGACGCTCTTATCCAGAGCGACTTGCTAACTACAGGGACAGTCCCCGTGCCTTGATCAGGGGACAAATGAAATCATTTGAAAAAAAATCTAAATCAAAAATAAAACTGTTGAAAATGCCACAAAGGGCTTCCTAAATGCAAAGTAAAGTAAGAATAGGATAGCCAGTAACGTTACTTGGCTCAGGATAATCGATAACCTTGAGCAGTGAATAAATAAAACGCAGCAAACAGACAACACCTGGACAGGACACAAGGACAGTGCTACTGATATGCCACTCAGTCACCATTACACCAGCTCCTCAGAGATGATTGGTGGCAGGGCAGCACACACCTACCAACATTAAAATTGGAGCTAAATAAAGACCACGGGTATGAGTTTCTACTAAGTGATAGTCTTTAAGCAGCCCCCCTGCCCTCACAAAGCATTCTGTATTATGTAATACTGTATCATGGAGCATAAATTGAAGTGACATTCTTAAACAAAAAAACTAATAAAAGACACTTTCCGACCAGTCAACATAAATAAATGAATGTTTCTTCTCTCACGATGTAAACCCTTCACAAAAGCAAAGCTAACAGGTGCTTCGCTCCCCTTAGTTAGTACCTAGCTAGCTGACGTTATGTGATAGCTAGCTAGCAGGCTAACGTTAGCACCGTCCTGCTGTGTATTCAAGCAATCACTGACTTTTCAAGCGAGCTTTAACGAACAGGAAAAGGCAGACTGGAAAGGAAGTGAAACGGTACCAGAAAGAAGTCATGCGAAGATTAAAACAAAAAAAAAAAAGACAACAACCTCTTGAATCTTGAGTGATGTCTGTGCTGTCCGATGGATGAAGCAGAAGGTTCCGGGGCGACTTATTGTATGCGTGCCTGGCTGGCTGAGGACCAGACCGCCGCGTCAGAGGAGACGCCCCCATGTTGCAACTTTTTCCAACCATTGCGTCGATCAATTTTAAAACCATCCCCCCCAAAAAAAAAACATCATCATCTTTTATCATCACAGTCACCACCAATGCAAACTGCGAGGTGTCAGTCACACTCAGTTTTGTTCTGTATATTGAAATGATTTCATAGCTAGAGCAGTATTTATAAAAGCGAGCTCATGTTACCGCAGCATGTGTGTGGTGCAGCATTCACTCTACCTGTGAGTATTAGAAAAACATGCAAATTCATATGGGACGTGACGACACGAAAGCAAACGAGTGCACGATATCCTGCCTACCTCGACCTCACGCGCATGCGCGTTTGAGGCGACAATTTCGTCATGGCTGACACTGGGTGGCCAAGATGTGCGAAGAGTTTGAAAGGTGTCATATTGGACATGTGTGGCGTTTTATATGACAGCGGAGAGGGCGACGGGGTTGCCATTCCTGGTTCCATTGAAGCAGTGAAACGGTGAGTGACTAAGTAGCGAGTTGTTTAAGTTACTGATACAGATTTGAGCTGCTTACATGTCCAGCATACCCTAAAGAGCAAAGTGCGTGCACTCTGTTATCCACTGTTAACTTATGGACACTCGCAGTTTCTTGCAAGACTCCCAAAAGGGTCAGTGTGCATTGGATTATCAAACCAATGCTGCACAATGGAACAATGTGAGAGCTGTCTCCGTGTTGCCACAAGTTGTGTGTGTTCGTGCTCCATCCTCAATCTGACCTCCTGCACCTTTTTTTATTTTTTATAAAGGCTCAAGGCATCTGACCTGCAGCTGCGCTTCTGCACCAATGAGACCCAGGCCACCAGAGAGACGTTTGTAGCCAAGCTGCAAAGACTGGGCTTTGACATCTCCGTGTCGGAGGTCTTCTCTCCGGCTCCTGCAGCCGTAGCTGTCCTTAAGGAGAGGGGTTTACGGCCTCACCTGCTGGTGTATGATGGTAATGCTTTTAATTGTCAAGCCCTTTGACAGTAACCCCCAGTTATTCTCAATGTCTGACCTTATACAAATCCATATTTTTGTCCACTTAAACCAGAGCGTGTTCCAGGAATGCACCTATGGCTGTAAAGGCAACATTTTATTGTCAAGAATCCATTAAGATATAAACCTTTGTTCAAATGTAGCATATAAAATGTGTGACGCACCAGAACTGTGCGTTAAAGACATCAATGTAAAATCCTCAGAAGTGGTGTTAAAGGATTAAAGTTTTGTTATTGTTCACAAATCCCAGGAAAAGACCAAAACAAACAATGTGTGAATTCGTCTCACAATACTAATCTTGGAAAAACAACTTACAAATACATAGTTTCATTAAGATAACTAAATGCTGTTTAAAACAGCACTGTAGTTTTTAGCAATTAGCAATAGTTCAAGTACATTTTGGTGCTCCAATGAGTATTTTTTCAGGACGGTTGATGTTGAATAGACTCAATAAACTACAGTTCCCATGTCCACTGTAATAAAACCAAGCGCATCGTTGGGGCTTATAGATGTGTTAATAATTGTTGGACAACAATGGAGATCTATAGCACAGAAGAATAATAATATAACATAGTAATATCAGATTTTGGCTATGCAGACAGTACATGTTGGTTTTGTTCTTCTCGTCAGATTTGTTGACTGTATGAAACATATAGAATATCACCAGATGTATTATTAACCTTTTATTTTATTTCTATACATATTTATATTATCTTATATTGTATTATGTTATATTATGTTTACTCTTCTCTTCTGCAGGACTTCTCCCAGAGTTTGACAGTGTTGACAAGACCGACCCAAACTGTGTGGTGATTGGAGACTCGGCTGAAAAATTTTCTTACCAGAACCTTAACGAGGCATTCAGGGTCCTTATAGGGCTGGAGAAGCCAGTGCTGTTCTCTCTGGGCCAAGGGTAATAGGATATAACAATACTGTAGTCCTTACAATATTGCTTATTCCAAGTGATGAGCACAACATGAAACGTTAAAATCAAACTAAATATTTGTGACGCTTTCCTCTCTTCAAAGGAGGTACTACAAGGAGACAGATGGTTTGAAACTAGATGTCGGGGCGTACATGAAGGCTCTCGAGGTACAGTAGGTTTTCATTGCATTGATATATTTATTAAGGTTACTACAAGGAACTTTTAACTGGTTATTAAACAGTCTTTATGTAACACTGATGCCTGTATATGAACTACATAAGTCAAAAAGACCCAGATCTGGTTTAGCTGCCGCCTTCGACCTGCAGTCGGAGCTCCGTCAGGAGGTGGAGAACTCCGCACCTGGCAGCAGCGGCTCCTCCTCTGGGAAGGAGCAGAGCTCTGCCTCGCTGCTCCGCCAGGTCCCCACTGGGAGCCAACGCCGAAACCACTCTGCAGGAGGCTCAGGCAGTATTGCTGGGCACGCTGGAGGGAGAGGAGACACTGGAGAACTGGAACCAGGACTGAGCGGGACAGACTGTCTGACCCTGCTGCAGTATAATGAGAGGTTTTCTAAAGGGACTCTGGTGCTCGGAAACACTAGCTATTTTGTCCACAGGCACCAGCAAAATCAACGCAAAATGAAAGTTCCTCGTAGTAACTTTAAGAACAGCAGCTCTGTACATGTGAACAATGACTAATTAATGTAAACTTTTTGTTCCCTTCAGTATGCCTGTGATTTAAAGGCTGAAGTAGTTGGAAAGCCGTCACCAACATTCTTCCAGAGTGTTCTCAATGACATGGGGCTTCAACCGCATGAGGTACGTAACAACAGCAGATACTGGACAATATGTATCCAGAATACAAGGTGGTGCAGGTGGCTGTAATGTTTGCGGTGCAATAATGAAGATATCTAGGCTAAAATGGTAAATATATTAGCTTTGCAGCGGGGATTCTTCTATGCTTTGATTATGTTTTGACCTTTGACTGGTCTGGGCAGTTACTCGGGGAACTCAGAATTTCCTTCTTGAGGTAGAAGTGATGGCCAGTTTGCACTTTATGTCCGCAGTGGTCCCTCCCCTCTGAGTGGCAAATATGCAGCAACAAGCATCTGCAATCGTGCATTTACATGAAAAATGCACTTAAATGGTAAAGAACTGTTGTGCAATTGACCTCACAAATAGTTTCAGAAGAAAGGGAAGCAACATGACGTGGCACTTCATAGTGAGCTGTGAAGCGTTAATAAACCAAATACATGTTATATATAAAATAAATTTTGTTTAGTGACTGATATTCTTACAATTCTCCCCACATACAAACCAGAAAATGAATTTCTTGTGATTATTTAATTATTTTTTTTTGAAATCAGGCTGACAAATTCTGCTTAAATGGATGTTCTGTTACTCCCCTTGTGAAGATGTGAACATATACAGTGTATCCATATATGTTTCAGGAAACTTTATTTCCGGCCAGATTTCAACATCCACAGAGCTGCGCAGATAGTTTTCAGTTCTAATGGCCAACACTGCTTGTTTTCAAGATGTTTATTTGTCTTCCTCCTGCTTTTGTACCCCATTCACAGCAGCCTCCTGTTGATGTAAGAGACATACCTGTCACGTATTAAACAATATTACTTAAATTCCTCCTAATTGCTGGCTTGATGCATTTAGTCACCGGCAACTGGAACAGGAAGACTCATGCTGGAACTTATCACTGAGCAAAGCCAAGAACCTGCCTTTTCAGTCGAACACTTTTCTCTGCTGGTGTGTTCAATGTCTGTCCCTGGTATTTGGTATCATCTCAGTGTATCCCAAGTATAAAGAATGTGCTGCAGTCTCTCTAAGCTTATCTATTTTTGGACTTGGCAGTTGGCATTCTGGGTTCATCTCAGCCTCAGCCTTTTCTCTGGATTTCTTGCCTTTCGCTGGGAAATGGATAAATCCACAGCTACATCTGCTCTTCTTTCCAAAGCCTTCTGTTACTCACCCAGGCTTTCATGCAGAGATGGTGGTGCAATGTGGAAATTCCTTGTTTGTTGACTCACCTTCCTAATAATCAAAAATGAAACTGACCGGTATCATTCCTTCCAGAAGGACTGACCAAACTCTTAATCACAACAATATTAGAGAAGGTATTCTCAAGGTTAAATCCTCAATTAGACGATTCAACCCTGTTAACTTTTACTGTTTATTTCAGAAATCGCATTTATTTAAATAAAAAAAAAAAAAAAGAAATTTTACACTAATACAACAGCGCAAACTCATGCTTGTGTAACAACAAGCACCTGGTCAGTGAATGGATAGCTGAGACGTTTAAAAATGAAAGAAGGGAGGGCAGGCTGAAATAGATCCGCCAAGTGACTGTGAAGCTTAGGTAGGAAGCAGGAACAATAGGAGATGGAGATAACTACTGGTGAAATAAAGATGTATATGACAGATATATATATATATATATATATATATATATATATATATACACACACAGTATAGGTATTATATTTAAATCTCAACCCCTTTAGCAAAGCAAAGGTTTATGTCCTTTGTATCGCATACTGCAAAATGCAACTGGTATTTTTGGCATACTGCATTTGATTTACTGTGTATTGGAACATACTAAATCTTTTTTCTGGCATGCTAAATAGTATGGTAGTATGGGTATTGCAATTTCCCTCTCAGTTCCTTTTTTTTTTATTTACATTTTTGTAACTTCATCTGCATAAGAGCAGCTAAAAATGTCCTCCACCTAAATTTCTAATGTTCTCTCTTTCTTTTTCTTCGCCCTCCTCTCTCGCAGGCACTGATGATCGGGGACGATCTGGTGAATGATGTGGGTGGGGCCCAACACTGCGGAATGAAAGGCGTACAAGTCAGGACTGGCAAATACAGGTCAGTCGTGTCCTGAATACACACACACACACACACACACACACACACACACACACACAGACACACACAGAGACACACACACGCACACTTTCTGAGGGAATTATGATGATTTCTTCGACACAATCCACCGAACCTGAACATGACTCCTTTTGGCTCAATACCAGCTTGTTGTCTGGCTTAATCTGTGCTTAATGCCTGGAGATAAAAAATAAAAAGATTGCTTCCTTACTAGGTAATGTAAAGCATCACATAAATCATACTGCATAGCCTTTTTTACATTTTTTTAATATATATATCTTTATGTTTACAGAAAAAAAAGCTTATCTCTTTTGAATAAAAGTATCAAAAGTAACACAAGAAGAAATGCATTTTAAAAATGTTCCCATATTTTCTATATATTTTGAAGCTCGTCTGACCATGTGGTAAATCAGACTAAAAATGTATTGAACTCTTTGCCAGGAGAGGGCGCCATCACGCCAGGATTATGAATCACATTTCCTACATAACACACATGCTTCCTGTGAGTCAACCACCTCATTCTTTAGTCGTCCAGATTTATTTATTTGAATGAGAATCCTCCAAAAATAGCTTTATTCTCTCCACATGTTGAATGCTACTCGCCCACTTGGTCATAGTCAGAAAAGGATTTATGATCCCCAATCTGGAGATTACTGGGACGCCTTTCTTATAGTGTAATTACAGAAACATATGGTTGATTATTTTAGGAGATATATGCGGTGCTCGTGGCTTTAAGAAAAGGGAAAAGAGTAGGGAGTAGGAGTTATGGAACTACACATTATATTGTATGCATGCATGTATGTATGTATGTATGTATGCATGTATGTATGTATGTATGCATGTATGTATGTATGTATGTATAAAGGCATACAGGAACTGGTATTTTTAATAGTGTTTCTGTATGTGATAATAGTTTAGCTCCAGGTTGTATGTGTGCTTAAGAAAAATGTATGGTAATGGCAAGGGAATGCTGAAAACTGAAAATACAGCACCAAATACTGTGAACCAGTAGTGAAACAAGTATTTAGATCATATACTTAAATTAAAGTATCAATATGACAATATGAAAATACTGAAAATACTTAAAGTGAAAGCAACATGTGCTACTGTTATTACAATAAATGTTTCTTCTGCAACTCACTGCGACGTTGCTTTGTAAGTTTAGGTTCAGTAATATACTGCATTACATCATATTATCTGACTTTATCATATGTGTAAAATGTCAAAAACTCAATAATTAGTAACTTCAGCTGTCAAATACATGTAGTGGAGTACAAGTATAAAACAGAAATACACATTGTACTTAATAATGGTACATCACGTAGGAGAACAGTGCTTAAAAGAACAGAACGGAACAAAATAAATGCAATTTGTTACTTTCCACCGCTGCTCTTCCCTGATATTGTCACTATTTTCTTTGGCTATAAACCACCGATGAGTCTAAAGAGCACTGTGCTTGATGACCTGCTCCACTGCGGCGTACTGGCATGCAGGTCTCGGGACATGTGACCAGAGAACGCTGAGTAATCTGCTTGAGCATCAGTCCGCTCTAATCCTGAACTAAGAGCACAGTCACTCACTCAAACCTGTCCTCTCTCTGTGCCGGGCTATTTCCGTGTGTATACCATCACAGCAATATGTGGGTGTGTGTTTCCACTTTCCTGTGCTTTTGTGTATGGTGCTGGCGTGTATGTTGCTGGCATGTATGTGCGTGTGTGTGTGTGTGTAACCTACATATCTGTGTCGGTATGCGAGTTCAGAGCAAACAGCATGCAGCGTTTTAGTCGCACATGTATAGGAGATTGAAAAACTCTACTAAATACAGTCTAAACCACATTAAATCATATAACTGCTCATCCAGTTCCTTTTTTTTTTTTTTTTTTTTTGGGAGGAGAGCAACTGGTTGAAAAAAATGGGCTGTTTCCTGCAGAGGAACATATGTGGAATCTGTATTGTGTTGCATGACGTGTTGCGTTTCAGTTGTGGCGTCCGAGATTTATGGACTGATTGGTGAATGAAGTTTGTGTGGTGAAACACGTGCATCCAGTCATACAGAGAGTTGTAGTTATCATAGTTTACAGCTCAGTAAAAAGAGACTGTTGTGTTTTTCAAGCCCACAGTCCTATTTTCAGGGCTGGATTCAAGGTGTTGAAGTTAAATCATCAATTGTCGCTTTTTGTCCATTTTTCTGGTCCCTTACTTTTAGTCAGTTTGTGTGTGTGTGAGTTTCTACAGAAGACACTCACCAGCCAGTAAGAGGAACTGAAATGTATGTATCAAATTTGAATTTATGGCTCTAAAGTGAGCTGTAATTTACTCATTTAAGACAGATGCTTTCTAAGATCTGTACTGTATACATTTTCCTGAGAACAAGAAGAGAAACAGTGACAGCAACGGTGATTCTGTGAGACTGTGAGTGAGGAGCAGACGTGAGATTTAACGTTATTTAGCCAAGCAGGCCCAGTGAACCCAGGCTTGCTGGGAGCAGCTATAAACCCTGAAGTCAGATCTGTGAAAACACAGCTGTTTCCAAGTCAACCAGATGCTGCGCAGGCCTCCAGTTCCCATCAGGCTTGGAAAAAAAGACTGCTTCAAATACCCCAGGCCCGGTGACAAGGCAGGAAGGGAAAAAAAGATACAAATCACAGACAAATCTAATCATATCAGCTTATTTTGAAAAGCTTTCGATTTGACATACTGTTAGGACTGCATAAATTCTGTCAGATGCTGGATCTTTTTGTAAGTTTTCACTGTCTGCTTTCTTACACAGTAAACTCTTCTTTAAAAAAAAAAAAATAAATAAAAATAATCTGTCTTAATTCTGTTAGAAAAAATATAATATTATAGGATGTCAGGTTTAAGTAAATGAATGTTTCACCGCTGTAACTGCTCTACTTCTTCATATGATGCACAGTGTATGCACATGCTTGTTATGTTCTTGTGATGGCTTCTGCAGATTAAATTCAAGAGCAGAGGGCCATGCGGAGTGATACTACAGTGCCCACAGTCATGACTGTTGAGAGACTATAGGCGTGATATAGGGGTAATTGTAATAGAGGAGTGTTCTGCTAGCAGTCGACTTTCCCTTGTTCTTAAATAATGAGCCAAAGTTGTGCGCACTTCCCTCAGGGGAACCAGAGAACTCTTTGCTCTTTAATGTAGAACAGGTTTGCAAAGAGGGGCCTTCACCAAAAAAAAAAAAAAAAAAAAAGGTTTGAAATTGGAAGTATGGCGATCTGACTGCTGACGTTGATCAGCTGCATGTGGAACAATCTGCCAACACTGCGCTCCAGTCCAACCCCTGCTCTGAGGTTATGTGTTGAATAGTAGTCACGTCGTTAAAGCTGCAAATCAAATCTCGGTACTTAAATACCGAATGCTGTCAATACCACAGAGTATCTAAAACCGTTGCATATTGAAAATCAGTACCAACCTGCTTTGTCGGGTTCTTGGTCTTGTTTGCTTAATCTTCAAACAAATATTCCCTCCTTTATATTGTTGATCATTTTGATAAAGCTGTACCTTTTCTTTTTTATAATAATTTTTTTTTTTAGTTAAGCTCTTGGACTGCTGTTGGAATTTAACACTGACACGTATGCGGATTTTGGGTAATAGTGTAAAACAATTACACGTTTTCGTTGAAAAATGTCTCTTTGGTCACTTGGGGGCAGTAGAATAAGCTTTAAACCCAACAGTGACTTATCACCTCGTGAAGTTTGTATAGTTGAATACGTTAGCCAACAGTTGCCTAACACAGCTGTACCTCTCCATCTTATTGGTCAAACTGTTATGACACTGGAAGAGCAGTCACATTATGAGTATGCTTTCCTTTTCTCAGACCTCTGGCTCACTCTTGTCTTTTGTCATCTGACATAGTCGTCTCCCGCGGTCTGTGGCCTCGACTGGTTCTGTGTTTTTTTTTTTTTTTTTTTGTTTCTGTTCTGTTATCTTCAAGGAACTGCATCGGCACAGAACCGGGTGGCTTTGAAGCTTCATAAAAGCAGGTTCACATTATGCTGTTCCTTCATGCACTATTTGTAGACCAGTTAAATTGCTTCTGCCAGCCGACACAATTAGTTTCTGAACCTTTTGGTCTTGGCATTCTGTATGTCCCTCTGTGATAATCAAAGACGTTGGATTTCAGGCTTCTGCCGAGAAGAAAACAGCGTAGTGAGGTCTCAGATACTAACACAGTATTGATGGGTATTTTGAATGAGGGCCAGTGAGTTAGAGGAAGCCCTTACTGGATTCCCGCCAGAGTCTGGCAGAGAGTGCACAGAAAACATTTTCACACAGCAGCAACCTTCTTCCAAATGGTTTACATTGTAAACCTCTCCCTGTGGCCAATGCTTGACTGCTGATGTGTGTGCTGGGGAAACTGTTTTCCAAGCAGGCCGAGCCAGACTAAAACGTCTCCAGAGAGAACTAGTCCCGATGGTACCAGTTTACCGAAACCACACCCTAGTTCGTGCCCTTTCTGTCTGTGGCCGAAACTGAGGGACCAACAGGAAGCGAGCATTGTGGGAAGGGGGGGGGGGGGGTTAGTCGCCATGTGATTACATGCACATTAGTTTTCCTTCAGTATCTTTTTCAGCGCTGCAAGAGGGTTTCACTTAAACGTGCTAACGTTAGCACGTTTGTTAGATAACGTGCTAAGGTTGATTTTGTTTTTGTTTTTTTATGCTACATTCATGCCATGTTGGTGGCTTACTATTCCAATACTTCCATTGCCATCTTTGTAGTCCCACCAGATAAATGTAGGCTAAACATAAATTAGCTATTTGACATCATGTTAGTTGGTGTTTGTAGCTCTTTTTTTAATTAGCTACATTGGTGTAAATATTGGGTTTTCTTCAGATTTCACTGGCAGGAATGGACTCACAATTTGAATCCATTTTGCTACTGGTTTGTTGACACTTCCGAGAGACAGTGTAGCTGTCAGAAATGACTGATATCTCTGGCTTAAAATTACATTTAGGAGGCAATGTAATCATGGTCTGAATGATACAATGGGAGCGTGGCTTTAGGATGTTAGCCTTCAAATGTATTCAGCTCAAAACAGCCGTGTCTGACAACAAACAGCTTCGACTCTTGAAAGGTAAATCAATGTGTTATGTCAATGTGTGTTATGACTGCTGTCAGCCATGTAACATTAAATATTGTGGTTGGCACACACCTTATCAATGAAGCTGTTATACTCGTGCAGAAACACGCACATATGTACACATGCAGTATTGTGAGTAACATCAGTTAGAACACACAGTTCTCACCACATGGTCGGTATGCAAATATTCTTACCTATCACTGCAACTCCTGTAATCATAATAATCAGAAGCAGCAGGTTTGAGACGGATGCGGAATAATAGTCAAAAAGGATGTGGCTTGATGCCATAATGAAGTCCTCTAATGTGACTTAGTGTGAGGTCTTCTTTATAGACTTTGTGCAGTGGTACAGTTCATATCTGTGAGAGAAGGCACATCTCGGGGCCCTATTTAAACTATATATGAAGCATGGTCTAAAGTGAATGGCGCAAGTGCATTCAGGGGCTTGTCCAACTCTACTTTTGCTAGTTAAACGTCACATATTCTGGGCGCAAAGTAAGGCGCAAGGGGGAAAGGGGTATTTAGTCTCTTAATTAATCATTGTGGGCGTATCGTGAATTAAACCAATCACTCCCATTCCCTTTTTAAAAGCCAGGTGCAGCTTACTATCCGAATAATGAAAATGAAAATACTGCACTGAGACCAGCTATTTGTTGGTCAATGGTGCAACCGCTTTCTGTTGCCTCAACACAGCTTTGCGCCAACAATTTGCCTGGCCACACTTCAAGACCATCACGGCCATGGGCGCAAGTAGATTTGCTATTTACACAACGTGGCCGCTGGGCTTGAAAATGACAACTGCATTGGTCTAAAACCAGGAATAACAGTTGCGCTGTGCTGTGCGCTGCTTAGTGTAAGTTGGCTGCTCTTACGACCGACTTCCTGCCACCAATAAACTGTTAAATTGTCCCCATCAATGCAGTTCAGGGCAGGTCCAGAGAAATCAGTCGCCGGTGTCCAGCATGGGCCAGTAACCTGTGATTTTTGAGGACAGCCAGAGCAGACTTTCACTGGTCCCCGTAATGAAGTCCTGCAAATGAAGTCATTATCAGTGCAGCGAATAGAAAGAGCGCTCATTAGGAGAGCAAATGGCCCATCGTCCTGAGCAAACAGAGCGAGCTACAGCTCACGCAGTGGAAAGATCTCTGCTATCCACTTAATATAATATAGTTTACAGGATTTGTGTGCTAAGTCTTTTATTGCAATCACAACATTGTGTCAAGATAGGTTTAATTGTATTCTCACTTCTCAATTGGCCCTAACTGTATTAGCTCTAACTTGTACTGTATATAAATCGTTTGCCAAATGATTTTTTTACCAAGCTTTTCTGCAAGTTTTTCATTTTCAACCTGAGAATACGTGATCTTGAAGTTGATTATTTATTGATGTCTGTTTTTATCTTTTATTCCAGTTTCTGCTCTGCATGTTTCATTGTTAGCTTTTTTTTTTTTTATCTTGTTTGCTCCAACACTATTTGAAAGCATGTGATATGTGTCTTTTTATTGTTCTGTGTACACAGGGCGCTTATGCATAAGGGAGTTAGCAATTCCCCTCCCTGAATAAATATACAGGTTGAATGATTGACGGTGTAAAAGAGTTTATGGAAAAGTGTGAACACTCCACTGCGTTGTGTGTGTCGGCGGAAAGGTGATGCTCTTCCTCTCTGACATAAACAGCCTATCGGATCTCCGTTCTTGTGAATCAAACAGACATTAGACTGAACACAGCGAAGCAGTGTTAGGTTTATGGTTGGGCTTTGTCCTTTGCAGATCTGTGACACTGAACCTTGGCAGGGTGACTGCGCATGGCTGTGGTTGCAGCTTAATCTCCTTTATAAACTGAGCGCTGCCCCTGGGATGGCTCTCAGGTACATACTGTATTTCAGCCTAGCTTATCTTTCAGTCATCCACTGGTGTCCTATAGCCTCAATGGCTATGATAATGTACATGGTTTCAAGTGTGTGCGCTTCAGACAGTGAGGGATTGTCTGTCTGTCTGTAATTTACATCTATTATTACCATATTTCAAGGCCTGGTTTGCATGTGTTACCCAAATAATAATGACATCTCTTTTCACCCGTGATAAATCCTTTAATTCTCTTTTTGGAGCGCACTTTTGTCGAACTGGATTCAATCGTGTCTGAGCAGGATATGCTTGAGTTGCAGTTTCTCTGTACTCTTGCTCTGTCTTGACCTTTTGTGAGCTGTTTTTCTCTGTAGTCAAGCATGCAGGCATTTTATAGTGTCTAATACAAAAGCACAGTCCCACACCCTGTCCTGTTAACCGCAGTTGGCACATTAGTTTTGTCTGTGTGGGAAGGAAGTGAAGTTATCTCATTTCACTCTTCTCCGTCGAGGGTGTGGGCTGTGAGCTTAAAAGCTTGTCAACCTCGACAGCTACAGCATTTCTGAATGTGTCATTGAGGTCGGTTTGCCTGTTAGTCTGCGCCACCGCAGAGAACCTTTTACTCTAATCCTATGAATCATACTATGTGTAGAATATGGCCTTTGAACTGAAGCAGAATCCGCAGGGGCCCCTCTTTTGTGTCCAGGTCCCTCTCGGATCATCAGAGGAACTGAAATAAAGAGCATTGTGACCTGGTAGGTTTCGTTTGTTCTATTTCAAACGGGGCAGGTTGCTGTTTGGAACAGTGTTTGGTTTTTTCCCCAAGGTAAAACACTGTAGGCCCAGAGCAACAAGGAAAACATTTACAAAATACTGATCATCAATATTTATGGTTCAAGGGGAAACCTCCAGGTCTGAAATGCGTGAAGCCGATGTGGAAGTAGTGGTGGTCTAGTAGTCAGGCTTTCAAATAGATCACCGGAAGGTTGTGAGTTCAATAGCTTAGCCACTTAGCCCTGATTTGCTCTAGGGAGACTGTCCCTGTAGTTAGTTCACTGTAAGTTGCTCTGGATAAGAGCATCTGCTAAATGACCCGTAGTTTAAAAGTGCCTTAAACCTGCATTCTCTCGTATAGCCAGCAGGGTGCAACTAGGCAAAAAGGAGTCTGATTGTATAGAAATCTATGAGAAAGTTACCCTACTTTTCACTTGATTTTATTACCACCTCAGTAAACATTTTCCAAATGAATTCGTCATTCATGGTCTCAATCGAGAATCTCAGGTGTTCAATACGACATAATGTTCATTTTGTAAATGACGGTCCCATTTAGAGTAAAATAGACGATAAAGCAGCTAATGCTTTAGGGCGTGGCTACCTCATGATTGACAGGTCGCTACCACACAGTGTTGTCCAGTCTGGGTGTTGTCTGTGTTTTTGTCTTACAACTTGAACTCTTTTGACCGTGTGTTTTCAGTTCATGAAAATGTCTTGTTCAGCGTTCGGTTGTACTTGGATCCACCCTCTCGTGTCACTTCTGGTTTCAAAAAAACAACATGGCAACGGCCAAAATGCCTTCAAAACTTTAGTCCACAAAGCAACAGGTGATGTCACAGTGACTACGTCCACTTCTTATATACGGTCTATGATATTTATCCATGTACTCATTTTGCGTCATTTCTTGGCCACTAATCTCTGACCAGCCTCTAACTGTTCTTCTTGGTCAGTCAGCAGCAGGGCCTTTTGTCCAGATGAATGGTGAAATAAGAAAAAAATACATGTTGCGTAAGGTTTCTATTTCCACTGTTGGATTTCACTCCTTTTTAACAGATAACACGTGAAAGCTGTTTTTCTTTTCGTTGGCAGTGCTTTATGGTTGCAGCAATTCACATGTTCACAATGAATGAATTTAAGGGCATATGAAGAGGTTTTCTTAAATTCTTTCTACCATAAACGTATGGGTTGGATCACTTCAGTTTTGTGTTTGAGGGCAGCATTTACCACAATTCCAAGAAATCCTGCAAATTAATTTACAATACAAACTGTGTTTTCATCCCATTCCCATTGATTGGAATTGTCAGCTTTGTGGGAAATGTGAACACAATCAATTCTGGGAATGACTTCCAACACTATGTTGTTGGCTTGAGACCCAACATTGCTTTGCCTTTTTCCCCTTTGTGTCTCTTTGTGTTCCTAACGTTTACATTATTATTTATATGCTTTTGAGTTTTGAGTATCTAACCTTCACTGCCTGTAGAGAAGGCTGCATCTGTAAAAAAAAAACTTGGATTCACAACAGTTGCAATGGATTCCAATGGTGAGTCTAAAAGAGTCCAAAATGTCCATAGAAACTTCTCAAACGACCACTGCAGCATAATCTACTTCTCCACTATGTTTTGTCAAATGTAGATAAACCCAGCCATATCTAGCCAAATATGGCTAAACACAGCTGTATTTATCCAAAGTATTGTTACGTCTACAGCCATATTAAGCTATATTAAATTTGCTGCTAGCATGGTTAGCAGTTAAGTTGGATTGCTTGCGATACATTAGCAGATATAGTTGTGTGCAAAGCTAAAGCTAAAGTTTCGGCAAAAATATGAGGATTGGTGTGTATTTGGAATATACCTAGCATACAGATCTCCGTAGAAACCAATCAATTCATTAATGCATTCGATGTGTATTGTTTAATACCAACAATAAATGTTGTCAAACATAATTGTGTGCAAAGATAAACCGCTAATGTGATAGCAAAGGCAAAATATGCAGTTGCCATTTCAAATGCAGCAAGCGACAACACCTTTCAAGCCCACAGGAAGTTATAATTTGATACTCAAAAACGTAGATTTACAGTGGACTAGCTTATGTCACCTTAACTTGTGTTTTGTCCATTGTAACAGATAAGGGGTAATTTTAGGTCGCCATGATGTCACGTTACCTCGAGATAAATCTGAGCAAAGTGCAACTAAGCTCATGAGAGTAGAAAGGGTAGAGTGAGACTCGTCCTCAGCTTGACTGAAAGAGAACAAGATGTTGTAGATTTAGCTGTGTTTAAAACCCTCTGCTTGGATCAGATGTACGTGAGATCAGAACACAGATTGAGTACAGATTTGAGATGGATGTGGCAGTAGCTGCACAAAGAGGTTAAAGAGCTTGATGAGACCCCAGTGGGTGCCCGAGCCTGGCCTACCATCCCTCACCACCCCGGGGTGACAGCTTCCCTTGCCTGCAGGCTCCTCTAAAGCCTGCCGTGCGTTATAAGTCAATGTGTTATTAATAATTAACCAGAGCTTTTTTCACAGTGAGACTAAACTCCCACGGCGAGACAAAGGAGCCGGCCAGGCCTCGGCCACTGAGCCCCTCGACGGTACTTTTCCACCCGTGAGAGAAAGGGAAAGAATGGAGTGAGAGTGAGAGAGAATCGGAGAGCTAAAACCCACAGATGGCAGGCTGAAACATAGCACTGCCTCTTAAATACAT
Organism: Bovichtus variegatus; assembly: GCA_943593645.1. Classification (NCBI taxonomy): domain Eukaryota; kingdom Metazoa; phylum Chordata; class Actinopteri; order Perciformes; family Bovichtidae; genus Bovichtus; species Bovichtus variegatus. The sequence continues at coordinate 11,005,847 of CALSCE010000091.1, read as the reverse complement.
GAACACAGGCCCTTAGTCGTTTCAATGGGGATCCAATCCCTCTCGCAATTACCAATAGACAGGCTGCTTGGCTGGGGGGACTTGGGCCCTTGCCTGGTTTCTGCTGGAGCCATTTTTTTCTCTTAATGGTTTGTGTGTGTGTGTGGTTGCACATGTGTGTCTTTTGCATTTTCTGTAGCAGAAGCAGGTGACTCAGCAGCCTCTTGCTGCTCGTACACAGTGAGATATAGACACACTCACACACTGACAAAGTCTCAGCAAGTCATCAGCGGCACAGCTAATAATAACATGCTGATGAAAAGAGTGTGGTTAGATCTGGGTCACATGAAGCTCTGCATATTGAGCACAATGCTGACAGGACGGCTATGAAATGATGATGGAAGTTTACTTTTGTAAGAATTTCATCAAATAAACAAGAAGAATTGGGTGAAACTGTTTTAAAGCTGTGAAGACTTTTTAATAGTGAAATAGTAACTTTACATTTTTCTTTTTTTTTTTTTCTACTTCTGGAGGATGTTACCAAAAAAGGACTCTTAAGAGTCCACAGATTTAGCATTTCACTTATATCACATTGTGGGACCAGCAATGGACTATTAAAATGATCAAAATCCCTGTAGCACAACCAGAGATATCTTTTATTTTTTTAAATTTTTTTTTTTTTACTCCATGTATTCTTCTTCTTTGTCAAAATGTGGCACCTGCATTACCCACAATGCAACTTGACAACCGACAATTAGGTCAGAGTTGGGGTCAGGGTGTGTTATGCTAGTAGCAGCTAATGTAGCCTCGAGCTGCTAGCCTCAAGAAGAGATGAAGAACACGCTATGGGGGTGTGTTAACGTCAGATTTATTTTCATTAATTTACATTACAGTTACGTTACAGTTCATTTAGCTGACGCTTTTGTCCAAAGCATACTTGCAATAAGTGCAGACAATCATGAGGATACAGCTCAATAATAAGACAAACCAAAGGAAGTGCAACATAGAGAAAACACTGAAATATAAATTCAGCCATTTGCTAAAAATAAGCCAACCAACGTGCAACATACAAAAAACACATTATTATTGTTGCTTTTTTTCATTGGCCGAGGTGCGGTCGAAAAACAGGTGGGTTTTCAGTCTGCAACGGAAGGTGTGAAGACTTTCTGCTAATCGTTTTAAAGTGTGTTTTTTTTCCCCTCTTTACAGCCTATGGTGTCCATTCATTTCCTTACAATATGAAAATCAATTTACAGACTCATGAAAGTTGTTCAATTATCCATTCCAGTGAACATCAATCAACTGCACCCAGGCCTGATAATCTTGCTAGTGTTACCAGCTAGTGGTAGCTACATGCTGTTTCCCCACCCTGTGGTATACTGTACATCACAGTTGGGTGTAGTCGAAAGAACAACGACCACACCTGACCACAACGAGGTGTGATGCTGGGTGTGGTGAAAGGTTCAACATACTTATATCTTCAACAGTTTGAAGTTATTCTTTAAAGGACCACACCAGTGATTTTGCATATTTGCTACAAGCTTTACTTACGATCTAAATTTGAACTGTGCTGCAAGTTGTTCAATGTATTTTTGGTACCTTTCAGGCAGCCACTGGTTTCTATTCATTTCTTGTTTTACATATGGAAATCTTAGTCAATTTTAAATCTGCATTTATTTTTCTTATCCAGCTACATTATAGTTTCAGAGTAATGCATTGCCGGCTTTTCAAATGAGTCTTTTCTGCACTAAATTACCACAACAACAAAGGAACATTTAGAGCAGCGATTCCCAACCAGAGGTACCTCTAACCCATGAGGAACTTCTGCTTTTTTCCTGGGGTTATAAGAAAAGCTCAACTAAAGATAACAGAAACAGTTTAAATAGCTTCAAGTAATGAATAAACTGTTGAAATATTTAGCTAAAAGTAATGAATAAATGGTAAAAGCTTCTGCCACTCCAAATAGTACAGATGCAATTGACCAAATTAAACTAGACATTGACATTAACATCCAGTTTATGATCCATATTTGGAACATGACAGGTGTTCCCGATGAAGGGTCACTTAAGTTCATCTGGCTGTGGGGGTCCGTGTGACAAAAAAAAGTTTGGAAACCACTCATCAAGAGGATACTTCAAGAGCCTGGTACTTGATTTTCATATGTGGAGATAAATGGAAAGCATTGGCTGCTCGAAGGGCAATACAAAGGATTAAAAATAAACTTGCACAGTGCTTTCATTGTCTCTGAGAGACGGAACGGAAAGGTTCACTGTTTACAACCTGTTCGTTTAACCTCAGATGTGTTTGTGGTTGGGAAGGACCAAACATTTCTAGTAGGTGGTTTTGACGGTTCAGGATTCTCTCTCTCTGTCTGTCTCTCTCTCTGTCTGTCTCTCTGTCTCTCTCTGTCTCTCTCTGTCTGTCTCTCTCTCTCTGTCTCTGTGTCTCTTTCTCTCTCTGTCTCTGTGTCTCTCTCCCTCTCTCTCTCTCTCTCTCTCTCTCGCATACTTAACCAGTACTCACAGGAAGTTTTTTAGCTATAGAATGAAACAAATGCTTCACGCTGCAAACAGGGAATCCCCTTTTGTGTCCTGCTCGGTTGGAAAGAACCGTTTATGTGTGTAAAGTGTAAAAACCGTACCGCAGCTGTTTGCTGATCATGACTCAACAGCCTGTGGTACAGCAAAGCAATAACTGCTGCTGCATGGCCACGATTTCTGCAGAGGATGTGAAGGCTCCAGCTTAGCATCTGTCTCTTCTGTTGCCATAACATGCACATAACATGGTTTGTTTTCCCCCAGTTCAGTTGGGCTGTTTTTCATAAGAGGTTGCAGCTGTATTATTTCAAGGGAGTTATCTTGTGTCTTGTTGAAGTTCTCTAAATATCAGGTAAAATAGAAAAGTGAGAGGAACGGCTGAAGGGGGATGATGATGATAAAAAACATCTCAACCCGTGACCTTTTGTTTATAACCGAGCCAGTCAAGCTGCGATCACATTCTCACCCTCAAGGCCAAGACTCCAGCAACTTCCCCGAGCGGCGGCGACGGCTGCAGCAGCAGCAGCAGCAGCAGCAGCAGCAGCAGAAAACACATGCACTTACCCACATTCTCTTCACCTCAGGGTGCAGGGAGAAAGCTTTGTCTTCTGTTTGTATCTTATGTCACCCACAAGGCTTGGCTGAACATAAAGGCTATAGTTATCGTCCGGTCGTGTTCTCCTTCGGGTTGTGGTTACACATTCTGCTTTAGTGTGAGAAAACGCTGTGTTTTGGCTGTGGGAGCCTTCACTAGCGTGGTATGAAAAAAGCACTTCTTGGCTTTGAGTGTTTTTCCCTCTCTCGCTGGCAGGCTGTCTCTTCTCCTCTCAGCGTTGTCGTAGCGCTCATAAATGTGATTCCTCACTGCCATGCCAGGTGACTGCACACATTACTAAATACTTGGGGTGTTACGGTTTTTTGTTTATTCAGGGCAGGGGATTTAACACAGAGGAAATAGCATCATGAAAACTTAAGTCTTATTAAGTTGCATGCTAGTTATGTTCGCCCTGTTCCTCTTTTTCATCACGATTGTCTTTTACATATTGAATAGTTTTGCTTTCATTTGAACCAATTCACATGCAATTTGGCCTCTTTTGAGCTCCGTTACCTGTCGCTTGTTACTGTAAAACCTCACGGCACTAATTGTTTGACCTTCTTTCATCGCCACCAAAGCTAATATCAGTCTAACCACCTAGCAGTACTTGTACGCTACTTTATAGTTTAATACATTTTCCATGAGGAGTTTGCCGTGTTGTCTACACCTGGTATGTGATGTCAAAGTATTTACTTCAAAGCTTTAAAGTTTCCCTAAGAACAAGATAGTTGCTGCGTGTTGAAATCCAGCTGTTTCCAGACAGGTTTCCCAAAAAATGCTCTATTTGTCACTGCCTTCAAACCAATAACATCTCTCTGAGTGTTGTGTACTCGGGTTGAACTTTTCATCTCTACCCTGATGTACACGTTATCTGCTTTATCTGCACTGTGTCAAGCAGAAAAGGCATACTCGGCAAAGGTGAGGCGGCGAAGAGAGGAGTGCAAGTCAAAATCTGGTGTAGTTTTGCTTCCTTCTGTGTGCGTGCGTGCGTGTATGCGTGTGTGTGTGTGTGTGCGCTGGTGTTAAGCATTAACTGATGGGAAGGCCTTTCACACCACAGTCAGCTGCCTTGATAATGAAATAAAAAAGAAGCTTTTCTCCTATCCTAATTTCAAACCCCCCCCCCCCTCCCCCCCATTTCCTTTTTATTTGTGTATCATAACTCATCTCTGTGTCTTTGACGCACAGCTGACTTTCACACACAAGCACACATTTACTGCATGAGTCATTCGTATCCACTTTCATTTCATATCCTTATAAAAATGTATCTCCATGTTTTATAGAGCCAAGTATCATGTTATACGTTCTACACGTATGACACCCTAAGCCGCTGTGTAATCCACCGTCATGTCGTAGCCGTTGATCAGGGGTGTACAGCACCTGTTTTTTGAAGCACATGAAATAATTATTCAGATTACTTATTACTTATCCATCATTTCTTTTTTTTCAGACTAATCGATTTAACTTGGTGTATAAAATGTGGCCGAAATTGTTTGTTTTTTTCCAACCACCAGTCGAAAACCCAAACCCTGTGATAATTTTTACCAACTTGCTGGTGAAGTGTTTTGATCTTTCAGCATGTTGGCAGCTGCGTTTAACTAAATTCCTGGCTAATTCCCACCTCTTGCATCATAGTTGACCTCTCAGGCTCAGGGACCAAACCTATCTCTTCATGTGTATTGATATTGCATTGACCTGAAGGACACGCAGCGAGCCGCACATTACCTCATCTGTAACACTAGCTGCATTGTGCTGAATTTTGCATGGTCACATTGACCTGGTTACTCCTTCATTATTCATGGCAATGGGGGGAAAGCAGCAAAATGAATACACGCACACACACACACATGCATGCATATCTAAAAGGCGCAGGCCATGGGAGATTTTAAAGGAGCGTCGGGTTTGAGAGACGGTGGGGTCGATGCTGTCTGCTTCACGGCGTGAAACATAAAAGCTAAGTGACTAACTTGCTTGTGTGTTCGTGCCTTTTACTTTGCGTGTGTGAACTCAATCAGACCTCGGGCAAAAGAGGGTGTGGGAGTAATCCAGCACAGGAGACATAACACCCGGACCATTAGCGGACCAGCTCGCATAACCCAAGCGCTGGTGGCTGACAGACATGCGTAAACACATGGCACCGCTTCACCGTGGCTTCAGTATTCAACACCTTTCCTCCCAACCCCCCCACCCCCCTCCCCAATTGGCCTCTTCTTTCTGATGCTTCACTCGGGCGGCTCACAAATATTTGCCATGGTACTCTGCAAGCTTTCAGAGTGGATTAATGGTGGTGTGTGCCGCACACCCAGGGCCAGACAAAGCTTCCCCATCTGGAGCTCCAACCCGTGACTGGGGAACAGAGGCAGCACACAGAGCCTGGTCGAGGCAGCCTGGGAGGGGGGGTGGGAGGGGGGGTCTATAGGCAGCACTTCATAAATGAGCAGGAGTCCAGGGCAGTCCTGCAGATGAATGGAGGGGGCGTCTCCGTCTTTTGATGTAATGGGGAGGAAAAAAGGGTCCTGCATGCCGGTCTAGGCCTGGTGCCACGCCAAATGGATCACATTTCCCCATACCAGCTGATTAAACAGCCATATCTGCATCCATCACTGGGCCCTGAGCCAAACAATGGCAGCAGCCAGGGGGGAGATACGCAGGCCTGCCCCATGCCTCCTACAGATTTTCTTTTTTTTACCATTTATGATGATTGGTCAGTGGTTTTTGATGTTTTTGGCCTGTGACCTTTTATGTTTCATGTTTGTGTTTCATGGCAATCCATCCAATAGTTGTTGAGATATCTCTGTCTGGACCAAAGTGGTGGGCCGACAGAATGCAAACTAATGGCATATCCCTGGATAATGGCATGTCCCTGGGGCCATGCCATTATCATGGCAAAAAAAAAATTATTTTGAGTAGTAGAGATATGGTTATTTTTCTCTTACAACCTTTTAGATTAACAGTATCTTGCAACTGCATCCTGTCTGGGTCCGGCCCATAGGTTGAAGTCTTGCAATTGTTTTCTTGGTTTTATTTTTGGAATTAGCAGTTCTCATTAAAGTCCCCAGTTGGTCTGTTTTAGTTGCCTGCAGATATATTAGAAAACTCTGGAACACTGTGTGACAGCTGGTGATGGAGACACAAAGCATGCACTACCCTACAGGGGCTTTTGGCAAGCAGCTGCACAGACACCTTTTTAAGTGTGGAGATAACTTTTGATTTTCAGTATGTTGTTGTTGATCATAAGTGAGCTCTTCTGATCTTATTATAGACCAAATGTATTACCGAAACCTTCCCCTCAAGCTCAAACGACCTGTAGAGCAATACTGCTGAGTTTTGTTGAGGCGTTGCATTTCCTGAATCTTCTTAGACCGTCATGTCCTGCTCTGTTCCAGTTTGTACATTCAGTATTGTTGATCTGGCTGATAGCATCAAACTGCTAGTCCTTCTTGTTTACTGAGGCTTGTGTGGAGGCTGCTTGTTCCTGTTTCTTCCCGTGCTGCGTGTCCTGAAGCGTGTGCTTCTGCTTCTCCTCCCTCAGGCCCAGTGACGAGAGGCATTCAACGGTGACGGCTGGCGGCACTGTGGACAACCTGGCTCAGGCTGTGGACACGATCCTCAGTCAGAGGCACTGACAACAAGGCATCTCTCCACTCACTGTGACCCTGGGTGATACAGGCTGCTGCCCGTTAGTATTTTCATATAACTCAAGTGTTGTTTCCCGTCGGAAGGGTGGACTGCGTTGAGGTATTTCAGGGGACAACAAAACTGAAACGCCATCCAAATACTGCACTATATGATAAACATCCACCCATCTGATGCTCCACATGTTGTGAAACAAACTAGGATTACATTTGCAGAACTATTGCCCAAGTCTACAAGAGATGAGCTTTTCTCGAACACTTCAGGGCTGCACCGTGCATTTGTCAGTACATGATTGGAATAGATAAAATACCTCACGTTGACACAAATGTGCCGTGAGCCAGCTGCTGACTGACGGTTAGAAGGGTAAAGTAATGCTGTGTGTTCAGACTCCTTGTCAGTGTTACACTCTCAAATTCTTTGAGGAGATACGGTATATGAAGACAGGTTTTAGTCCTTGGAATGCAGCTGTAGTGTATTTTAACATACAAGAATTGATGGAAGTAGCCGATTATAATAAAGGTAATGTTGTTTTTGCTCAGTCCCTTCACACAGAAACATGCACAGCCTTAATACAGCGGCGGGGAGTAGTCAGTAATGGAAGTGTTATATAAATAAAGCTGTTTTACTAGCTGTTGAAATCATTTGTCTACCTGAATTTGCCAATTTGTCTGAGTCACAGAACCTGTTTCTTTTTATTTATACATTTTTTTTTTTTTAAAAGGGCTCAAGGTCTCAAAGCACTTGGGGGGAAACGTAGCCTCGGCTCTGGTTTGAACTGGAATTTATATCGGAGCGGCTTTTGTTTACAAAAACAAATCACTGGAAATGGGAAAGTGAGCCGGTCTTGGAGATGATGAATGCAGAACCCAGCCGAGTGTGATGAATTACGCTGGCGCTTGAGCTCATGTTTCCCCCTCTGTAAACAAAAATAAAATAATCTCTCCATCATCAGAGTGAAGAATCGCAAATCTACAACTGCTTATCTGTATTTACTTGACTGTAAGCCGCCTCTGCCCGGGGGATTGTCCCGTCATTGTTACGTTGTTAATTGCCGCTCATTAGACGGAGTGCATTCACTCCAGTGTCTACAGTGAGGTTAGATGAAATGATGAGGGGGGGGGAAATTGGTTATCGGGCTTTTGTGTGCCAGCTGGATCATTGAGGCCTCTGGAAGTGGGGCATAAAACAAACTATTCTCCATCGCTGCCCCTAAGGTTTCAGTGCACCAAATAGATTCAACAAGAACAAAAGCCCATTGCCAAGTGATTCATTGAGGTCTTTCTGGTTCACTTCACCATTCGCTGACACAAGCGTGAATGTTACTGGGCAATTAAAGGTAATGAAATGCTATGAAGTATTATGAAACTGTGCCCGAGCTGGGTGCACCACTCCTATATCGGAATGGGAAATGAATGTAAATGTACACGGAAAAGTATTAGCAGCTGCAACCCAGTTTTCTAACAGCTTACACATTGTTTGACTCTGTGTTTTGTCCATTATGTTACCGCCCATTGGCCTTGTATGGAGCTATTAAACATGACTACTCTCGAATGAACTCACTTGGCTTCAACAAAGTCTTTTTTTTTGTTCCCCCCCCAGTTCATGGAAGTGTAGTGACTCTGAGGGATGTAGGCCACAGTTTTCAACACCACCTAAACACACACATGCCCCCAGGGCTAGCTGGTTGACAGCCACACCTCTCGTGCTGGCCCGAGGTCATCCACCCACTTCACACAAGTTACAAATTAGCAGCAGTTCACCTCTGCAGTCTGCCTTTAATAGGTGCACAGAGATATGCTAGTTCTAGCCCATTGATTCCCTCGCTGTGACCGCAGACTGTGAAGCAAGATTACCTTTCAATAATAGAGATGACCTCATTTCAGGAGACATGTCTGGGCATGTATGACCTCACTGCCACAGGACGGTATCGACAGACATAAATACACTGTCAAACCCTTGACTGACTGAAGTTGTTGTTGTGGTGATTTTCCAGTGGGAAGCTATTGGCACATCTTTTGACTTTTCTTGTGTCTCAATTGTGTTTAGTGTTGTTGTTTTCTCACCGTTGCATCACCGCAGTTAACCTCACTGTTGACATGCATTAATTGTACAGTACTTACGCTCAATTAGGTATTGCAGCTAAAACAATGAATTAGCTGGGCGCTTATTTGCTTCTGTCAATCAAAACGGAGAATTCATTCATTGTTTTAGCTGGAATACAAATGTCCCATCAGCCTCTGCTGTACTCTGCGGTTTGTGCTAATTAGCAAGTGTTAGCATGCTAATATTCGCAGGGAATGAAATTGACACCTGCCACCTGCCAAATACAGTTTAAATATTGGCTGTGGCAAATGTAAGTCACCTGCCACCATGTCAGATAGGTTTTCCTTATATTAAGGTGAGGGAAAAAACATAATTTCAGACACTGAATATGCTAAACTAAGATGATGGACATGGTAAGTCTCCATCAAACCTACAATTAGTTTATTTTTTTCTGTCATATTATTATAATATATATATATATATTATTATATTATTATATTATTATATGACACCTTGGCTTTTGGAACTTGAAACTGGCATTCATCCTTATTTTCAAAGACTAAAAGAAATGATTCCAATCAACTAATTGATAATAACAGTTCATACTCATGAACTCATCAGTTTCTAAACTTGGCATTTTTCTCACTAATTTCCATTAAGTCTACTTGATTCGCGGCACATTTCAGCTAGATGTTTATCTTAAAATATCAGCTTCTGCAGTCATACCAGAACAGGATTATGATTGATAATGAATGATATACGTCTGCGAGAGTATCCCCCTCTACAACCTCAGGTGATTAAGCTCATGATCTCATTTCCATCTTATGTTGACACATCAGATACGCAACGCCCCGCAGCATGTGTCCTGTGGGGGAGACGGACACAGGCTACATGAGGAGGAGAATGTGGCTCTCTGTTAAACGCGTCATGCCCAATCTCCAGCATCCAGTACTAACTTTCTCCTGTGGGCCTCATTTGCACAAAGTTTCCGTTTGAAAACCAAATCCAACAAAGATACGATTTATTCGATTTTTTTTTTTTAAATGTGTCATTGATAAGCCAAGTGACTTCCATTCACTTTGAAACAAATTATTTTTTTAATCATATTATGTTTCTGAAATTAAATCCAAATTTAAAGTCAGACATTTTTAGAAATGAGGGCCCTTGAGTATACACACACTGATGCGGTGTGTGTGTCTGAGCCAACATTCATACGTTTTTTTTATGTCATCTGTTTGGGTTAGACTTCTCTTACATGCCGCGCACACTGCTGCTCTTGTAGCGCACCTGCATTTACCCACTTTTAACAACTGCCAGCTGTGTGTTACCTTGAACTTTCATCTCCACTCATTTGGCTCTTCCTGTTTGACAGGAAACGACGGGTCAGCTGACCAGACAACCCCGCACACCTGTAGCCCCAAATGCACCGCTATCCGTGGAAACATGCACTTGTTTTGACAGCAGTCGGGTTATTTGTCCCCTCCCTTCTGCGTGTGCAGCCACTGGCATGTTGGCTCTCAACTCTCCAAGCTACATGGTTTCCCCACATTTCATCACTCTCCTTTCCTTCTGGGCCGCCGTGCCAACATCACTCGGCGGCGTGGGAGGGCTCTGAAACTTTTCCTCCCTCTCCTCCTGGCTGTCCCCGACCCCACCCCATTCCTCCCTCTCAAGAGTCTTTGCAAGCAGTTCATACACAAAGCAGTTTGTACTCCAACATGGTCACAGCCGTCACAGGCCCCCTCCAGGGACACGACCCCTGCAAGCTAAAGCCTCAGAGGCCCAGCTCTGCAGACACTAAGCGTGACCCCGTGATGTCATACCCAAGCGTGTGCGTATGTATAATCCAGGAGAAGGGGGTGGTCGTATGTCACCATGCAGTGTAAACTAACTGTCCTGGTCTACAAAAGGTCTTTAAAGCTGTCTGACTGTGCTGGGACATAAGGTGTCCAATTACTTTTTTGTAAAAGCCAAAGCGCTCAAAATTTAGATCCTACAATCCTCTTACTGAAGGGACAACTGTTTGACTTGAGAAGGCTTGTATGACCTTGATGCATCTCTTTTATGTGGCTGCAGACATAACACAGACTGAACTTTAAAAAGTAATTTTGAACTTCAAACGCAATTTGTGGTTCGGCCTTGCATGGAAAAAGTCCATAACTACCTCCGAATACAACGGTGTATTGATTCAGTGCGTATGGACAGGAGGGAAAATTTTTTTTGTTCAGATGTCATTTAGAGCTCAAGGTGAAGTTTGTGCTCCCAGTATTCCACTCCGTTTATTAGAAAAGCTTCAGACAACACTTGCACTGAAACAGGAAATGTTTTGTGGCCGGGTGCTACTGCTAAATTGTTAAAAAATCACCCTAACCACATTTGAGCTGCCAAGCGGGAGTAGGCACCCAACCGAAAAACTAGTGCCAACTTTCAGTTTCATGCCACATACGGCTTCATTTCATTTGAAACTGAAACGGTTTCCTTTACAAAATTCAATTTGATACCTTTTTGAGTGATTTTCCTCTTTTTCTTTTCAAAAACTCTGGCCATCTTGCAGTAATTTTAAACGCAATATAACTTTTTAAATTGTTGACATGTGGAGGCCAAAACCCTTATAGTAACCTCGTCATTACAGGAGAGCAGATAAACATTATTAGTTAATGCACCTGCAACATCTGACACAAAATTTCCCATGAGCACTGTGGGACATATGTTGCTTGAAAAGTGTATTGCCCTTAAAGATAAGATGTGCATCAACTCCAAAAAAAACTGCTCAAGAGTGACCACCACCCTGTTGCGTCAGTGCTGGTGGGGGTTGTAGACGAGTGTAGTGCAGAACATCGGCACGACATGCCCCTCCTGTTGTACTCCTATCTTCTCTCCGAACACAGCCTCCTTTCATTTCTGTCACTCCACTGATTAAAGGCCGGGGCCCCTCGGTGTGTCAGTCTGCCACACAGCACGTTTACAAGGGTTCTGTTTACCCATTTCCTTCTCGACTCATTACCCGAAAAGGCCTTAGCCAGTGAAAAGCAGCGGCACGTACCACAGTGACAGTGTAAATATGATCTCACTATGCAAGCACACACGTTCTCATGCAACAGCATAATAATCCAATCCATTACACAAGTATGCATTGGCCGTGTCGGCGAGTTTACGTACAGTTATGTTTTGTGTGGTATTTGCTCCACGTCAAGCAATCTTCATATTACTCAGCCGGTCTTTAATGAGGCGACTTTCCGCCCTCTGTGGCACCTTAAGCTTTCAAAGAATGACGAGCGTCGTCGCCACACGCAGAAGTGGTATGCAATCGTACTGGGGCTGCGAATCAAAAAGTATAATTCTGGAGGTTTGCGCAGGCACCAGAGTTTGGGGAGGGGAAGCAGACAAACGGAGCAGCAGCAGCAGCAGCAGCAGCAGCAGCAGCAGCAGCAGCAGCAGCAGCAGCAGCAGCCCTGACACATGGCCCACATTCACAGCCGCCTCCCACGTCACTGTGCTCCTCAGAGAAAAAGCCCCTTTTGTTTCCCAGCGCAGGGAGGGAGGGAGGTCTCTGGGGTGAACCGCCGCTCAGCTCCACCACTCCACCCGCCATCAAAAAAAAGAAAAAGAAACGGGGACCGGACTTCCCACCCTTGCCTGGCGTCCTCCCTACTCACTCCCCGCTTCAGCACACAAACACAGGCTCATCAGTAGTACCACTACTACGGTTGTGATTGTCTTTTCCTGCTACTTAATTGGGTCAGTCTGCATTGTTGCATTAAAGACGTCTCCAACAATGACCTTGCTGTTAATGCATGCGCTCGGCTATGGCAGCAGAGGAATTCTCTTTACTTGGATCAAAGTAGCGATCCTAAAGTGTAGTCCTGCATTCACACGTTTTAAAAGTAGTTCTGCAGAATTGCTCAACAACTGTTATATTATTCTATTGTTAATCTATTGGATTTGATTAATATTACAGATGCATTAACATGTAAGCATGCGTTTGGTAGTTTAATTTACTAGAGTATACAACAACACATGACTCCATAGATTTGAGAGTGAAACAATGTGTCTGAGCTGTAGTTAAAGTGGCATAAAATTGAAGAAACACCTCAAAGTCCAAAAATGCGATTGCAACACAACTGTCGCTTCATTCTGTCTGAACACACGTGGAATTTTGTGAATAAAGACACTGAAAAAAAACATGATTACAAATGACACATTTAAAACTGTGTTTTATTTGTATAGAAATATGCTCATGTTTTACATAACTTTGTAGTTACAAATCGTAAAAAGAAAGAATATTAACGCTATTAGCATCACAACGTTTCTCACACAAAACGGGAGATCTCAGAGAGAAGCCTGATGTTACTGTGTGAAATGTTAAGCTCTTCAATATACTTTACAGGTTGTGTGTGCGCGTGCAGCTTGTTGCTCAGTAAGAGTGAAAGGGGTTTTACTAACAGGCGCTCTCGAAGTAGTCTTCATTTCTGTCCGTCGTGTACTATTGAAGGACGTCAGAGGAACGGACACTCTTTCTAGTGCAGAGAATTTATACAAACCTGCTGTGAATTCTCTCCAAACGTAGTACAATGAAGGTAGTCAGGGTTACAGAGAAATGTTAAAGACCCTAGTCTCTGAGCCAACATTAAAATATCACTTTTATATTTATCAGTTCTATTATCTCCACCCGAATCTGCCTTCCCCGGCTTCCTCGTTCTCCTGAGACACCGCTGAGATAACGCACAGTGCGGGAATAGCTTCTGACTACTCGGAGCCTCCAAAATTGGGTGTTCAGCCCACAGAGCGCCCAATCTCTCTCTTTAGAAAAAAACAAACAAGTGCTGGAACGCTCACTGCTTTAGCTTTCCACTTGCGTTTTCCTTAAGACTATCAGTACTGTTTACTGTACCACCTGGTGATAAACGTCCAGTCCCCTAAATTAGCGTCCCCCGAGAGGAAGACAGTCCAGCTCAGTTCCTCTCAATTTGCTCAATGTCGAGCTCTCCTCCAAGCTGATACACGTCCTTCCTCATGCTACACAGCCCCGCCCACAGAGGCTCATTGTCCTTCCCATTGGTCGTCCCTGGCACCCAGTCCACCTCCTCGATGGTGAGGTCAGATGGCACGTTCCCGGTGATCTCGCCACCTTTGGTCCAAGGCTGAACGTCCTCCGGGCCGTGTTCGTTTGCCGACGAGTCGTCGGTGTCGCCCTGAGCGGTGCTCCTGAGGGGGGGCAGGGCCTGGCTGGACTCGCAGCTATCTTCGCCTGCGATTCCAGGGCAGCTAAGGCTGTGGAAATTCCGAAGTTTCTGTGGAAGTACAGAAAGAATTTAATTTTATTTTTTAAAGCAGAAAATGTATGTTCTCAATGAAACAAGCATATACTTAAAACAAATGTTAGATATGGTACGAGTCCATAGTGACGGCATATTTGGTGAAGGAATCATTTCTTTCGTCTTGGACTATGACCCATGTCCTAACTAGGGCACAAACAAAACTAAAAAAGCACACAGCCATCCTATGAAAACAATCCCTCTACTGTACTCATACAGTATGCGAGTGAGTCATTGAGGTCAGAGCTGGACACTGGGCAAAAACTGCAGTAATCGAAAAAAAGTGAAAAGATTTGAAGGGTATAAATTTAGCCTGCATTACGCTATGACACTGCGATCTGAGGTCCAACAGGAACCCAGGCAGCAAGTGGCCCAATACCCAGAGGGCAGACATCACTCACGCCGGCCTTTTGACTCGGCGTTCATTGTACAGTTCTAGTGAAAAACCAGCATATCTGGGGAACTTAGGGCAAATCCACATGTGCCAGCGCTGCTGCAGGCGAGTCCTGTGACAGCTGTGCGTGCTGGAGTGAAAGGCTTTACGACAGAGGCTTATCCAATCTGTACAGCTAATGTGGAGAGGGCAGGACAGCTGCCTCATGCCTGACCACTACTTTGTTACTCCAGAAGGACAAAGGAGAATAGGGCCTCTGTGAAACCTCCTTGTGTCACTTGTGAACGACTGCTGCAAATAATCGATCCTCCAAGAGGACAGAGTGCTATCATCTACCTTCCGACTGTGTCCAAAAATTGTTTTTTAAAAAAAATAAATAAATGAACTGAAAAGGGATTTAGTTTATAATAGAGCTGCAATGATTTTGATAATTGATTAAAATCGTTTAGAGTCATTTTCTTTAATGCAAATATGGCAGGAAATGCTGTTTTTAGCACCTTAAATATAGAGATGTCCTGCTTTTTCTCTGTTTTATATCATAATAAACTGAATATCTTTGGGTTTTGGACTGACAAAACAAGACGTCACCTTGGCCCTTTTGAAACTGGGAAGATCAGTTTTCACTATTATTCTGACATTTTATAAACCAAACGATAAATCAAGAAAATTTAAAAGACAGATTAATTGATGACGGAAATAATAGTTAGTGGAAGCCCTAGTTTATAATGACATGAGAAAAGATGCAAAATGTAAAGTTATTATCCACGTCTTGGACCTAACAGTAGTGCGAACGCTCTTTGCACCGGGCAGCAATAGATCAAACGGGGCCCTGCTGTTTTTCTTGGCTCTGGTCAAGCGGGTACGTTTGTCAGCACCAGGCCAGTGTCACATTGCTGCCTCCTGCATTAGCACTTCAGTCTCAGTCAGATTTCTGGCCCAGGCCATGGGACCAATCTGATAAGGCAACGAGGAGTCTGGACTATGGCAAAACAGTGCGGACATTAACTAAAATAAGTGTAGCTCGATCTTACACCCGAGGAGGTGTTCTGCAGAGGAAAAAAACCTTCTTACACAGCGTCCTCGCACAACTTACTGCACTACATTACAATGCGGGTCATGAATAAGTTCTGCCGGTGTACAGTCTGTCTGCTACTATCAGCCTTCCCCTTCTCCCTCTGAATGAAATGGAGATAAGAGCAGACTCCTCATCCATACTGACCTTGACTCTCCGTCAATACAAGCTGATCAATAGCTCATGAGGCCCGGGTTGTGGCAGCGATCCACCCTCTGAGCTGAATTTACAGAAATCAATATCTCTTTACCCAACACACATCTCCCCTGTGCGACGATCCATAACCTCTGCCACAGCTGCTCTACTTCCTGACATTCATGGAGCCGCAGTGAGCCACGCAGAGGGTAGCAGTTTCTCCCGGGGTAAACTACACCGTTGTGGCATGTGGATGAGAGGACACTTTAGAGACACACTCAGCACTGTGACCAATCTTTGAACAGTAAGGTGACTTTGAGTACTGATAGGGTGACACACGGGAAGCCCTTGAGTTGAGTGCCAAGCAAGTTCGGTCATTGCAAGAGAACATCTTTTCCGTTTTGTGTTCTTTCAATCTTCACAGCAGCACACTTCAGACTTCTAGGTTTGAACAAATCAATCAACTGTTAAACCATCAATAGTTAATCAAATGATCGTTTAGTCTATAGAATAGCAGAAAATAGTGAACAGTTCTCCCCAGAGTTCCCAGTGCCTAAGGTGACATCTTTTTTTAATCCAATCAACATTTTTAAAAAACTAAAATATTTAATTTAATCATATCTAAACAAGGAAAAGCAGCAAATCCTCATATTTGAAAAGCTGGAACTGGCAAAGGTGTGACATTATTGCCCGATAAATGACTTAAAACGATTAAGCAATTGTCAAATTGTTTTTTTTTTTTTTTGTTGTCGATTGACATGGGTTTAGTTTCATAGCTGGGCCAAAAATATACCTCAAAGTCTTTTTCTCCAGGGCTTGCCTCTAAACCAGAGTCACTTGAGAAGTTTCAAAAGATCTACCAATATATATATATATACGCAATAAAAAGATCCAATGCTCACAATCTCAGCACCCTCAGACGTTCCTCTGTGAAAATATTGTCAGTTTCCCCGCCTAAGGCTCTTTTCTCCGCGCTGACCCCGTCCCTGTTTGAAGCGTGCGTGTTGTTAAGACTGCTGAACTTTGGGTGACTTTCCTCAGAGGGGCCAAGTCCAGCTCTGTGTTTATGATCCACACTCGATGTACGTGTGAAACTTAACTATGCGTGTCTGTGGGGCAAAGAGACAAACGCCTGCCAGGATGTGCAGATGGAACAGATCGTCTGTAAAAACATGGCTGACTTCAGAAATTGATCGTCACAAGCCAGTGGTTACATAACATAATTTCTTCTATGAATACAAACTCATCATCTGACTGATAATTCCTGCCTTGATTAAATCATCTCCATCTAGTAACGTATTTAAAAGGGGCAGTCAATGTTTTGTGCACAACCACATAATGGAATGTGCCCCAGAACAGGCCTGCAGGAATAAACGAGCGTGTGCATTTAATGACAATGCTTGCAGAAACACTTTGAGGTGTGCTGAGGGAGAACAGACACAATGGCGTGACCTTAGTTTGAAGTGTTTGTTTATCCAACATAAAAGGAGCAAGTTGCCACAACAGCGTAGTATAACGGGCTAATGTTAGTGAGACTGATGGCGCTAGCAGAGCTTCCAGCTGGCATGACTGTTTCCTGAGGGTCTCGTCTCTTTTGACAGTGATCTTA
The DNA here is from genome assembly GCA_943593645.1 of Bovichtus variegatus. Classification (NCBI taxonomy): domain Eukaryota; kingdom Metazoa; phylum Chordata; class Actinopteri; order Perciformes; family Bovichtidae; genus Bovichtus; species Bovichtus variegatus. Next base: position 10,988,532 of record CALSCE010000091.1, on the reverse strand, counting down.
AAAAAAAGGGCTGTGGGGAGTTCAACCAACAAATAAACGGAATATTAAAATGCCACTGGAAATTGCCTCTGATGAATTATATGACTCAGGTGAAACATTAAATACACTGTTTAACAGTGAGGCATCAACCGATGTGAAACAGGATACTTACTCCTTAGATTTTGAAACTAATTGGCAAAGATTGCATTATTTAATCATGAGTATATTGTCCTGATTAAATATGATGCAAAGCCGTTTTGTTCTGCGTGATCTGTTTTCCAAAGTAACACAATTAAATACCAACCTGGGTCATCTTGGCCAGGTCCAAAGAAGGCCTCTGTTTCTGCGTGTCGGCTGGTCGTCTGCGCTTCACACCGATCTTCTTGTCATTGAGGACGCACGGCTGTGAGCGGCTACGTGCGAGACCCCCCTGTCCGCCACGGCGCTCCAGCTCTGGCGTGGAGTCAGGGGAGCTGGGTGGCGAGGGTCCACGAGGCTCAGGGAGGCAGATCTGTTCGTGAGAGAGGTAGAAGGGCTGCGCCAAGGGCTCGGAGGACAGGATCATGGAGGAGGAAGGCGTCAGACCGGTGAAGGCAGAGGGGAGATGCTGGGTGAAGCAGGGCAGCTCCAGGGTGTTGGAGCGGGCGGGCAGGCTGAAGCTGGAGCTGCGTTGCATGGCTGGGAAGCAGAGCTGCGCATTCCCCACGCCGCCGCGCTGGACGCTGCCTCCACTGTGGCACCTCCTCTTCTCCACAGTTGTCCACACACGAGAACCCTGAGGGCGCCAGGTGGAGCGGCAACCACCGAGCTCATCTGAGCAAGACAGGGACCGACACTGCCGCTTGCTGGGGGGTGCAGTGGCGTGCGAGGATGCAGCCTCAGTCAGGCTGAGGTCATGCAACAAGCTGGTGATTGTGGTCGAGGTGGAGCCAACATCCCAATCCCAGTGGGCAGAACTCTTGTGCACCTCAGGCAGGACGTCCCACAGGCTCTCCAGGCTGGTCCCAACTGGCCGCTGCTGTATGGCACAGCTGTGACCCAGCTCACACCACCGGCTCGTCTCTGAAACAAAAGGTCGGAATCATTTTAATTAAATGATGTAGGGGCTTAATTGCACACCAAGACCCTGAATTTGGCTGAAAATGTTAAAAAACCAAATACAACCTCATGTTTAGTCTGTTATGTTTGTATATCAACACTGAAATTGTTGTAGGTCATGAATTGTTTAAGAAAGAAGGTGAATTCTATATGAATGAAATTAATTTTAGCTGTATGGGAAACGCATGCGAGCCATTTAGTAAAATGTTTCCCTAAGGGAACGTAGTAGTGTGTATGCGTGTCTATCATACTGCCAGCTTCTGTTCAGGATCGACCTGATCATAATGGTTTGGGTCTTTGGTCTTTATGTGTACATCACTTTGGACCAAAGCATCTGCCAAATGAAGAAATGTAAATGTTTCAAACTGGGGTACTGCCGTCAGACAGAAGTTCTTGAAGCAACTCTGCAGCTCTGGTATTGGCTTATAAAATCTCTAGTAAAAGCTAGTATTGCACTATTTATCAGGAGTAATATCACTCCTTGAGGGCTGCATTTTAATTTAGTGTCATAAGGAAATAAAAAGCATCAGGTTCTGAGTGCAAGGTTTTGATTTTGGAGGACAAATAAGAAAATATCTTAGAAAATTCAGACTTAGTGTGCAAATTCAACATGATAATTTGAACTTAAAACACAATAAGAGAATCCCTTCAGACATGGCCATTTTAGTGCCATGGTTCTACAATCATGAGGTCAAGTTTGACAACCTCAACATGGACAACATCCATGACACTGCCCCAGTCTGGGTCAGCGTGTTGTTCCCAGCATGTGCACTTTGTATTGTCACAACTCACTGCAATGTGTAACTGGCACTAAAAATAAATCCTGTCCTCTGGGCACTGCAGTCTGTAATCACAGCTAATTGGGAAAGGGAGCCGAGCTCAATGTTTAACTGACTCGATATCAAACCTCGTTTCTGCTGGAGCAAGGCATGATAAAATGTCAATAACCTATCATAAACATTCTGACTAAAGCTTATCGTGTTTTTCTGTCGAGATCGGCAAAAGCTCTAGATCAGACCAACTCCCTATCTGCCATTACTGATCGACTCTACATCAGCGCCATAGTTACCATGCCAGGAAAGCACCTGTTATCCCCACAACAGAATCCATCTGAATTGCTGAATGGGTCAGCCAAATAAACGAGTCAGTCAACTCTGAGTCAGATACTAAACGTTGAGGCCACTGCCCACTCCTGGTATGCAAAAGGTCTATTCTTCTCCACTGGAGATTAAAAAAATCCCCAAAATACCATCTACAGTTCACAGGCAGGAGGAAGAACAAAGGGCAGTATTAACAACACCTACTGGTGCTGCCGTGTTCCCTGCCAGTGTTACACACTCAATGCCAAGTTACTGCAAGGACAGAATACCATTCGATCTTACAATACAAAAGACTGTAAAGGCTGTTACTCATAAGGCATGTTAAACTAGGGATATGGGCCTTTGAAGTCGTAACCAATTTTTCGACTTGGGGACAACATGTCTACAACTTTGAAGCATGAAGGAATGCCATGAGATCCCTGCTTAAGAAAAGCTGCAAACACAGTCATTAACGCACAGTCATCATGGCAGAAACACCTGTCAGACATGTTTCACATAATGCGGTGGGACTGTCGACCAGATGCAGCAGCGACCGGCTTGCTGCCATTCTGCCAATAATTTCTCAGAAATGTTACAATACGACAAGTCCCTCCAACCCACTGCTGTAACTAAACATGAGATTTTATGGCCTCTACAAGCTCCTGAGACACACTGACGGACGACGTTGGCCCAAAAGGGAAGAAATATGGCGTAGGGCTGGAGGAAATGACGACATATACCATGAAAGAAGTTGCTTATGATGCGTTATTTATACCAGGGAAGCAATTACTTTAATATCTCTGGTGCTGCTTGGCCATTCTGGTCGGTTTAAGGGAAATATTAAATTTGCATCAACGTGATGACGTACCTTGTTCCGTTTGGAATCTAAAACAGACATTATTACAGCATTTGTTTTTTTTTTAACATAAAGTTTCTCAACTAACTATCCAGGAAATGTAATATTACTAAATTACTACTTTGATTAGTTACGACTAATATTATCCATGTCACTCTTACAGGTGTGAATGTGTATATTGATGAGAAAGATGGCAGACTCTTACCCATAAGTCCACAAGAGAAAAGTGCAGTCCCCTGGCTCATGGTCTGTGCCTGGAACTGCAAGAGAGATTCACCGTCAGCTCGCCAGAAACCAGAAAGTCACATAAATAGGTTTGCATGAAATGTACAGGAGGTCCAAGCATTACCAAGTCAATAAATCAAAAAAGTTCAAATCAAAACCTAATGGAAAGTCAAATTTTGTTTTTGTATAACTGTGGCAGTACATGTTTTGCTGCTGAGAGATGAAGTGTGACCCATCAACAGAGAGTTCCACCATAAATGCCTCTGATTGACAGGCAGCCTCAGAGCATGCTGACTTCATTTCACGTGGCTGAGAGGGCAACCTCAGTCCACATTAGTGGAGGGATTTTCTCACTCAGTGCTGGCACAGAGAAGGTTTCTACTGCATGGATGCTGATTAGAGAATGAGTCAGAGTTGCTCAGCCAAGTAGAACTAAAATACTCCATTGTCATTTTGAGTGAAGTAAATGGAACACGGGGGATTCAAAACCAGATGACTAACACCCTGGTGATAACAGTTGGCAGCTATTATGATGCAATTATCAGTAATTGTAAGGAAAACATCCCTTATTTCCACTCTTCAACATCCAAATAGTTCTTTTGACATCACTTCCTGACATTCAGTCAGGCAACACTTTTCCAACAGATATGACTATGGAGAAGCTAAAAGTCAAATTTAAGCTCTACATTAACAAAATAGGAAAATACATTGTACAGCCATAAAACTGCTGTGTAGCGATGACTGGCGGGCAACAATTTCCTGATTTGGAGCAGCACCTTGTCGTCTTGCACCCTTGATTAGTGCAGTTGAGGCCTGTTGGCAAGGCTACGTATAAACATAAAATTGCAAATTTTAAACAGAACATGCTTACAGAAGTAGAAAATAACCTCTCACCGGGCCCAAATCTGTACTTTTGGATGTTACATCGTCGGCGCCCTTCTTTTCCAGTGTTTTCTTGAAAATGATCACCATGGCAACACACATCCTTGTCCCAAGTCGTTCCAGTGAGGGCAAGAAAAGCTAGCGGCCATCTTGACGGGCATGGTGTGAGCAGGCTTGTTTCTCATAAGCTTTAAGACAGCAGCCCCCAACTCCTTCAGGAATGTGCTTCACTCCTCGGCCCAATCCTGAGTGGACAGACAAAGATGAGCACAGGATTACAATTCAGTACATTTCTGACATTCTGTGGACCATATAAGCGGAGAACAATCCAGCTGGATTGGGGAGAACAGATCCCCTCGGTGGAGGCTCTAAAACACTGTCAATGGAGAGCAAACCCAGAGTAATACTCAACTGAAAATGTATCTTTTCAGTATCAAACTTGACTTCTGAGGTTGTTCTGAAAAGTGAGTCGCTTCCTTCTTCGTGGAAGATGTCAGCTGGATTTGCAGCAGTTACAATGGATTCGAATCGTGACAAAAAGTCATGGCAACGAAAAGAAAAGTGTCATTGAGTATCAAAGGGTCCATAGAAACTTTTCAAATCACTTCTGCAGCAGAATCCATCCCATCCATCCATCCAACAAATCGCTGCTTTGGCAATAAAAGTTGCTAAATGTGCTAATTCTCACAAGAGGTTTGACGCCATGAGGAGGCGATAGCGCTACCATGTACATGCAAGTAGCATCTTTAGCCATGTTGTGGAGAAACTGAACCCGATGAGAAGTGGATTATGCTGCAGGAGTGGTTGAAGAAATGTCTATGCCATTTTAACTAACTGTGAATCCAAGCTGTCTACAGCTACCGCCCTCCCTAGAGGAGCGAGTTACAAACTTTTCAGAGCCGCCTTTCAAGCCTACAGGCATTGAGAATGTGATACTCACAATACAGACTTTTGGATCTCCATTGAACTCTCAAGCTCATCTCACACATTCAAAGCATATAGAGCCCTCAATTGTTTGGAACCTGAAGTTACTGTCATTTCCCACACAGACACTCTTGCAAAGACCTGTTCAACATATGCAAAAGTAAAAGATGGAAAGTGGAAATTCAAGGGAGGTTAGAGGTTTGACAAGCTCCTTTAATTCTCAAGCGAGCGAGCAGACGTGACCAGCACACACTCAAGGGGTTCACACGCCGTAGCCTATGTCACCATATGTGGTAAGTTTGTAAATTTAAATTACACTGTACTTTCACTTCCACGTGGTCTCGCCACAGTGTCACCAAAACTTGCTTTGTTCTTGCCTGTTGATTATGGAGGATTATCAGTCATCTGAGAGAGTGAGTTTCCTCAAAGTGTTCCACACTGGAGCACACAGAGGAATAGAGCAAAGTCAAAGTTGTGTAATTGAATCCTCAGGGGCTGGCTGGGAATAGCTGACCTTGCGGTTATCAAAACAACCCTCTTCGCATTAGTGCTGCACCACGGTTACAGTACGCAGCTGATTAGCCACAGATGTAAATCTATATAAAAAAATCGAGGATTTTTACTACAACTAGATCACTTCCACTTGAGGAGACATCAGGTAAGGGATTGAAACATGGTGCAGTAGACACAAGATGGTCGTACGGTGCCTGCAAGGTCAGAGAGTGTCTGTTTGAATGACAAATGCAAGCAGATAAAAAGAAAAGGGGGAAGGAGAAAGAGACTGTGTACGTGAAACAAAAGAGCACTCTGTGCAAAAGATGAGACACCGTGGGAAACAAAAGAGGCGACAACAGAGGTTGCGGGTGGTGGGGTGGAGTGTGTGTGTGTGTGTGTGTGTGTGTATGCAGGGGAGGGGGCAGCATCACAAGACCGTGAGGGAGCTGACACATTGGAGGTGGTGTTTGCATTCAGCATATGATTACTATTACTAACATTTATCACGTCAGGAAAACAACTTAAAACACAAGGGTGTTTTTAACAGAGTTCTACAAGAACAAGGTTCAAGGATATAGCAGCTTTAACTTGTGGCCTTGTGTGAATAGAAAAGAACAGATCGAAGCTTGGAGATGGAGGTCGGGCCAGCTTGTACTGTGTGTGACCATTAACCACACAGATCTGTGTTTCACAGCAGAGATAACTGGGGACGTGCTGGGGATAGAGGAAACAGTTGTTTGTATATTACCATTAATGGCTCGGTGAAGGATGGAGATCGCAATGACACAGAAAGAAAAAAGAAAATGACTTGCCCAAAAGGAAATTAAATTGGCAAAGCCTAGAAAAGCTCTTTAACATGATGTTTACCCAAACAAAAAAGGACACTGAATGATGTTTTCCTTCCCTAGAAAAATGGAAAAAGTCTGACTTTAGCTTGACACTCTGGACTCTCAACTGTAAACAACATCAATAACTTGTAGCTACAGAGGAGTGCAACTATTAAATCATCTTTCTCATGCTCAGGCATTACATTTCATCCCATAAATCTGAGCGCTTTAAATGGGCGAGGTTTATAAGGTAATTATAAACATTCCTCGGCTCCATTACATAAGTTGAACACACAATTATAAAAGCCTATCCTAGCCCCTCAGCCTTTGAAAAACCCTTAAAACTTGTGACAGTTTGTGAATAGAACACATGTTGAGGAGCGCTGGCAAAGTCTGTATGCTTTTTCTTGTACAGACAGCTTACCGAGGCATGATTTTCAATGCTTAATGCATACACCCAATGCAATCACCTTCTACTGAGTGCACTGCTGTGTTCAAAGATGCAGATGAAGCCATAAATCGGTTAAATTAAGTATCTGGAATTGTTGCCCTCGGGATGCAGTTACCTTTCAAACGTCAAAACCCGAATCACCTCCAGAACGATGTCGCCATTATCTGGAATGAGTTAAGTGTGTCTATGCTTCTGCAGGCCGATAGCTCTTTATCTGGTTCAGGGCAGCAGCAAACATGACAACTGAGAAGTGTAATCTCTGAGAAGGGGAAGAACGTTGCAGGACGTTCCCCTCTGACGAGGCTTTCCATCACACGCAAACAGGTCTGCAGTGACAGCGGCCTTCCTAAAAGGCAACAACAACGCTGCCTTGGGCGAGCTGATGGGACTCTACACTTCCTTTGTGGTCACCACAAGCCTTTCAACGATTGCTACTTTGGCGTATCAGAAATAGCAAGCCATCGCACGGACTAAATAAGCGATAGATAGGAGAGGAAACCACATGGCTGATTTGGTTGAGTATAAAACTGGGGCCTGCTTTAGAGTCAGCTCGATGTTCAAAAGCCTGTACAGACCCTGCTCTATTTTCTAGATGAAATAGGACACAAGAGTACTACATTTGAAATGACACTTTTCTAAGACTCCCAAATCGCAGTCAAGTCCAGAAAGACTACAGACTGTCAGCTTAGCCATTACAATAGGCGTCTAAACTGTAGTCACCCATGAAAGCTCTGTTTCCCCAATTAGAGCAGCTTTTCCATACATTACTCAGACTGTAATCCCATAGGTTAGGCCAACATTACATAAGGATTTGGCAGCTTTGTGTCTGACTGACAATTAGAGCTAATACTAATCCATTTTATAGCACTTGGACAGCTGGTGGAAAACAACACTGTTTAAAATCAATGTGAAAGCACCTTGTATAGGCTACTGAGAAACACATTTGCAAACCATCTATTTTTAAGATTACACATAATTAACAATTTTAAATACAGCTTGCATCTTTCTATAACTGATTTAAAAAAAAAAAAACTTAAACATAAAGGCTTACATTGAATTTTCAGACATCCTCCTTTGACATTCCTGTATGCACGGCAGTCAGATCTATGTCCTGCTCTCAACAATCCCAGGATGGTGGGCGTATCAGTAATCCGAGCATCTGCTGAGCACCTGAGACGGCCCAATTTGAAACCTAACTGAGAGATTTGTGCTTCCCTTCATCACCATACCGCTTGTGAAAGGAATGCTGGGTAAAAGTTTAGCTGTCCCCTCCCAGAGAAAGAATCCCTAGGAGACAATATGCATGTTTCTCAAAAGCTTGTTAGCTCTTGGCTCTGGTGGCCTACTTCGTTGAGTTGCATGGCTTGCACAGGATCCATATTTGGACTCACATTTGTGCAGTGCCTCATGTCATAATGGAGGGTGTGTTTACAGAGCATGTAATAAAAAGGCAGACAGACATGCAGGGCTCATGAAGACCGGATAATTGAATGACAAATTGGCAAACCAGTTCTGCTTTTCTTTTTTTTTTTTTTTTTGAAACCCCAAACTTTTTTTTGTTGGTCCTGTCATTAATTAGGTGCCTCAAAGGGCAGGTGCCACCAAGCTTTGCCACGGCTAACTGACTGAAAAGAAATTTATGAAACTCATTGTAAGGTGGAGGCTAGCCCACAGCTGTCCGCATGTTCACAGACATTAGGCTATGTCAAACAGGAGGCACACTCTACATTTAAAGCAGTGAGTGAATAGTCAGAAATGAGCATGGCTGGGAGGCTTCAATGGTAGTTATCAGGCTCTGTTGAGGGCCTGGGGTACAGCCAAGGTCTCACAAGCATGCAGCTGCCCACTTACCATAAACACAAAGGCTCAGCATGGCTATGCATGGCAGCCAAGGAGGCCTACGTTTTAAAGCAAGCCTGCTGTTTAATCATCTCATACATAATCACTTGCACTGTATACATTTGTCCAGAACAAGAGCTTTGTTGAGCTCTGTAATCGAGGCTTTCAACAAACCTGTCCAAGTTGGAGAGAAATGTTGTCCACTTGAATGCTAAATCTAGCAAAGTCTCTTAATTACAAAGGATAGGAGACAACACTTTTCTACTATCACAGCAGAATAACATTGCGTGTTAATAGACCCATATAAGAATAAGTCACATCCAGTGGATACAGCCCTATTAACTTTCAATCAAAATTAAGAGTAGAGGGGAAAGAGCATTCTTGAGTTTTCCATGCAGGAATTTATCCATCCCCCACACTGCATTTCCACTGACCATATATACATGAAACAACATGAGACAAGAACTACCTTGTTTTCAGATTGTGTTTGAACAATGCAATAACAGTGGCATTACAATACACAGGATCTTAGAGAGCCGTAGAAATTGTGTTTAAATATATTTTCAGTGATATGGACACGGAAAGATGAATCATCTGCAAGCTCTTATACGCAGCCTCTTTTGTACTTGAGCTAAAAGTGTTCAACTGTTTTTCAGATGAGCTTGCCAGCCCTCCAGGTGGATGCCTCTCAGTTTCAGAAGAAAAGGCCCTGAAAACTGAGCTTGTCCAAGTAACCAGCACAAACAGTCCCTCTCAAACCCTTTTTCCAAAATCCCTCATGAAAGGGAAATGAGTTTGGCAAAGAAATTGGTGTGACGGGAGCTCACAGAATGTTACACGCAGGCTACAGAGCAAACAGGATTTTGAACTCGACAGAAAGGCCACAAGCAACTGATGATAGAATATGAAATGTAAATGCTCAGAAAGTAAAGTGGCACATCTGTACGTTAACAGTAAGTATCCTATTTTATCTTTTTTAATTTATAATGTATGCATGTTGAAGCCGCTTATAAACTTCAGCAGACATAATGATGGCCGTGGGACACTGAAAGGTTCAGGTTTAACAAGCTCTGGTGTTTATGATTCCACTTAAATCGCGGAATCTGTTGGATTGTACATCAGCCAGCTCTGTGTTCATACCTGAGGGGAAGTTTGGCTAGATAAGAATAAGACAAAAACATTCCACTGCAACAGCACAAACAAGAAAAAGTTTCTGAGAGAGACCCAAATTACATGGCCACCAAATAATATGGTGTCAAGTGTAAAAGGCATGCACCCGGTGGCTTATTAAAAAAATATTTTAAAAAAATGGTATCATACATTTGCGGCCATAAAAACACTGACTTTTCTTGCCATGTGGGCCACGTATGAGTGAAAACCCAGTTTGAGATCAGAATGTTTTGAGCTTCAAAGCCAATTCACTTTGAAATGCTTTTGATCCAATACACGTATCTCTTTGCAAACTTCATGGAACACTTAGTCAATTTGTCAACTAACAATCTGACTGAGTTAATACTTATTGTCAGATGTCCAACAAGCCATGCATACTTTCTGGGCTTACATAGAGAAGATAAATATATAATACAGACATGAAAACTGGTATTTATCAGGGATCACTTTAAGACACAGCATATGTATGGACATGTCTGAGCTTCACATACACGTATTGACACTTGTTTTATTAACCTGCCCTAAAACATTTCATTAAGTTGTGACTTGAAAAAAATCTATTGAATAGTAATAAAGATATAATAACAAGACGAAAGAACCGACAATAATCAGTTCAAGCTCAATTTATGCAAGTAAGACCCCAGGCAAGACAAAAGAGACATGGCAATGGCAGTACATGAGGAAAAGTTGCTAAGCTAACTACTTGCAGCTATGGTACATTTCCACAAAGAAGACTACTTTGTTAGTGGTCACTTCTAATTTAATTTGTCAGCATAAAAAAAAAAAGCACTATTCGTGTGAATCACACACTTTCCAAAGCACAAGGGAGCATCACACTTTCTGAACTAGCTACAGCTCCTGAGTTAGCTAGCACAGGAACTTTATTATTTGACCAAAAAGTACCACTCACAAGCACCACGGTGAGCGCCTCGTATCTCCAACAACACCGGGCAGCTGGTTAGTCTCGCTGGACCATGTTGAGTTTTGTTTTAGCAGAAAACCAGAACAAGGCGTCAGGCAGGAAACAAGGCGAGGAGTTCACTTCACGTCCTGCTCCAGGCAGCTCCTGCAAACTACAACATTGCCCCAGTGCACTACTGTCCAAGATTGCACGTTAATGAGCCTGTGACAACATACACGAGCGATACCACTTTTGACACGGGAGAGGGGGGTGTGCGATAAGTTATTTGTACCACTAAATCTTTCAGTTTGACGTTATTTATTTGCGTTATTCGGCTCTTTTAAACTGCTGTCCAATTCGGCTGAAGCTTTTAGTGGTAGAAAGTAAAACAATAATCTATTCAAGACTTTGTGTTACACTACCGCCCCTGTTCCTCAAACTAGTGGTCTGATCCACCCTGCAGTAATGAAAAGTAATCACAGTTTTGAGCTGTGCATATAGACAACGCACTTTCACAATATGCAGTGGTGTTACATGATGACCTACCAAATGTGTGTGACTTAAAGCGCCAGATGGACACAGAAAGAGGAAGATGTGTGAAATATATAGTGCTTGTTCCCCTTCACATTAGCTTATTTTATTAGTTCCTGTATAAGGGTTTGTCCAAAATAAATACATGAATTACAAACAGATGTTCTCCTTTGACTTATCATGCAATATGCTATTATGTAACCGTCTGGTTTTAGTTGTCTGTACACATATTGTGCAACAAGTATACCGTACATATGGTCAACTGCACATAATATTAATATCAGTTAAGCCAGTGGCTGTATCTCTCTACCAAATCCCTTGTAATCTTCTTTCTTACAGCTTGTTCACATGTTATAGCTGTGTATGTGTTTACCTTCCTATATGTTTAGGCACTGTGTGTATTGTATGCACCACTGACAGCTGCAGGCAAAAAATGTGTGAACTTCATGAACTTTTGAAAATTGACATAAGCCAATTAAACTCATGATAAGTACTGCACAAAAGTAAAGCAGCTGGATATTATTGTAACATTGCCAAAAGATCAGCAATTTATTATTCCTATCCTATCTCGTCACATTCAGTAAGTTAATTTATTTTGCGGGCGCTGAAGTTAACACACTGGGCCTCAGAAGGGTGGGGAGCTGAGGCTCACCCCTGGCACACACTATTGTTAATCAAGGAGTAACATCTGTTGTGTGCCACTAATCTCCCCCAGACTGTCAGACTGTCCTCCTCGGTTTTAGACTGTCTGCCTTTTGTGTTAAAGGGCACAGAGGATTTGTCTCCTCAACTGTGTAGGCTACAGTGAGGGGGTGACAAGTTTTTTTTGTTGTTTTTTTTTCTCACCAAAACACCTCCAGCAGTCTAGAAAGCGAGCGATTTAGCGAACAAATGCAGACGTTGCATGATGTGTCGGCACAGATGACTCCTTAAGTAAAAGATGATCGAAACAGCTCATTGTAAGAAGTAGGAGTCTTGCAATTCAACAAGTTTGGCAGTGTGTGCTGCGACTGTCAAAACCACAGGGGGCAGTATCCACCAAGTATAGTGCAACAAGACTGAACTAAAGAGCAATAGCTTCTATATGTTTGAGAAAAATTTAAACCTTGATTTAGGTGTTTTTAGTCATTTTTCTTTGACTTTGTCAGTGTAACTGTAGCTAGCATATGGTTGACAGTAAATGGAAAAGAAAGTGAGCTTCCAACTCCCAGCACTGGACCCCATGCAGAATGCTGTATGCCATCTGTGGTTCACACTGGCCCCAGACAGATGGCTAAAGGACTCCTGTTACAGGAGCCGTCCCCTCTCAACTTTAATGAACAGATAATCCCCTGACAAAATTCCCCATTTTATGATTTAAGTTTTCATTTAAAATGTTAAACAGATGCAGTCAAAAACATCTAACTCTGTTCATACTGTGCCAAACAATAGTTCTGAAGCCTAATTGGGAGTACACCTATTCTATGGAGTATTTCAGATTGTCACTCCTAGAATCCATTAACTTTCATCAGTGAGCACAAATCCCCAATACATAGTCAACTCTTTAAAAAGTTTAGTTTGGCCAAGAGGGTGACAGTTGAGTGAGGGAAAAACACTGACACCACCTGTCAAAATGCAGAAGTACATGCATTTACAAGTTTTATTTATTTATTTATTTTTGCAGCTTTTTTGTTCATTTTTTTTCTCTCAGTGGAGGATACTGTAACTACAGTCAGAACACAAAGAGAGCATATGGCTTTCATGGAACTCCATCTAAATGTCACTGCTTCTCATCTAGCCCGCTAATCCTCGCCTATAATGTTTATAGCCGAGTTAATTGAACTGGCACAGCTCTGTGGGTTTGGAGATTCTTTCGAAGAGGCTCTAATGCAGTGTTTTTGCCAAAGCATGAACATTGCTAAAACCTCCACAGCATTTAAAAGAGGTGCAGCTGTTCTTCCAGTAACGGTTCATGAGTGACTGTGTGAGTGAGGTATTTCGAAAAAAAAAGGGCCGTTGAGCTGTTGTATTCATTAGTCATAGTCATTATGATGTTCATATGATCAAATAAAGTAACTAATAATCCTAGATCAGCTTATTTTTTACAAGTTAAATAACGTAGAGGTGAAAATATAGGATGTTTGATGAAGTGAAGTGGGCTTAAGGGTTATGCCTGTGTTAATAATAAACTGACCAGTAGTCCTTCTTTTTGTATATGGAAACTGACAGTGGTGGACGATGTAATATTATTAATAATAATAATAAACTTTATTTATATAGTACCTTTCAAACACAGTTACAAAGTGCTTTCCAATAAAAACAGATCACATATAAAACACAAAGAGAATGAAATGAACTAAAAGGAAGAAACTAATCACATTAAAAAAAACTGAGTAAAACAAACAAAATGTAGCAAAACATAAATAAAATCACCTCAAAGCGATACTAAAACAGTAGGGATTTAGAAGTGATCTAAAAGAAAAAAAGAGTTTGCTGCCCTGATCTCCTAAGGCCGGTCATTCCAGAGTCTAGGAGCCCTGACAGAAAAAGCTCCATCACCATTATTTATGTATCTGGACCTTGAATATGCCCAGTATACAAATATAAGTAAAGTTAAAGTAGCAGTTCCACAGTGAAAACACTATTAGATAAAATCCTGCATTCAAAACTTGAGATAACTGCAGTATAATCAGCAAAATGCACTTAGGTGTTTAAAATATATTATTATTACTAACTAGCGATAGAACAATTTAATGTATTATTGCATATGGATTACTAGTACAGATGTGTTAATGTGTAAATAGTATTTTTTTGCCGTTGTAGTCGGTCAAATCTAACAGACTATTTTATTTACTTTTAGGTAGTTCCATCTATACCAACACATCGTGTTTCATAATCTGATTAAATGTTTTGCATGTATTTTCTTTAATGAGCTAAATAACGTACAACTAGAGCTGTCACATAAACACATAAATACTTTCCTCTCTGACCACCGGGGATATTTACCTAAGATGACCCGAGAGATTTGAAGAGCTCTTATTCTGAAATGTGGCCCGCCCACATTCTGAGAAACAGAGAGCACATTATTTTGAGGACAGTAATTGGTCTTCAGGGCCTGGTCTGTGAGTAACAGATTTATTGAGGAACAGTTGCTGTGAAGTCAGTCAGTTGCTTTGCTCTGACACAGTGAAAACAAAGATATCCTTTTACTGCTACAGAAAGTGTTTTTTCAAGTCAAATATTTAACATCTGTTTGTGTACCACTTTGTTCATAGTGCAATAGTACATATTTAACCTGTACAGTCATGTTCAAAGATAAATATTAATAAAAACATTGTGTTAGCAGTGCAACATGTGACTTAAGATGTACCACAAAATCCACAACTGAAAAAAAAAGGAGAAAACTAAAAATATATTACATCTTTTTTTACATTCAACATATTTGTTTCCCTTATAAGTGCTCTCACATTGATGTCTAAAAAAAACAGCAAATATAATAACCTCCTTTCAAAAATATTTAGATTCACTAATACTGGCCAGTTTGCATCGTTTTTAGGGATCCCTCTCGTTGAGAATCCCCCGTCTGATTCTCCATGTGCGCCTGCACCGACCTCCACAGTGCCCTGATGTTCCCCTCACCAAAACCTGTCGCCCCTCTTCGCTCTATCAGCTCGAGGAAGAAGGTCTCCTCTGCAAAGATGGGCTTGGTGAACACCTGGAGAAGGTATCTGGAAACGGATAATAACAAGGTTATTCTTCACGTAAAGACCCTGAGAAACAGGGTGTCTTTACCTTGTTGACCTGAAACACTCAAAATGATTTGAAATGTAATGCAGAGGCTCTCGATTGCCTCGCACCTTTTCTTTTCATGGGATGCTGTCTGTGACGAGGGATCCTGGCACATGTCTGTGTCCAGCAGAATGCCATTCTGCGCCAGCAACTGGGGATTGTGTCCTGCCTCCTCTATCTCCTGCTGTTTCCCAACCTGCCAGAGCACACAAGACATGTAGAACAACTGATAACCACCATAGAAGATGACACATTTGCAATTATGTTATATACCATTATCTAATGTTATAATCAAGACACAGAAAGTGCTTTGTTTGTTTGTCAAGTGAGAAAATCATACAGAAATCACACAGAAAGACCCAGAAAAATTATATTTATTTACTATTATTCCAAGTCAAGTTTTCAGTTGGGCTTTGAGGAAGTGAAGCTGAGAGCTGTTAAAGACTAACAAATCCTTTAACCCCCAATCTTTGAGCCTGATGTGGCCTGGTGTTTGGTGCCTAGTGATTCACTATCATTTGAACTGCGTGTGTACATTTTACATGGTGGAGCTGCACAGTCACAAGCCAGCTCTGCAATTGTACTATTTGAAAGACAACCCTGATCTTTCTTGTGTATCTGTAATTATCATTGTATTACGCATGTATTATTACAATACATTTTCCAACTTGTTGATTAAAATGGGAGCCCTTTCTTGCATTTATCCAGTCAGTATTAGTTCATTTGTTATGGCAAATACGTTGTTGTGCAGTTATGCAAGAATCAGTCGAACCTCTGTGTAGTAGGCACGAGGAGGGGAGAAAAACTGGACACCAGCATCAGCCATTGCATGTGCAGTGGAAACAATGTTGTTTGTGTAAAGCCCAATGTGCTGGATCCCTGGGGCCCCGTGCTGCTCCAAGAAGGTGTCAACCTGATTCCTGCCTGAAATAAGTGCAAGCACACAGTGAAGCAGGTGTTGTTATATCATCAATTAAAGCAGAATTAAATATCTTGAAAGGTGTTACTGTTACCTTGTCCAGGCAATGATTCTGCAATAACAAACTTGCAGTCGGGCTCTTTCTTGTCGACAGAGGGGAGAGCAATGCCTGCTTCGCTGCATTTCCAGTACTTCATGGCGGTAAGACGTAGTCCAACGTCCTCATGGTTCACGACAAAACCCTCGTCCACATCTTCATTACTACTCAGAAGCACAGACATATTTATTACTGACATCGAGTTGAACAACAATACAGAACATAGCAGTTAATGTCTGAAATGCTCACCTTTTAATGAAAAACCTCTGGAATCCAAAGAGCTTCTCATACCAACTCATGACCTGGTGGGTTGCTTTTCTGGGACAGACATAAGTTATGTGATCAAAATGTGTGATTGGACAAGACATGTCCTCTTCTGGCAAGCTGCAGTCCTTTTCGAGGACATCAAACCCAGGCAAGAAGCTTCCCTTGTATTTGGTCCGGTCAATAAGTGTGTGGCACACATTTCCCACAATAGATTCAACCACCGAGTAGGTGACGGGACCCCTCTCGTCCTGAACTGTCGTGGGGGGCACCACGAAATTGCAGCCCAGGTGACGAAGAGCCCTGAATGACCTATCCACATCCTCCACCTCGAAACACACGTTACTTACAGTATCCAGCGGGTAATGCGGGCTGATATCGTAAAGACATTTCATAGAACTATCCTGGTCGTATTTCCCCACGTCGACCCGGTGTGACTCACGTGGATATACATCCGCGAGGCGTAGCTCTTCATTCAATCTCACACTACTCTGGTGTTGTCTCTCATTCACGATGAAAACAGCCGCTCCTTTTCTGAAAGCCAGCTGCCTGGAGCTGTCGGTTAGTCTGGTGGCAAACAAATTAAACTTGAATTTAGAGACAAGGTCGCCAGCTACTTTCTCCGCGTTAGAAACGTGCAGCGAGATGTGGTGTAGCCGGTTCAAGAGCGCTGCCATGTTTTGGATGTGACGTTTTGCCAGGCGTCATAATACACATTTATGGTAGGCGTGTCCGAAAACCTTTTTCTTTATCACTGCGATATCTATTTAAGATACGGCACAATTTTTTTTATGTAAACAGTGCTAAATGTGTCCCAGTTTATTTCATGTTGCAGTGTAAGTGAATGAAATCAGCTGACTGGAAGTAAACATGGACCCAATATGCTGCCTATGTTATACCAGTGAAACTGTCTACATGATTATGTATGCATATTTTGTATGCGTGTTATACAATATTGCTCTGACATTTTTAAATACTGGTGATGTAACCTACAGGTCAATAAGAAGGGATTCATTTTCCATAATTGACGGAAATATATTTTCAGAATGCATTTCTGTTTATCTAAACTTGAAACCCTGTTTCTGTTTTTTCCCTTTAGCCAACATAACCTCTAGCCTTTTTTAGTGTGTACAAAATAAAATCTTACACATGGATGACATCCTTTCTGCAAATAAAATGTTACATAAGACATAGTTTGGATTCATTTGAATATTCGTCAACAACATGTATAGGGCTATGCAATGTTTTATTTATAAACTCAAACGATATAATTTCATCCCACAACAACAGTGAGCAGAGAAGCTTTTTTGTGTTTATAATGAGCTCGAATATTTCTTAATTGTTTGTTCAAATGTCCAATATTTCAGTCTTTAAAAAATAACAAAAAAACAATATATAGTGTAAACATGTTGTGCCTCATGGTACAGACTAAACAGAATGGGCTGAAACTAAAAAAAAAAAAAAAGAAAACGTTTAACTAACGCAGTAAATACTTTTTCTGCCACATAATGTCAAATCTCCCAGTTCATTTGAACCTCTCATAAAGGTTCGTACATAAAGGTTATATTTCCGATAGGCCACGAAGGCAACACAGTACTTTCCTCTTAGCCAATCGCATTGAGCGCTGAGCCAGATGATTGGTGACGAAGGCAAGCAAGCGTTTATTTTGGCTCTGCTACTCATTTGTCTCGCTGTCGCCGCCATTAAACAACACGGAGGCAATGTAAACCATGGAGTGTCGCATATTTATACCATGATTTAAGGAGTACAGAGGCTATGCCAAGGTGTGGTTTATTCTGAGAGAGGTTAATGTGTCCATAAAGGTAAACATGTGAGAGACCAAAGAGGTCGAAATAACTCGGTTTGGGAAAGGTTTGATAGAGCAGGAGGAGGGGGGGGGGACTGTACATAAGAAGGGTTTGTTGTGGTTTTCAGTTTCAGCACTTCGGAAACGGGCACAGCCGCGAAACGGTAAGAAACTTGCATATTATTCTTAAAATATTCCGGAGTATGACATGTTATACGATTGTACTTTCTACGAAATGTTCTTTTGGTGTTAAAATTGACGACAACTATGTATGCTAGGTTGTTAGCTTGCCAGCTAGCTAGACTGAAACATACTACATGGTAACGCAATAAAGCCACCCGTCATGTTAATCAAACCCAGTCTCCATAATGTTTCTGATAATGAACAGCCGGCCGTGTTATTGTAATCTTTCAATCACTCATCAATCTTGAGTGTCATTGAAGATGCCCAAGTGAGTTTACAATCTGCTGGAATACATACTTAAGGGAACCCTATACAATTTCCTCATTTGATTTATGTATCTAAAACACAATACTAGTTTATAATATGTATTGACCTTCAAGATGATTCACAGAGCTTTTGTTTATGTCTCACATCTAACTAGATTTATTTATCACCACAGTTTGACCATCCAGAGTGATCCACTATGACAGAACAGAAGGTAAAGTGGGCCTGTGACTACTGCACCTATGAAAACTGGCCATCTGCAGCCAAATGCACTATGTGCCGTGCACAGAGGTTGAGGGGTCCCATTATTACAGAGGAACCTTACAAGAACAGCCCTGACCTGGATCCCAGTCCAGGGTGGGACCCTCCCAGAACTGATAGTGGCAGCCACCTCCTCATCTGCCCTGACTCCAGTGCTCGGCCAAGAGTCAGGTCAGCCAGCATGGCTGAGATTGCCAATAAGTGGTCCTGTCAGATGTGCACCTACCTGAACTGGCCCCGAGCCCTCCGCTGCACACAGTGCCTGTGTCAGCGCCCGAGGACCAGCAGCCCCACCGAGTCACCCCAGACTTCAGGCTCCAATGCAGGCTGTCGTCCTGCTCTTCACTCCCCTGTGGATACCTGTGAGGAGTACAATGACAGAAACAGACTCAACACCCATCAGCAGCACTGGACATGCACAGCTTGCACTTACCAGAACTGGCCCACAACTGCTAAGTGTGTGGTTTGTGACAGCCCCAAACCCAACAACCAGGAAGCCATAGAGCTGGGCGAGTCTGCAGAGCCAACACCCATGATCAATGACCAGGACAGGGCTCTGTGGAGGGGCAGTTGCAGTGGAGGCCAGGGCCAAAGGAGGTCCCCTCCTATGCCCAAGAGAGAAAACGATGTAAAAATGGACTTCCAGAGGATAGAGCTCGCAGCTGGAGCCATGAGCAGCAAAGAGGAGCAAGAAGTCGACTTCAAAAAGCTAAAGCAGATTAGAAACCGAATGAGGAAAACAGACTGGCTGTTTCTCAATGCGTGCGCTGGTGAGTTTTCATACAAAATTAATAAGAGCAATTTTGATAATCGATTTAAGCCATTTCTAAGGGAAATGCCAAACATCTTAGTCTAGGTTCCCTCAGGTGAAGATTTGCTTCTTGTTTATGTTATATATTATTGTATTACAATTTTATATATATAGGGGTTTTAGACGTTTGTTTGACAGAACAAGCAATTGAAGGCATCACCCTTGGCTCTGGGAACTTGTGATGTCATTTTTGACTAATTTAGCCACTTCCTAGATTAAATCGTCCATCAACAAATTAATGAAAAATATCAATGGATTACTCAATAATGGAAATAATAAGTAGAGCATGCAGCTTTATTTCTTACCTTCTTTGCTTATGGTGTGTCTCCTGCATTCCATAGTAAAGATTACAAAAAGTCAAAGTATTTATTGGTCCCTGATCATGTATGATAAAACCTTTGCCCTCAGTTCTCTCTGTGGCTCACCTCAATAGTCTTACTGGGACAAATAATCCATATTCCTGTCCCATTTTTCCTTCTATTAACACTTTTATTGTCCCACCAACCTTTTGTTTTCTTCCATGATGTCATGCGCAGTGATTACCGAGCAAGGTGCTCCAGTCAGGGGTAACCGTTTTTGGCAAAACATATAGTTTCCCCTTAGTTCCATTTTATTACAGTGCAGCTGGCACCTCACCCTGCAGGCCAACGTTGCATAGTAGTGTGATCCACTTGGTGTTTTATTAATATATGACAGCATGTCATTGTTTAGACTCCAAATATTAGAGTACACCAGGAAGTTTGCAAAATATGGGTTTGGCGAGCTCTGCGAGAAGAAGGGTTTAATTTCACAAGGTAGTGCTTTCATGTGAATAATATCCGCTGTAGTGAGAGGATACTTATCATCAACAAAGCATAAATGATGCTGAATGGCAGCATTATAAAGATGTGTAGCTAAATGGCTAGTAGTAATTTGATCCAACTCATCACTGAGCCCCTAGCTGCCCTTGCTCTGCCACTGAGAGTGTCTTTGAGAAACTGAGAGGGTGTGAGAGTGCTTCCCAGCCGGTGGGGATGAATGGGCCGTCTGGGCAGCGCGGTGAGAGTGTAGCCGGTGGATCAGAGACTCTCCTGGCTCGCAGTCAACCAACCCTGTAAACAGTGGTGCTTATGTGCTGAGCAGCGGCCTTAGGAAGCAAAAAATAGCCTTGACAAGACATGAACACCAGTCAACAACAAAAAAAGCATCAAGGCAGCACATGATCAGCGTCCTCCTGACCTTTGCACTGATTGCCCTTTCCAGCTCGTTGTTATGGAATAGAAAACATTACTCTTGGGTCACAGTGAGACGGTTCTGTTTTATTACCATTGTCTTACATCTATCTCATATCAGACATTTCATACTGCTGATTCGATTCTGAATACTGTTTCTGATTCTGTGTACCTTTTTATTCATACCATGTCAGCTGACGGTTGAGTTTTCCAAAGTGTTTGTCAACGGAGGAAGTGCCTGAGTCGAGCAGCACAATATGGCCAGGCCAAGCACTTCCTCAGTTCGCACAACTTGATTTCTATTCGCTCTACTGTTTCTAGGCTAATGTTTTTTCAGAGCTCTGTATTTGGGCCAAAAAACGGATGATCACATTGATTCTACTTTCCCACAAAAGGAAGCAGACTCTGCTTGTGTGATATTGTTCTTTTGTTTAGACTTTAACTGGCGCCTCTTGCAATTGCAGAGAATATTTGTCTCTATAAACATATTATTCTTATAGATTGATGTTGCTCATGATGATGTGCACAGTTCATGTGATACCTAAAATGCTAATATCAATTTGTAGAAATTGTGGTCTCAAATATCATGAACTCTTTTGGTTTAATTAGTTGAAATAACACAACATTGACATCTGTCCAGATGGTCACGCCTGATGTTCAGGATGCCCCATTTCTGGTTGTTTGGGTCATTTTGAGATAATGTATAGACTGATCCCGACATAATGGCTTGATAATAAGGTTTTTTAGAATGTGTCCCAATTCATCACAATTTTTTAATCCCGTAAAGTACACATTATGTACTAATCTTCATAGTATACTATTGTAAAAAAGAATGCGGAGGACATTCCTCAGACAGCTGCACACGCTGATTTTTTTTTTTTTTTACTCATGAAATGAGCTGTCAACCAAGCATCATTTTTGGAACATTACTACACATTTCACACATTTAATGCACTGCCATTCCTTTTGTTTTAGTCGTTATTATATAGGACGGTATAGAGGTGGTCAGAACACAAAGTAAGAGAGAGGGCTATGATGTACAACAGAGGTCCTTTGCTGGAATTGAATTGGAAGTTGTGATTATGTGCCGCCCTTAACCATCTGGACATAACCACTGTTTCTATTGTACATTGCAATGCACACTCTTTTTAGGAAGAACACACTTTTAAGGAGGAGTGTGCTGGCTAACTAAAGGTCTCCTTTAAAAAAAAAAAAAAAAAAAAAAAAGTATTTCTCCAATGCATTTCGATCTCAGGCCTTAATCTACATGTGTTGTTTTTTTGCAACGTGAGTCTGCACACATCAACAGCACATTTGAGTGTACTAAATGTTGACTTTTCATAGTGCTCTACTCTACGTATGAAGAGTGAGTGGCATTGGGACACAGGTGCTTTCATCATCACAACTTTGACTTAATCCAAGCACATTATCTGTGTATTTTTCAATTGCCACTCAATTACTTTTATTCCTACACATGCAACATAGGTCACCAAATGTTTTACTTAAAAAAAAAAAAAAAAAAGTTTTTACTTCATTCCCCAAAATGGCAGTAGCTAAACTGCAGCCAAAATCCTTTGGCATCCATTTATGGATCTGTGTTTGCAAAGTAGAGGGACTAGACGTTCTTGGCACGTTCAGGTCCCGGTTCCCTCAAGGTAACTGTCCTCTTCCAGCGAGGACAACCTCACATAAGGCAGTTTGTTAAAATTAGCCAGCGCTTCAGCGTGCTACCTCGCTGCCGCTCATTTCACTCATAACAGATGTTGAGACTGCTGTGTCCAAAGGAGGGGGAGGACGCTAATCTGCATAAACTGTCCTCTGTGACACAGATCTCTGATAGCTTTGCATTATAAGCTACACTGTTCGGATATGTAGTAGCCTGACCGTGTGATAACTGCTCTCACACTGGGTTAGCGATGGGCTACATCTAGAGGTCATCTGAACTGTGGATTGACGTCACTATAAAATGTTTTAGAGTTAAACTCTTTTTGAAGTTGACTTTGTGATGCAAATCCCCTCCAGATTTTAATATTAATTGCTTGTGACTAAGAACAGTATGATGTGTTAGCACAGTTTGATGGATATTTCTGTAGCTCTTTCATTGAATATGGCAAGCTGTCAGTTACATCTTGGTTCTGTTACAAGCAAGGACATGGGGTTGGAACTGCTCCAAAAGCCAGTCTAATCTATTAGCAAGAATAAGGCCTGTTTTAAAAGGATTCCCATGTCCTTCTACATTCATTTATTTTCTTTGACAGATGCGTTTGAACAAGAAACGCTAGTGTTTGTATGGTACATTCACATACACTCAGCTGCTAATTTATTAGGTACAGTCCTGCAATAAATTCTACCTGTATAAAGGTTATGATGTTCATTTTTTGTTGGAAAATTGTTTTACGGAGGTGTTGCTTCAACTTTATGGTCCCTCATTGATATAAATTATGTTCCTAATAAACTGGCAACTGAGTGTACATGCCTTGTGATGAATAGTTTTTCTGAACAGCACTGTTCCTCCTTCCTTAAACGTAGATTGTAAACAATGTAGATGTGTGTCACCTTCATCTAACTTCAATAGCCTGTGTACACGAATTCCTGGAAAAGCAACTGCACCAGTATTTCGAGACACTGTTCCATTTTTACATCCTATTTTCTGACCTTCCTTCCTCCTTCTTCCTCCCCCTGCTGCAGGCGTGGTGGAGGGAGACCTGGCAGCAATAGAAGCCTACAAGTCGTCCGGTGGTGACATCGCCCGGCAGCTCACTGCCGACGAGGTGCAGCTCCTCAACCGGTCCTCGGCGTTTGATGTAGGCTTCACCCTGGTTCATCTAGCCATCCGCTTCCAGAGGCAGGACATGCTGGCCATCCTGCTCACAGAGGTAAGCAAGCTTTAGATTTGTTTGCCTTCGCCACCCGACTGGAATTAAAGCTATACCATCTTATTTGACTAGCTTGTTCCTCGATTAAACCCTCTCTACACACATATAATGCACCACGCAGCAGAATCAGTGGTGGAATCAGATTTGAAATGTTCCTCATCCTATGCAGATTATAGAGTCTTTGCAGGAGTGCATTATACAAGGTCTTACAATAAAATTGGTTAATGTTACTCAAGAAAAAGTCAAGTGTTGTTGTAGTTTTGATGCAGTTCTGTACTCCTCTCCAACCTCGTTAGTCTATAATTGTTCTGCGCCAGAGTAGATGATATATAGCAGAAGCCTGTAATGCCTTTAATTACAGCAGAAGTGCACTTTAAGGATTAGGTGGAGGATTAGCCTGGCTGCAGTCCTACCACTGGTTCCTAATGGACGTGATGCCACAGAGCTGATGTGGTTTGCAAGGAGGGCAAGCAACGATTAGGAAGCCACAGAGGGCTGTACTGTGAAACAAGTCACTGAGGTTAGAAGAGAAAGATGCCCTCTTCACTAAGTATGGCATAACTTGATCCTCAATATAACAAATGCATACAACATGTAAAATATTATATTGCATTCTATTTGAGAAAATCCTGACAACAATTATCCCTATTGCCCATCTTTAATAAATGTACACGCAAGGATGTGGTTTATTCTCTTTTGTTTTTAAAATTGCCCAAAACATCTCTCATTTTTCAAATTGAAACATTGTTTATGATATACATTTATCACAAGTAGCTGATCATGCCTATGTCTGTCTATTTACTTCCAACTGCCTATTAATGTGTCTGTATGTCTTTTAGGTGAACCAGCAGGCGGCTAAGTGCATCCCTTCCATGGTGTGTCCCGAGCTGACGGAGCAGATCCGCAGGGAGATTGCAGCCTCACTACATCAACGCAAAGGAGACTTTGCCTGTTACTTCCTCACTGACCCGGTCACCTTCACCCTGCCCGCAGGTACCCACCATATCTTGATGATCACATCAGTTTGCTTTTGTACTTCCTTGCATATGTGCAGTCCTACACCTTCTCTTTTTTTATCCCAAAATAAATGTGGCTTTATTGTATTCCACTGATAGATTGTTTTTGCAGCCTCAAAAAGCACCTCAATTCAACAACAGCCACCTCAAAAAAAACTTTTAAAAAGTCTTAACATTTGTCTTTTTGAGGTCCTTACATGAAGATTGACACTAAATACTCTACGCTACTTTTTGTCTGCAAGGATATAATGGAAAAATAAGTAATTTTGTGATTGTACTCCTGTTTATTTTCCATGCAAATCTGTAGAAGTTTCCTCTAAACAGTGTAAATGTGCAGCATTGCAGTGTGTGATCTTGACTGTTTGTCCTCCTCACTGGAGAATTGAGAAGACTGACGGGGTAACCTCGTTGTGTAGCGAGTTGTTGCTCTGAGGAACAGCAGCTCAGTGTCCATGTCTCTGTGGCGCAATGTCTTCACTGAAATGACATGCACTTTGCTTTTCAGAGCTACCAGTTGTATTCTGATTCAGAGCTGCCAGTGCCGCTGGGATGAAAGATTATGCAGGCTTCACTGATAGATTAGAATTTTTTTTCAGGTTAATGCCAAGTATTTCTTTGCAGACTGAATTTGGCCAGAGGCCAGCTGCAAGGCGCTCTCCCTCAGTTTCTGTCTCTCCCTCTTTCAAACAAAGCCAGTGCCATTCACTATTGAGCCAGAGAATAGCCACTAGTGTTCTGGCTTTGTGTGTGCACAGTTCAATACACACAGAAACACAACATGCTGTACAGAGCTTGTGTTTACAGTGTGCCATTGACAAAATGTCAGCCAATGAATGGAATTGCGAAGAACATCCCCTCTGTGTGTCATTACTGTAGCGTTTTGGTTTCCCTCAGTGCAGTGCACCATTAGGGTTATAATGAGCATTAAAACATGATATCTTTCCCATATGTCTTTACAGATATAGAAGACTTGCCGCCTGCCGTCCAGGAGAAGCTGTTTGATGAGGTATTGGATCGAGATGTGCAGAAAGGTACCAAAGATTTATTCATTTTCATATCTGGTATCGGCACGTATCCCCAGTCTGCTTTTACTTTAAGTTTAATAAAATGTGTTATGTTGTGATGGGTTTTTGGTTTCCTGCGGTTCATGATCTGGCTGTGCCGTGGAAGGGACAACCCGCTCACCACCTCCCGCTTCATCTTATATCCCCTCTCTATTCAGGTTAACTGAGCTCACTGGTTTCCCTCCCTCACACTTAAGCAATTCCACACTCCCAGGACAGCTCTCTCTCTCTCTCTCTCTCTCTCTGTGTGTGTGTGTGGTGGGTGTGGTGTGTGTGTGAATACTTTTGCACATACATGTGCGCATGTGTGTTGTACTGAAGGTATCAGAGGAGCCTTGTGACCTATTTAAGCCTCTATAAACTGGGTTACTGATGAGAAGTGTTCTGGGTTTTTTGGTTGTTGCACAGAACATAGCTGAGGAATCAGTCGGTGTGTTTTTAATAATATTTCAGGAGAAAATAAAAATGCTGAAAATGCAGGTTATGCGACGCACAATTTGTTTCCATAACGACCAGCTGCAGCAGTTGCATATCTGAAACACTCGACGCAGCATCTATGCTCCCATGCTGAGTTTTTGTTACCAGATTAAGGACTATAAGCTTTACATTTTTTTCAACCCCCCTTTTTTAATTCTGGTTGTTCTCATAAACCCAGTCTTGTTTGTTCATTGGTCAGTTGGTCAGCTGAGGGGGGAAAAAAGCCATCTGTCATGTTTGTCTTTAATCTAAGTTTTGAATTAAAAATCCCCCTCTTTATTGGAGAAGTTCCCTGCAAAGTTAAACTAAAACAGGCCAGCTTGAACATGGAACCTGTCCTTTAAGTGGTGCCCTCGCCCCTCACTCATGCATTTTACCTGTCTGTCTGTCTGTCTGTCTGTCTGTCTGTCTGTCTGTCTGTCTGTCTGTCTGTCTGTCTGTCTGTCTGTCTGTCTGTCTGTCTGTCTGTCTGTCTGTCTGT
>CALSCE010000091.1:10927197-10961766 GCA_943593645.1 Bovichtus variegatus | reverse complement strand
TGTCTGTCTGTCTGTCTGTCTGTCTGTCTGTCTGTCTGTCTGTCTGTGTATAGAGTTGGAAGAGGAATCTCCTGTCATCAACTGGTCTCTGGAGCTCGGCACACGCCTGGACAGTCGTCTGTACGCCTTGTGGAACCGCACAGCCGGAGACTGTCTGTTGGACTCCGTTCTACAGGCCACCTGGGGCATCTATGACAAGGACTCTGTTCTCCGCAAGACCCTCCATGACAGCCTGCATGACTGCTCCCATTGGTGAGACACTCAACCCTGCACAGAGTCTCCATAGTCATATAATCCAAGAATTTTATGACTTAAAATATTGTAATGTATTATGCAAAATGTTTGAATCTTACAACAATTTGATACACTTACACATGAACACTCACCAAAATGTTGCATTTAAGTACAACATTCGTTAAGGACATTTTTTAACCACCAAATAATTCCTAAGTGTCAAATTTGAGCTAAGTCTAGGTTGCTGGAGTTATATTTCATTTCATAGGTTCAAGGGAATTTGGATGCATGTCCTAAATATTAGCTTAACAAGGTTGTCCTGGTTGTCTGCAGCCTGTGGGCTGTCAATGCAATCATGCCCTGCTGGCAGTTTTAGTGGTTGATAATTTGACTCGGAGGCTCAGCGGAGAAGCATTTCCTCAGGATATTTACATAATCCCCTCACACAGTCTTAATACAGGAGGTTTGATTACTTAGTAAATGTGAGACATGAAAGAGATGGGTTTTTTGTGTGTATTTTAGTAGGTTTTGTGGATGATTTTGTTTATTATGAATAACTAAGTGTATTTTTTGTTTATTTATTGTTTTAACTTGAGTCATCTGAATCAAGTGTTCCACAGGTCTTTGATGTGGTTATTCTTCGCAGTTGATTTCTGACATGAAATACTGTTTCATGACCGTTAAAATGTTTGTTCTCCACGCTCTACTTTCTGTCGGGAAAACTCTGGGTTGAGATGCTCTGTAGAAGAATAAATACTTTTGATTTTAATTAACTGAAATATTCTAATATGTAACTTTCTTTTTAGGTTTTACACGCGCTGGAAGGAGTGGGAGTCGTGGTACTCGCAGAGTTTCGGTTTGCATTTCTCCCTGCGAGAGGAGCAGTGGCAGGAGGACTGGGCGTTCATCCTGTCTCTGGCCAGCCAGGTAATTATGAGGTTCCTTCTGGATTACTCACTTCCTCTAATTCACTATCAATCGAAAGACAAATGATTGTGTGGTCGGTCTGTAGAGTAGTGTGTGAGCTTCTTAGAAATGTGTTGTGTGAGGGAATAGAAGCAATCCCACAGGCAAAATGGCAGCTTTGTGACCAAAAAGATCATTATTTTTTGTTGTTGGAAATTCAAATGTCATAGAAATGAAACGACATTCATTATTTATTGACTGCGACTTGTTTTTAGAAGATCATTAAACTGCCTGGCACACATTTAGAAATGCAGGAAGTTGACCTCCTAATTTCTTTTCCTATTGCACACAAAGAAAACACGTCTCCTTTTTTGGTTTTGGGGCCGCACACATATGTGTATGTATGTATGTATTCTTTCTATACTGTACTATACCATACTATGACTTTTGTATGGCATACTGTACTATGGATTTTTATGACTTTCTTTAACAACATTTTTTTTGGAATACTATGACGTTTTTTATGTTGTTTTTTTATGACACTATACTATGACTTTTTTATGCCATACTATACTATGTATTTTTTTTATGACACACTCTACTATGACTTTTTTATGCCATACTACACTGACGTTTTTATAACATTCCATACCATAATGACTTCTTTATGACAGATTGTACTATAATTTTTTTCTATAATTCTTATGGCATACTATACTGTTACTTTTTTTTATGACTTTTCTATGGCGTAATGTACTTTTGACTTTTTTAAATTCCTTTTTTGCTGAGAGGAGGAAGAAGGTTAAAAATAAAATTGCCCTTCACCTGTTTAAAGGCACCCTGTGGATGTTTCCTTATACCAAGCAGTTATTTTTACATTTATTGTTTTTCACCGAAACACGTGTGAATTCTTTTAGGCCGAACACACCTGCTGAATACATTCCTTTCCTTCAAAGAGCTTGAGATGCAAACAAAACAGCGACCCGCTCATCAAACATCGCTCCATACTAGCAGCCAAACACCTCCACAGGGGAACTCTTTTAAGTTGCTTTAAATTGACAGAAGTTGTCGCCATCTTTTGGTTTTCTAATGATTGTTCATTTACATGCCTGTCATGTCTTTTCACCGTAATTTGCGAAAGCACCCCATCTTAGAGTGGCATTCTTTAAAATGTCATTTAATGACCTGTAATTGCAGGCAGCGTAGGGGCATGTGCACACAGCAGTTCATCTTTCGTTGAAACAACACCACGTTCAAGTGGTTTTCGAAAATACTTGAGATGGAGAGACATTTTTTAACCGTATAATATACATATAAACACTTGTATATTAAAACTATTAATCCACATGGTGATTATAGAAGGTCTAAATATGGACGCCAAGTTGTAACTGCACAAATCCTCGAACACGCACTCGTACTGTAAATGCAGGAAATGGTGAAAGCAATTTAATACTCGGTGTGTATCAGCGCTGTCTTATCGTAATGCTTTTGGAGTGTTTCTCATTAACTTTCATGTCAGTAAAGGGAATTGAACTGAATGGGAGACGCAGTTGGGAGGTGGATGATGTGTGAATGACAGCGAAGACATAAGCAATTATTATAGATCCGCTAAGATGGAGTTGTAGCTAGACAGACAGCTCATCTGCTTGGATGGCACGCCTGCTGAGGCAGCGCTCCTTCCCAACACGTGACCTTAGGATTATAGGAATTTAGCGCAGAGAGCCACTCCACCGGTAGTATAAACAAACACAGCAAAAGCTGCCATGTGATAATCTCGTCTGAGGCTTTAACAGTGATGGAGAGATGAGATCCGAAGGATAAGATCAGCCTTTGTATATCCCACCCCATCCCATAATTGTGGACTATATTTAAAAGCAGTTATGCAGTCTGCTTTCTGCTCATTCAGATGGTGCAACTGAGAGATAAGAAGGAGTGGGGGGGGGGGGGCACAGATGTACTCAGAGCTGCAGCGTTGCATGTTTACAGTGTGCAGGACACTCTGTTATAAAATATGATCACAGAGTACTTGGCAGTCTCAGCACTCTTCACTGTTTTCAGTTGAATGTGTAATTGAGGGATGTCTATACGATAACAACTTCCGTCTGATGCGTATGATGTTTTTTTATGTTTCTCTTTTTCCTCCTCTTCCCCTCAGCCCGGGGCCAGCCTGGAGCAGACCCACATTTTTGTTCTCGCACACATTCTTCGCAGACCGATCATAGTCTACGGAGTGAAATACTACAAAAGTTTCCGTGGGGAAACGTTAGGATACACTCGTTTTCAAGGTGAGGCAGCATTTGGATACACGTTTTTTATTATAGAAATGTATATCTCCGTTTCCCTCTCTTTGGCGATAAGTGGTAATTGCAGGTGTGTTTTTTGATCTCACTTCACAGAGATACAAAGAGTGTTGCCTTTCCCGAGTAATGTCGCTACAGACACCCAGTTCGCAAAATACTGCAAATGCAAGGGCTTAACAGACATTTATTTAAATGAAAATCTTCAAGATTATTACTTTGGGAGGCCTGGGTTCACACAAATTAGTAATAGACATATATTTTTTTTATCTTTTTACCTGTTGTGGCATCTAGCCTTGCAGATAGTTTTGGTTTTATTTGCTGTTCACAAATAGTTTTCATTGGAACTACTTTTTCTCCTGCAGAAATAATAACAGCCCCCATAAAAATGGTTGACAAGTAAAAGATTGTTCGTGCTACCAGCTCCACAAATGAAATTCCAGTGACCTTTATTGTATTGGAGTACATGCAAAAGCAAGATGCCACTAGAAGTCACCAAGATTGATTTTTTTGTTTTTGGGGCGGGAATTTGGGATAAAATTAGCCTTTTAGGTAACTTGGGCTCACTCAGCATATTCTAACTCTGTACACCTACAACAGGGCAGGGGGGTATAATAAGGTCCATATAGTCTTGCTAATAACCTATTCGTAACTGGGCAGATACAAGCTGGAGTTGTATATCAAAAGGGAATGACAGTTGGGATGTAAAACAGAATATCTTTACCTCAGTCCGTCTGATGTACTGCCTGTCATTTCGCTGAATAAAATAACCTGAAGCGTCAGTACATATGCATTCAAATCATTATGCAGTCTGGCAGGTCACACTAGCCAGAGAATAACCAGGGAAGGTGTAGAATGTAGAGTAGGTGTAGAGTTTGCTTGAGTCTACATTGCACTCTCAGTGTCTGTAGTGTTTGTTTAGAGCAGGAAGTGAACCTGGCAGCAGCCGGAGGGGCGAGGGAGGGCGTACTCCTGCAGGGCACCAGGCTGCACCACAGAGCTGCTCTCTGCTCACAATGGGCCAGTTGTTCCCAGTCAGCTGAAACGCAGCCACTTCTGATGTCGGGTCAGATTTGAGTTGGCCCCGACGGACATTTAGACACAGTAATATGAGTATAGAGCTGCAGGGTCTGTTGCTCCCCAGGTGGCTTGATGGTAGGGGCGTGCAGAAGCTCGCAGCTGATCTGACTTTGTGTGCGTTTAGGTGTGTACCTGCCTCTGTTATGGGAGCAGAGTTTCTGCTGGAAGAGCCCCATCGCCCTGGGCTACACGCGGGGCCACTTCTCAGCCCTGGTGGCCATGGAGAACGACGGCTACGACAATCGCGGTGCAGGCGCCAACCTCAATACCGACGATGATGTCACGGTCACTTTCTTGCCACTGGTGGACAGCGAGAGGAAGCTGCTGCACATTCACTTCCTGTCTGCACAAGAGGTAGGGACTGATACTAAAAAATAAGAGCTCTAGATTTACACTTGTTTGGTATTTTACTATACTATACTATGAGTACATAGTTTTTATGACACACTAGACTTTTGAAAAAATGTTTTATGACATACTATACTATTGAATTTTTTTACTGACATACTATACTATGACTTTTTTATGAAATATATTTTTTATGACTTTTTTTATGGCAGATTATATAATACCCTTTTAATGATATTTTTATGGCATACTATACTAAGACTTTTTTTTTTTTGCTTGATGAAAAATAAAAAAGGTCCTTCTGTTTTAAATTGTTTTGTTTTTCAAAACAAAAGTTGGTAATGTTTAATATTAAAATAAAAAAACGTAAACTTTTTGATCGTGCTTACTAAAAGTACCATTTTACCATATAAAATGTGCAGGAAAATCTGAATATTTTCTCATCTGTGTTCGTCTCGCAGGCTAGTCACCATGCCAACTGTAAATGACAGTAGCCAGTGTCTTCATCAAACATCAAATCCGAGAGAAAATCATTTAAAATCAATGTTCTCCTCATAGAAAATGAGGGTATTTATGAGTGAAATTTTTTAAATAAAAAAAAAATGTATAGAAGAAGAATGAAAACGACGAGCAATTAGGTCCAGCACACAGTGAAGAGGATGTTTAGGTTTGTGATGCATCACTGTGGTCACCAGTCTTAAATATGTCATAACAAGTAAACTGCATGTTTGTCTGCGACTCAGATGGGCAACGAGGAGCAGCAGGAGAAGCTGCTGAGGGAATGGCTGGACTGCTGCGTGACAGAAGGAGGCATGCTGGCAGCCATGCAGAAGAGCTCTCGCCGCCGTAACCACCCCCTGGTCACCCAGATGGTGGAGAAGTGGTTGGACAGATACCGCCAGATCCGCCCCTGTGCCTCTCTGTCCGACGGCGAGGAAGAGGAGGACGAAGACGAGTGAGTGAGGAAGAAAGAGCTCTTACATCTGAGACTGGACACTGTAGGCTCTGGGAGAGTACCTACCTTACTATCTGTTTCTTTTTTTTTTTTTTTCTTTCTCCGACTGTTATATCTTTAACTTGTAATAATGCATGTGATGTGTGAGCTCCGTGATATATATATATATATATATATATATATATATAAAAAAAAAGATACCAGCACCGACGAACAGAATCCTGATTACTGCTCCTATGAAAGCACATCAAGTCCACTTAGTTTGCCTTCCTGTACTCAGAGTTCTCCTTATTTGTTATCAAAGTAATTATCCAGACCTGACAGAAATACTAAGACATATAGGAAATTATACCGTATTTAAGGAAATCCTTAAACTGCACTAGATGAGAAATCGAATTTACAGAATTGCCTGTTGCTTAAAACTGAGAGGATGCTGATCTTTGTGTGTATGTTAAGGTTTAAAGAGCACTTGTTTTTTTTCTGATTCCCTCTGCAAAACCCCTTCTGATGTTTGGATTTATTTATTTGTTTAGGAGATTT
Organism: Bovichtus variegatus; assembly: GCA_943593645.1. Taxonomy (NCBI): domain Eukaryota; kingdom Metazoa; phylum Chordata; class Actinopteri; order Perciformes; family Bovichtidae; genus Bovichtus; species Bovichtus variegatus. The sequence continues at coordinate 10,955,406 of CALSCE010000091.1, read as the reverse complement.
AGCGTGCGGAGGCGATACCTTTTTTTTTTTTTTTTTTTTTTTTTTTTTGTTCCGCCCCGTTTTATCTGTGTTCCGTTTGATCCGTTCAGTCTTGAAGTATTTTTATTTTGCACAGATGATACCTACATTCTGTGAGGGGAGGGGGAGGGGGGGGACATACAAGTTTACTGACATTTTTACGTGTGATTTAGTAGCTCATTGTCATGTTAAAGTGGGTGGAGGTGCTGCCGGTGGGGAAAAGAAAACCAAACACTCTGCCTCTTTCTATAGAGTGCATTAATATTAAATTTGACTCACTTGCATCCTCTTTGTTGCCATTGTTTGTTTCTTCTTGCCATAGCTGAAATTACTGTTTATAAAACATGCAGGGTGATGGTGAGTGGAAATGTTTTTCAAATTTCCACACGCGTCTAAATATAGTCCAGATCACTGTAGGACTGAAGTGTGAAGTTGTAGCCCGTTTGAAAATATCCCAAATCACACATTTTTATTTCTGCTATCACCCTATTGGGAGCGTCACGTGAATCAAAATCTCGATACAGAGTCGCTCTCCATTGTAACGAAGATGATCAATCAGTAGAAATGTGATATGCAATAAGCGGCAAAAGCATGAGATGCATACAACATCCAGACAATTTGCAAGAGATTTATCACATCAATGATAGTTTCTAGAACTACAGTGAGCTTTTCATTGACGACAAAAAAAATAAAAAATTATTATTATTAGTTAGATAATTACCAGCCTAATGGGATTACCTTGTACTCTTGAGATTTGACACTTTGTTGGTTTTACATTTTTTTGCTCCAATGTGGGTGTTATTGCATTTCTTTCCTTTTATCAGGACTTTTTTTTTTATATATATATATACACTTTGGTGCCCCCCCTGTGACAAAAGCTAAAACTAAGCATGACACAGATCATGTCAGGTTACATAAAAGGAACATATCTCATCAGAATCCGCTCCGGTAATAAAACATACGGGACAAGAAGTGTTAAAAATCAAGCTGGTACAGACAGCTGGTTCTCAGAATCATATCTTTTATTTGAACTGCACTGAATGCTAAATGTTCACCTTGTACAAGAAACAAATACAAATACTCACACTAAAAACAAAAACATACTGCTGGCTGCCTCTTCTGCTATTGTCGGGACACTAAGTAGGAGTTTCTGCTATTGCTCTGACAGAGTACAGGATGCCCCAAAGAACCTGGCCTTCAATAGAACAAAGAAAATATAAGAAGGAGGGAAGAGGGAGGGTGGATCACATAGGACTATGGTTATAGGAACATTTAACTAGGCAATACAAATCTAACAGGACTCTTCAAAACTCTTTAACACCAAAAACGTGGGATGCGCCTTGTATATAAAAATACCACAATGGAGAGGATGAGGGAGGAGAGAAAATATCCAGACTAACCAGATTAGTCTCATCTTTTTTTTTTTTTTTTTTTTTCTTTTTCTCAAAGACAAAATTCTGGGAATAAACAATATCAGCAAAAAAGTGTTTTCCTGAGTCATTAAGAAATGAAGTTTGCTTTAACCCTTTCCTGTCTTCAGTGTGAAATGTGCTCAAAGAAGGGGTCGCCGCTAAGTCCATATTAGTTGTCCATTGGCTGTCATCAGAAAATGTCCGTTTGTCGACAGAAGAATCAGATGCAGTCTTGATTCTTTTCTTTTTTTTTTACGACTTCGAAACAACTGTTTCCTTTGTCACAGCTCAGTCACACTGACACGTCACCAACTCTTAACAGCTCAAGAGAAAAGTTAAATACTTAGCCGGCAGCTCCCCTCCAAATCCATTTAATCTCAAAACTCAGCTACATTCAATTGTATAAAGTGAATGTTTTGTTAAGTGTTAACCACTGACAGCTTAAAAAAAAAAAAAAATTCACACAAATTATAATGGAGCAACTTATGGTCTTTATGGTGAAGAAGAAATCCCTCACGCTGTGTAGAAGTGCCCTCAAGTGGTGAAATCTTGTAACTGCAACAGCTGTTCATATGTATTATTGCCAGGAAAGGGTTAAAACCCACTCTAGATTACTATAACTGATGAGCAATCTTTTCCTTTTGTTTGACGAATGATAAATATATATAGTCAATAATCCATTTTTAGTCATTCACACTGAAGATTGAAAGAAAAAAATAATTCTCTTCCGAGGCATAATGAGGGGCCTAAACAACACACATTAGTTACATAAAGAGGGTTGGAGAGGTGGGGAGGATCAGGGGGGAGTCGGGAAGAGGGGGAGATAAGGTCCAGTAGCACATGATGCCAGAGTTTTTTCTCTTGTTCGCCCATTGGTGTGTTGAGATGTGGGCCTTCGTTTCCCATGAGCTCCGAGGTGTAGAGGGGCGGAACAGAGTCTCATCGGGTAATCCCGGAGCGCTAAAAACACTGGACTCTGTGTCCACAATCATAGGCATGTCCCCGAAGAAAAAAACAACAAAAAAACCCATCATCATCAAAGAGTAAAGTCGGTACTGAACCCAAAGAGACAGAGAGTAAAAACTAAAACGTTAAAAGTACAAATTCCCCGGAACACTTCCTTTGTTCCCAGTTGCTGGCTGGTTTAACAGGCAGCCGCTTGTGTTGTTTCACTGTCTCTTGGTCCCAGTTGGTCGGTTGCTTTGTGATTGGTTGGTTATGAGTGTCGACAGGTCGGGGGAGATGTTGCCGTTTGTATCCCTTCTGCTGCTATTGCTCGGTGAGGTGCTCTCTGGTCTCGCCGTGTTTGGAGGGCTGGTTGGGCGACGGGGCCTGGGAGGGGTGTGTACCAGAGGGCAGGGTGTGGGCGATGGGCACCCCACCTGGCACCATGCCCTCTAACGCCCCTGGCATGCCACCCGGAGCCACTCCAACTACGCCCGGCGGGTATCTGGGGAAGGGGAAGGTGAGAGGTTAGTGTCGCAGAAGGTGTGACTCCCAGAGTGGGAGAAGTGTTGACTAGCTCACATTCCCAACACCGTGAAAGATTCTCTGAACAGTCCTGACATGTAGTGACTACTGGCTCTTTTCCACCACAGGAACCTTTTAAGGAAACAATTAAGAATTATTGAGCTGCATTTCCGACTGTTAAAGGTTCCTGCTGCTGTACTTTGCGACGGTTTAAGATTTTTTTTAGGGTTGAATTATTTATTTATTATTTTTACTAAAAAGTCAAAGGCCATATTATGCCATAAAAAGTACAAAAAAGTCCAACTATGTCATAAAAAAGTAAAAATAAAGGACAGTAATAAAAATAGTAAATGTATAGCATGTCGTATCAAATCATAGTATATGTCATGGCCGTCACTGTCGCAGAGCCAAAAAATTGTTAGTATATTAGAGCTAAAAGGATAAGCCGCCTAATCAATTTGTAAAGTGACAGACAAAAAAAATATTTCCCTTCAATTAATGACTTTATTAACGATATCAATTATCAAAAAAGAATTTCCATCAACTTATTGTTTCAGCACTAAAAACATGCATCTCAAGCAAAGATAAAAATGTTACAATCATTAAACGTTATAACTTGCCTAATCTGTATTATCTTTTTTAAAAATAGGCTAGAAGCACAAACTGAAATTCAGAAAAGGGACTTTGAATTCCTGATTTAGTTCCTGGGACTATTTGGTGGAGAAGAGCCATTATATTACAATATTCTGGCAAAAAAAATTGGGAGGACAATCCCAATAATATAGAGCCCCTGAAGGGTCACAGTGGGAAACTCTTTCCTGAACTACTTTTGTTTTACTCCACAACACATTTTGCATTCCTCCTGATCCACAGAGAAAGGCTGAGCTGTAATATAATATAGTATTATGTTGTAGATCGCAAACCTTCAACCTTTTACTGCATCAAGTGCACGTCTGCGCCACGATAATAGATAACTAGCGTTAGTTTATAATTGTGCAAGAAATAATAATACTTTGATACAAAAACATTGGGCTTGTAACAGGAACATGCACTACATGCAGGGGTTGTGTGTGTGCAGGGAATTGATGTGGTTGTGTTGGCTGAGTGTTTTGTATTGAAGCTATTGTTTTAAGAGAGCAGACGGAATAACGCGATATAATAAAGTGAATAATGCAAAGTGTTGCGTCATCTCCTTTCTGTAGTATCTGCAGTGTGTCATAACTGGACCAACACACTAACTATGTTCCCAGAAAAATTAATAAATTCCCACTGTGACGCCTCAGGGGCTCCTTACAATAACACCATTCAACCAAAGAGGAGGGAAAAGGACAATACAGTTCAGAGACGTTAAATCCAACAGAACCTGCCCGAAAATCCAAAGAAAAGAAGGAAAGCACGAAGCATGACTCCATCCATGAAACTGCCTCTGAATGGCTTTAGGTCATGCTTACTGGACACTCAAAACCCACATTCTCTGCCATCCATCTCTACTCCGTGTTCAGTCAAACAGGTGAGTACTGGGGAAATTATAGAAGGGACACACATCACGTGAGCTAGGTCAGAGGGTCTTATCCGGGACCTCCAGACAAGAGGCTGTTGGCCCGGATGGTCGTATTTACCTGCTCCTGATCTAGGCAATAATTTTGTCTTGGGGGACACCGGATGTTATGCCCGAAAGAGTTTGGTTCACTTGGCTGCGTGAAAAGAAGCACATGGAGGCGGACATGCTGAGATCAGGAAGAGCCCACAGGTGGGCAAATGATTACCTTTCTACTACTACAGAGGACAGTTAGCAAGGGGACAGGGCACTAGCATCTACAGCACAGCACTGAGTTCATCGATAACTTGTGAATAACTTTGCTACATTATTACCAATTCAAGAAAGAATATTGTAAAACTTAAGGGGGAAAAGGGAATACAGATGGCATTTTTTAGGATTTCCTCATTAACATAGCAAGAAAGAAAAAGTAATTGGGACAGTAATAGCAACAAAATCTCATTTTTATAAATAATCTATCATATATTGTGTAGTTTATGACTTGTCCACAACACACCCATTGGTTTTTTCCCCAAAAATAATTAATGAAATACACTAAAACAAAAAAAGCACCCAAAGGGCTACAGAATACTTTGATAAACATTTCATATTTACTGACACATAAAACACAATTCTACAGCAATGCAGGGCAGCTCTTTTATTTTTCTTGTGAAATGGCAGGTTTGGGATGTTGCTAGCCCTCTGCATGTTCAGTCCCTACCTGTAGGCGGCACCGTTGAGCTCAGGGTGAACGCCTGGTTGATCCATAACTGCCCATGGTGCCGTGGTGACGAAGAACTCCTTGTTGACGCAGTTTCTTAAGCTGTCAGGGATACGGCCTGTCATATGAACACACACGCGCACACACACACACGCACGCACACGCACGGTTCAAAGCATAAATCACACACACTAACAGACTTCTTACAGTGGCTGGGTGACCAGACGACGGCAAAGTGTTAATGAGCTCAGACTGACAAACATATCAGGCTTGGATCCACAAATGCAAATTAAGATCATTTAACAATCTGGATGTTTTCTGGCAGGCCCGGCCCCTGGGCCCCGCTCCGCTCTGTTCAGCGTCAGGGAGCTAATGATGACATCTATTAAGAGGTCCAGATTTAATAAAGGCTGCCCAGGGCCTATTGAAGTGGAAATGTGACATCTGGGAGAGAAAGACGTGCAACAGGTCACATAGTAGGCTGAGGCGGAGGCACGGGGTGGAGGGGGTGGGGCGGGGGGGTTGTGAGCCTGATTATGAAGCGGTGGAAGGTAGGAGAAGGGTTTAATGTTGGGTTTGTCCGATGTTGAGACTGAGATGAACAGATTTCTTTATTTATGTGACTGCGTACCGGTGATGGCTCTTCGGATCTCGGTGGCGGCTGCCTCCCTCATCTCCAGAGAGGCCTGCTCACTGTACCAGGCTGTGTGCGGTGTGCAGATCAGGTTCGGAGCGTCTTTCAGCGAGCCCTGGGCAAAACTACAACACACGCAGAGGGGAAGAAAAAGAACAAGCGATAAGGAGGCATTTCATAAAGGAGACTGGAGCGAGGGCGGCCAAAGCTGCGCTGTTGTGAATTATGATGAATAAAATGAGAGATGTCCATTCTCTCCAATGGTCACAAAGAGTCCCCGTCCATTTAATGTGTTCCGCTGGTCGTCACTTCATTTGGATGTTCGAGCTTCACTGTGCAGAATGATGAATGTGTTTTCACATCTGCTGAAGAGGGAAAGTGCTGAAAGCCGATCCCTCCAGCACACCGAGAAGAGACTTCACGGCGAAGAAAGAAACATCTCGCGTCCCCGCAGTTTAATTAATTAAATGAACTATATTTGCATAGTCATAGATTTATTTATTTATTTTGTTTAATGAGGGTGAAGCAGTAGATGTCATTTTAAATGTTCGTGAACCAGATAAAAGTTTTTCTGCGTAAAAACAACAACATATCTGACACATTATTATTCAAAGCATTTGTATTTTTATGACTTAAAGCATGTCTAGGGGATCATTACGTTTTTAATGCTCACATGATGGCAACATTGAAAAATGTGAGGAATGGCAAATGGCAACGAGAGGGCTTTAGTCAAATAAATGACAGCTTAGCATCGACAATCCAAAAGTTGTTTAGTTTTACAGCCGACAGCTGAACAGTGACAGTGCATATTCTGAAATGGAGATATTATCTGTCCACTGAGCCCCATCACACCTGCTATCACTAGTTGGTGGATTAAAATATTGCCATGGGCATTTCTTTGTTTTTTTGCTTTGTGTGAGAGTATCAATTATGGCAGACAGTATTCGTTATTGGGCCAATCAGAAAGCCCATTCATGTGCATCAACTCATTTTATATTGTGACTAGTTTTTCCTTTGAAAAAACAAATAAATGAAAAACGCAAAATGTTTGTGTACGATTTTGCCTGACAAATGTCTGGAAACATGGCCAACGGTAGAAAATGTCAGATCTGTTATTCACACATGCCACGATCTTTTCCAAAACGTCCTTTTCTCCTCCTCTCTGTCCTCTCATGTGGCATTAAACAACAGATCAGTTCCAACTCCCTCTCCCATGTGTGTGTGTGTGTGTGTGTGTGTGTGTGTGTGTGTGTGTAAGGCGCCCTGAATCAGTGTTGTGTCGTGTAGGATAGAGGGTCAAAGTTATGAAACACTCCCCTGTTGGCATATTGGGTCAGCGGAGCATGAGCTCCAGCTTCATCGGGCTGGGTTTCAGTCTTCTCTAGCAGCCAGTCAGCTGAGCAACCGGCCAGAAACAAGCAGCCTCCAAACTCCCTAACTGCCTCTGATGCGTGAACAACACATCAACACCCGTCGCCCCCCTGAGATGGGGAACATGGTTCTTAGAAAGGTGGAAAACTGGGAGGCGTGTCAAGCTGTTTGCCCTCTGGTGCAAGAAGGAGAGGAAATAAAAACGGAGATTGTGGCTGAAAGCTGCAGTACAGTGACGGGACAGCAGGATGAGGGGGGGGGTGATGTTTTGGTGGTAAAGTACATGATTTTTAACTAATATAAATTGTCCTGATACAGGCCTGTTGGAGAGGACACACTCTTTGTTGCACCTCTCCACGCTCCACCGGCACTTTTAGCTGTATTTAGTTTCCTCTGACGGGAATAAAGGAAGCGCTCCATCTCCTGAATTCCATTACCTTCAGTGCCTTGAAGGAGCCTTTTAGAAGAGTATGAGGTGTCTTTAACTCGTCATATGTCTGCCATTGTTTCTGTCTGCCTGTCTTTCTCTTCAGCTGTTTAAGGTTCTCTGTCTCTTTCACTGTGTGTAATGTGTTGCTTTCTTTCCCTTCCTGCGCAGCCATCTATTTCCTTGTCTGGATCTGTCTCTCTAAGTGAAGCATTCATCTGTCTGGCTTTGAGAGGGATTTGTGTGTGTGTGTGTGTGTGTCTGTGCACTTACGTAAAGGGCTCCGTCTCATGGACGTCCAAGGCGGCTCCACGTATCCTGCCCTCCTTCAGTGCCTGGGCAAGGGCCTTCTCATCCACCAGGCCTCCCCGCGCAGTGTTGACCAGGAACGCACCCTGACGCATCTGCAGTGCACAAGATGCATAAATACAAAACAAATCAACCAGTCAATCAGAAAAACAGAGATACAGCCAGTTATTTACAGACAAATGACCAGATGTGGGTGTGTTTTGTGTGTCTGTCAGCCTGACAGTCAAATGAATCTGTCTGATCTAAGGCGGGACATCAATCTGGATCGGATGTCTGCATTTAAGGGTCTTTAAGCATATTACACGGCACGGAAATTGAGACGGGAAAGAAATCTGTGACACCTTTGTTGTGCCTGACACCTGAAAGATCTGGGAGACAGGCAGCACCTGGGAAAAATACTGTCAGATGTGGGATAGAGAAGAGTCTTTATCCAAAAGCAGGAGATGAAATGAAGGATGAGGGGTGAGCTGAAAGATGAGGCAGTGCCACCACCCCATGCTGCTTTGGTGGGGAGGGGGGGGGGGGGAAAAAAAAGGCACAACAAAAAGTGTAAGAGGGAGGAAGAAAAAAAAAAAATAAATCAAATGAATATGCTTAGAAGAAAGTAATCCCTTAATCTTGACAAAAGCTGAAATCCAGGGGCATGAAAAGCCTTTACGCTGGCAGGCAGTCTTTTATTAGGCCTTGGTGGTTCACACACACACACACACACACACACACACACACACACACACACACGTTTCCACTTTAGAAGCCGAGAGCGACTGCCAAGATTTTTGGTGAGGAAAGAGAGGAAAGTGTTCTTTCATTGCAGCACTTAAGAGGCAGCTGAGAATCATAAGCTTTGGAAAAGACACACGGTTAACTAGGTTAGGCTATTACCCTACGCCCACTTGTGTTTGTCTCCTCACATATTGTAACTCACAAATTTGCGGAAAGAAGGACACAGGAGAAGCAAGACAAAGAGAATACCAGCGAGTGGCGACACGGGGAGAAGTCGGCAGAGGGGAGACGTGTCTTCAGCCTGTGTAGTTCCACGGCCTCCCTGCAGGTGTCACCCCGGGCAGCGTATCGGAGTGCAGTTATTGACTCAGAGAACAGCACTTTCCCCCTCACAGTGCTCTCAGCCCCCTGCTGCGCAGTCTAGTCGATATATTTGCTGTAGCCGTGGGCTGGTGCTAATTGCATTTGACAGAGCAAAGGAATGAATTTGTGTCCAGCTTTGGTTGGGCTTAAGATAAAGAGCAGGCAATGTGCAGGCAGGAAGGCTTTTTCCTCTCTTCTTTTTTTCTACCCCCTCTCTCTTTCCACAGACTATAATGCTCTTTAGGACAGCCTCCAGGCTGACAGAGTGATAATACAGCGGCGGCTCTGCTTGTCTACCTGCTAGATAGCACTGCATTAAGCCCAGGTCAGGACACAGCTGTTCAATGGGATGTTCCGCTCTGTCTGGATGCCACGTTTTTTTGCGAACGTACCTGTTTGATGGTGAAGTCGTTGATGAGGTGGTGGTTGTGTTCGTTCAGGTTGCAGTGCAGGGAGACGCAGTCGCTCTGGTAGAGCAGGTCCTGCAGGGTGTAGACGCGCTGGACGCCCAGCGAGCGCTCCAGGCCGTCCTGCAGGTAGGGGTCGTAGAAGATGACGTTGAAGCCGAAAACCTTGGCCCGCACCGCCACCGCCTGGCCCGAACGACCTGAAGACACACACGTCTAATGTCACAAACTGTCTTTATTATTACTACAACTACTAACTATTATGATTTTAACTCGCATATTTACTTTAGTAAGCATAAATGATGTCATATCAAGGAAGTAAATGGCCGTGAACGAGAGACGTCTATAAGAAATGATAAGAGATTTGTTGTTGGAAAGAAAATGATTAATTAGTGATAAGTGGCGGAGGCCTGATGGAGAAATAATTCCGCAGGAAGAGGACAATGTGAGGTAGCTGGTTTCTCGTGGAGGCTGCGAGACGGTGAATCAGAAACTGAATCTGTAACATATTAGCCTCTTCCTCCGTCTCTCACAGCCATTTGTTGTGTAGGCTGCGAGTCTCCGCTCTGTTGCTGGAGAGGCCCGCTCCTGTTCAGCAGCAGCTGCTGCAAGAGGGTGATGGAGATTTGGATGGGTGAAAAGGATCCAGAAAGGTCCTTTACACTCTCAAAGCCCTCTCTCTGTGATGAAGCATTACCTCCTGCTCTTAGGCTCTAAAGTCCAGGAGAATCAGGCTGAGACTTAAGAGACTGAAGACTAAAGACTCTAAATTCTTAAGCAATCACACAGTCTATTTTGAACCCTACAATCAACTTTTTGATTATGGTAAAAATCAAACTTCCCTGCAGTGCTGTATCTATTTTTCAACTAGCCCTGTGTACTCCCGCTTCAGTTACTATATTTATTCACATCGTTTGACCACTCACCGAGTAGAAAGTATGAACTTGTTGCATTCAGCTGCAGGTTATAAGTGCAGATTGAAATAGCAATGAAACGATCAGCAGCAGCAGCATCAGCAGCAGCATCAGCATCAGCATCAGCAGCAGCATCAGCATCAGCAGTATCAGCAGCAGCATGGAAATGAGTTTTTCAGTGTGAAACAGACCCGTTCGTCTTGTGGCTTCAGTTGAATCTGATTTACCAAAGCTGTTTCTGCAACAATTTCCTGCCTGCGTGATGGTTAGAAAATTGGTGCAAAGTGGTGGATTTAGAGGGACCTGGCATCTCTTTGATTTTGAGGGTTTTACAATAAAGCCTAGTGTTGACAGATGATGTTTTATGTATCTGCAACCATCTCTAATTCCAAATGATGTTCTGTAGCACTAGAAACTATTAGGAAAACTATTACGGTTTTTTGTGTGGATTTTTCCTTTCATGCGGAGATACCGGGGAATCAAAAACGTTTGTTCCCTTCTTGTATTTGTAGGCCCCCCTCTCCCTACCTTCCCACAGCAATCAATGCCACTAAAAGAGAGAATCGACTGTAACCAGAGGGTCTCCTGCAAAACTCTTGATGGCAGACTTTTGCTTTGTGTTGTTCATTTATCCACAGTCAAAGGGTGGGGACTCAATTCTGAGGCCACAACACACATTTTTATTTTACTTTTTTTTTTAATATTTTTTTTAAAAAATCAACTCTGTCCCACCTGGTGGCGATGCGGCAGATGAGGTGGCGATTGGTCAAGGCCAACATGAAGGAAAGAACGCTGCTTTTGTAAAACAGCCCATTCAGAGTCAATGTGTGCAGCTGGCAGTCAAAAAAATGGTTGGTTGGGGTCTTGTGCTGTTGCTGCGGATTTGTCCTGAACAGATTATTATATTGGTGAATTTCCTAACTTTGCACCTGCTAGAGCTTGGCGATAGGGTTGAAATCAGTAACATGATATTATTATTTTTTAATTCCATTATCAATATACAGTATATCATGATATCGCAAATGCAAAAATAGCATACTGCGAAAGCTAACTCCATCCAGCATAACTCCATCCAGCATAACTCCATCCAGCATAACTCCATCCACTGAAGAAGAACATGCGATACAGTTGAACGCTCCCGAAGAAACTAGTAAGTGGACCTTTAGAAAATCATTAAATCGGACAATAGAAATGATCAAGTCATATTGACTGAAAAATTATTAACAGTAATATTGAATTATCTGACTAACCAAACCCACCCAGTCTCATATTAAGTGCCAGGCGGGACGAGTGACATACGGATGAACTTTATTCCTAAATATTTTCAGTAATAATAATTTATACTATTTTTTCTCCATATTGCCCAGTAGGAATGTCACAAAACCAGAAATTAAGTAGTCGATACCAATACCAGTGAAATTCCACAATCCTCCACAATTCGATACCACGGTAAAAAGCAAAAACAAAACAATAATTTCCATATAGCCTACTGCAACATACACTCCTTTATTACGTTTGTATACTGTTTTTTGTTAGGAAGTTAAACAGATCATACTTCCCTGTTTGTTATCTATTTTATATTGCTGTGAAAACATCTCCTTCAAACAACTGTGTTTATTCAAAATTACATTTGAACACATCACGATAACATTATAATTGACCTTCACCCAATACTAATTTTTACTGAATAGAGCTTGAACACACCACAATGCAAGTCGACGGCACCTTCACTTTTAACGCGTCGACGAGAAGCCATTAGTCTTGAGCCCCCGGATGTGTACCGTAATTATGGTATTGACCTGAATGGTACTGAATTATTAGTTCCCTATCACCAGACCTAATTGTATTCATAATAACTATGACACAAAAACAAAATACAGTGGGTAACACCTGTTACACCTTATACATTTTCAGATTAAATTCAAATTAGGCAAAATCTCCACTCCATTTACCTCAGGTTTTGCTCACAATTTATCCTATAAATCCTCCTTTAAGCTGAAGGAAAAGGTGGCTTTATTCCTTAGATAAAGTATCATCATTTAAAAGTATCATTCTGTGATCATTTAACCATAAATGTGAAGACAAGGGAATTCAACATACTTATTTCTAAAAATGGAATCTCATTGATAGCGCAAAACTAGTAGTAGTAGTAGTAAGTGATAGCCAAATCAATACCATTACAAATGAATGTATTCTTAAGCAGCCCAGTGTAAAGGAATAACACCTTGGCGTGATTGGTACTTGAAGTACTCCTGAGTCTATTGTTTCCCCAGAGCCAGAGTTTTTTTTCCTCCCCCCCCCCCCATTCTGTGTGTTTGCAGCCTGCAGAGTTGTGCAGTTGGCTGTATGTGCACAGTCCTACAAACAAACACCAGGAGGCCTTCGCTCTCCCCAACCTCCCGCTGACAATGGACATTGTTTTGGAGATGGCTTTTGCCAGAAAGACTGGGAGAGGAAGCTGGAGGTGGGAGGATTCAGTGAGAAAGAGATAGATTGGGGGGGAATTCTCCCTGGCAGGACCTGCTGTTTGGGCACAGTAAGTCTAGGAGGCTGTCTGGGGCCTGTAGGGGGGGAGGAGGATGCGTGTTTGTGTGTGTGGGGAGTGCATGTGGACACAGAGATAAGGTGGCACTCTGGAAAAGGATTTTGAGAAGACAAAGCGTCTGTCAGCCCACTAATGCTGAGACAGGGTGGAATGATGCACAAACACACACAATTGGCATTAAGAACAGGTGCAGAGAGGGAAAACACACGGTAACAAACACACACAGGCAGAATCCAGTCTACCATGAGGGGCCTGATTATGGCAGGGCAAGGTGTCGAGGGACCGCAGTGACAGAGAAGAAGCGTGGAAAACAGAAGAAGAGAGAATAATGGAGATATAATGGTGAGCATTAGAGCGGTGGGATGAGAGAACAGTGTGGCAGAGAAAAGGAAAGCCAGCCCGGAGGGAGGCGAAACAGACAACCTTGAGATAATCTGTGGGACGGGCAGAGGGAGAAAAATAACCTTATCAGGGCAGGAAAACAGAAGGCACAGTGAGCGGTGAGAGGATATGAAAACACAGAACAGAGGGCAAGAAAAAGCAGTGGGAAAAAATGACAACAGAACTAAGAGGAAAGGTAAAAAGTAACTGCAGAATAAATTATACTAACCGAAGCCGATGAGGCCAAGGGTTTCCCCACGGATGCGGGCGGCGCCGGACGCCACCTCGCGGATCTGCTCCACGCTCTGGACCCGCGTGCCCTCCCGGAGAGCCTGGTAGAGCCAGGTGTTTCGCCGGTAAAGGTTGAGGATGTGGCACAGGGTGGAGTCTGCCGTCTCCTCCACAGCTGCCGAGGGAATGTTGCACACAGCAATGCCTAAAGAAAGAACAACAAACGCACACAAAGCAGAGCAGTTGGAAATGAATCTAGTTCGGTTTAAAACTAAAATAGGCCTGAAATCAATATCAACATTTTAATAACTGCAGTATTTTTCAAAAAGATAATGGGAGAATGAGATATGAGTAAATTCAGGCCAGTAAGAGATTCAAAAAGGTGTCAATTTGTAAGAAGTGGTTTATTGTCCGGCTACCAATATGCATCACAACATGGCAATTTTATGCAAAAACACATATACTGTAAAATCATAAAATGTATGTTAAATGTAATTAATCTGTGTTGCACTGGAACTAAGACTAAAGAGGCAAACATTGCAACACTTTTGCACATTGCAATTGTTTTTTTTTGCAATTTGCCTAGAATGAGCAAGTTGGGCAACAGAATTTTTATAATATGATAACATAGATTTAATCATAATATGATCCCACTTAAAGTCAAGATAATATAATAAATTGAATTACTTCTGAGCACTATTGTTTCTATACTTATGTGCACAGGCATAATAAAGCAAGTTTTAGACATTTTGTCCAGATCTCCTCCAGCAGAATGCTCATAATTGTGTTACGTTCAGAGTATTCAAACTTCTGACCTTGTGGTATTACCTTGTCTATCCTCCAACAACACAAAGATTTCCATTATCGACACTTAAGCACTTCTGCCTGCCCTTGCTCTCCTCTAATGTCCTTATCCCACTCTGTATCTCAGAGTAACAGCACAGCCGTCTATGGACTGCAAAAAAAAAAAAAAAAGAAAAAAAAAAGAAAAAAAAAAAGCCAGAGCGCGCTCAATCAATGACCCCTTTTCTTTTCCCCGAGAACAGCCGCCATATCAGCGCCGCCTTCTCCAGGCACGATAGCTTTTGACTCCTGCGTTGCGAGGCAGAGCGCCTTCGGTGAGTGGGTGGCAGTTAGACACAGTATCTCGTATTGGCAGGAAAATGGCAGCTTTGTCAACTGTAAGGGCTGTTTGAGCCACCAGCCTGCTGATATAAGCCTGGGTGGTGGTACAGAGAGAAGACTGAACTCTCCTCTCTCTGTGCGTCTTTCCCTTTCCGTCTCTTTGAACATTCTGGCTCACAGTGGGAAGTCCGCCATTCCTCTGACTCTTTAATTCAGCCTTTGAAAATACATACAGTACAAACACGAAGAAACGGTTAACATGCTGTCTTATAGCGGTCCACCTTTAGGGAAACTCACTCCATATAAATGGGATCCGTAATGTGACTAACGCACAATTTCTGCTCTGTATTCTGGGATACATACAGCAACACTAAACACCATGCTTATGAGTCAATACTGTTTATGTTTATGACAGAGTTCGTACCCAGCTCTCCAGCAGCCTTGATGTCGATGTTGTCGTAGCCGCTCCCGATGCGGATGATGATGCGTAGGGCTTTGAACTTTTCCAGGTCCTCTCTGGTCAGGGTGATGGTGTGGTACATCATGGCTCCCACTGCTTCATTGAGCACCTGCAGGAACACACATTCATAAAGTTTTAGGGCCGCACCATTGAATCGATTATTAAAATCGCTATCACGATTTTGGCTTCCTACAATTTTATGTGCATGATTGGGTGTGATATTGACGTTTAAAATGCGTGGTAAACTCTGAGAAAAATCCACTGCATTTCAAATGAAGCACTTCTTAAACTAACAGCCAGACATCGGGGGACGATTAAGATGCTTCGAAGAGTAATATACAACAGAGAGCAGACGGGCAAAACAAAAATGCACTAAATTCATGTCAGGAAGAAGCTTATTTAAAGTCTTATTTAGATGCAAAGATGTGTTAATGAGCAGGAGTGCAGCACAACGTGAAAGTGAAAGCAGTGCTCCCTTGATTTAGTTTTGGGTAAAAAGTTTTGGTAGAATTTTATTAAGATTTTGCTTCCAGCAGATGCACTGTGAATAAGGACCAGTCTTATTTTAGCAGGAATGTAGCACCACATGGAAGTGAAAGCAGTGCTGTTTATTTAAATGTGAAAGTGCAAAAAACAATGATGTCCCTAAAAGTAATGAATAGTCGTGATAAATAATCTTGATCTAAATGTTAATCAAAAATAAATCGCGATTTCCATTTTGGCCGTAATTGCGCAGACCTACAAAGTTTTGTGTGAAAACTGAATTAAATGTTTTCTCAATGAGAGCATTTCATTAATTAATCTGCCTTCCTTTTGTACATTTTTTTTTTTTTTTATCATTTTGTCTATTCATTCATTCACGCAGCCCACGACGCAACACGGCCATTAGTCCATTTGAGTTAATAGGAACTCATGACAATCACAAGATCACATTCCTTCCAGAGGAGCCATGAAAATCACATCTGCCATGACTCCGGACACTTAAGAAAACGTTTGAGATTTCACAGCGAGGAGAACTACAGACATCACATGGTCGCCAGCCGCATTGACACACTGTCTTTTTACAGACCTGCGCTGAAGTGGAACAAGTCATTATATTATCTCGGAGGGACTGCTGTTCCGCATGGTCATCACAATTACACTCAGACTCGGGGGGTGGGGGGGGGTGGGGGTTTATGGACAAAGGATCTGGGCAATTGTCTGGACAGAGAGGTCAAGGCAACTGCTGATTGCAGGATAAACCTTAAGAGATGACAGCATGTGATAGGTCAAAAAAATGGCTGCATTGACCCATTTGTACCTTCTCCGTTAAAAGATATTTCAACCTTTTTTTTCGTGTACACATTTTTGTTAGTCAATGAATGTGATCTATTGTGCAGATTGTAAAACCCTCTGAGACAAACTTGCAAGTATGGCTGTATAAATCAATTTTACTTGACTTGTATTACAACTAAAAGTTGCCAAAGGGAGATTAGAAAGTGTTTCAGACAAGACAAATGTGGAATCTCAAACTACACTCCCCGAATAATGTCACCAACCCTAAAATGCACCCGAAACGAGAAACGGCAAATAACTCTGCTTGAAAATTGAACTTGAATCTGTTTAGGGGGAAATGGACATGGATTACCAACTCATCTTAATTCAAGTAATCCAGAGGGGGGAAAAAAAGGTTTTACATGTCACAGTTTAGGAATTATGTGCCACAATATACAGTGCTTAATAAATATGGTGCTGTTTAGTCCTAAATCAAATCTGTTGTTCCTTGCCTCGTAACCTAACTTTCCTCCAAATTGAATTCAAATCTGTTTTTTCAAGTTTCTGAGATCTCCTGCTAAAAAAAACAACAAACAACCAAAGACAAACCCTTCTTGGTGAAGAAAATCACAACATGTTCTCCTCGGGATAAAAACAAGTCTGAATTCAGTCACCTCGGGAGGGCGTCACTGTGAAACGCTGCTCCTCTGCTACTTGACATGGACAAGGTGACCTGGCCTGTGATTCAGTCTGATGTGGATCTAAACTATTCCCCCTCAGTATCAGCCGCAGACCCTGTCAGCGCCTAAATAACTGCTCTGCATTCACCTCCAGCCAAACTGCATTAGCTTTCCTGTGATTAGCAGATTAGGTCTGAATTACCATACCGTTTTGTTAGAGCAGTTTACCGGACATGCCTTCCAGATACTACTTCAAGGTTAAAACGCATAAGAATGCACGACCAGTCAGCGCACGCACACACACAGACACACACACAAACACACCCACACACACTCTTCTTCTCCCCCTAGTGTTGTTTTTGAGCTGGAGACGGAGTCTTTTAGCGTGAGCAATGAAGCTTTTTTTTGCGGGAAAATCCACTCTGAATGTAGTTTGCTTTAATGGAAACTCTGATCCAATCCATATCCCCCCTCTCCAGTGTAACCAAAGCCTTATTGCTATCAACGTCGATCATTTCTGACGATGCCTGGGCTTTTCTGACAAGGCAGCGAGGCCTCCCTCTTTGGCCTGGTTGAGCGCGAGAGACAGAGTATACTGTTGCAAAGGAGTTTCGATTTAGTGATACTGTACAGTTTGTGTGAGTGTGTGTGTATGTTTGACTCCGTGGCTCACTGGGGAGGGATTTTATGTGCATGAGGTCATCCCACTAGTGAGACGTAGTGTGGATGAGAGCTGGTTGTAGCTCTGAGGACAGACTTATTCCACCTGGCAGGAAAAATGTGCTGTTCAAAATGTTTGTGTTTTTAGCTTTTGACACTTCTCAAAAGGGTGACATTGCCGTGGAAACAACCCTAACCATTACACAAAAAAAACCACCGCGAAACAACATTGCATAATAATGTGGAGTATGTTATGAACAGAAAGCTGTGATCCTTTATTGATTGCACCTTTTAAATCCAATTCAGCAGCAGTGAAGCAGAGATGTGAAGCAGAGATGTGAGTAAAAGGGAGATGACAGTTTAAAAAAAAAGAAGAAAAGAAAGATATTCTTTGTGTGAATGAGGCTAACACGGCAAAGAAAAGCCTCAATAAATCAAATAAAAACAGCTGTACACTCGAGTGGATATGGATTTAAAAGAATAGTTTGACAGGCTGTTTCCCTCTGTCACACGTCATTTAGAGATGTATTGACATTTTATCGACAAAACAAAATGACAATAGATTATTTACGTACATAAGCGGTCATTAGTTGCAGCGCTAATCTTAACACGACAATCAGATAAACAGTCAGGCAGCGTGTAATGTGAAAGGTGATGTTGACTCTATGCCATTTGGGCTATCGTCCAGCTTTTAAAAGCCACATATGTGACAGTGAGACACGACAACTGGGAATATTTTGGATGTTGGAGCGCAGGTGCTGATGTGATTTGGTCTCACTGAAGTGCTATTGTAACGCGATCGTGATCGGTATTCGTATTGTTTCACCATACCCCTATCACCCGAGAAATAAGGGATTACTGGGCAGAGGACCTGACATAACCTCGGGGGCCACTTTCACATTCCACCCCATTGACAAGCCTTTCCCACGACTTTCTGTATTTTCTGGTGCGGATGGAGGAGAGTGTGGCAGCTGGTGTCTGGCCTGAAAGCATCATGCTGAAACTCCCAGAATTATCAGCGCTGCATCTCCGCATCCATGGCGCAAAAAGAAGAGATTGGACATTTTCAATCTCCACCAGCCCTCTGGGTATCTAGACTGCACGTTATTACTGTGAACTGCTGAATATGCTGGCGAGGTGAACATTACAATCATGTTTTTCCTGATAAGGCTGTGTTAAAACAAACAAAAAGCTACCCGCTCCCCGCTTCTCCTCACCGCCCAAGGTCTTTGATTGAATTGATCTCTATGTAAATGCTTCATTTTTAATATGTCCCATTTTCATAAAAACAGCGAGAGGAAAGATGTAGCGGCTCTCACTCCGTCTGCAGATGGAGAGATAGCAGTTCGGTGATACCCATCTCTGTGGCCATATATTGTTTTGCAGCCACGGCGCTGCATAAAAAGCAATAAAGAGCCTCTACAAGCCAATGTAATTACATTGCATCCCCGCCATACAAGACTCTCTATTAGAACAATGGCACTGATATAGGCATCACGCTCTGTGCCACAATGTGACATTAAATCATAATGAAGCCCCTATATTTTAACTGGCAAGTGCGTAAGGGGCCAATATAACGCGCAAAGCTGTGATAGGAAAAGAAAGAGGCAGGCATGAGTGAGTGACAAGCTCCATTTCTCAATCAACTTTCTGCTGCTCTGGTGTGGAGCAGTGTGAAAGTAAAGTGCGCGTTTTCTACCTTCTCATGTATCTCCTGTGTGGACTGAGCATCACAGAAGGCGACAGTCGCCAAGTCTTTCAGGATGGGCATCTCCACGGTGCAGTCGCGCCCGTCCAGCAGCGCCACCAGGGGGCGCGGATGCATTGGCCCGTTCATGATTTGGGGCCGAATACCTGGAGACAGATGGAGGAGAGAAGGAAGATTATTTGGGGTACGAGAGAATAAAGAAATAGTCCCGACGGAAACATTTGTTTTTTTCGACAAAACTGTCGAACTACTGTTGTTTGGTCGATAAGATTTTATGATTTTCATTGTGGTGGTGATACAAATTTCAGATAATCCCAAAACAATCTGCATGTATAGACACCACTAGGTTTTGAGTGAATAAATATATTCTTGTCTCATCATTTTGTCACACCCTTTGAGCTTTTTTTTTTTTCAAATGTTTTTTTAGTTCGGTTTTCTTAAATAAATAAAAAAAGATTGAGATGATCATAACCTCCTGTGTGTGTGTGTGTGTGTGTGTACACATCTGCTGATTAGGATACAGTGGTAGGCAGGGCTTCTCCGAACTACCAAGCGTTGCTCAATAAATCAATGCGCCTACTCAAGACTGGATTAGACCACTGCCTCATTTACAGGAATCCTCTCGGTCTCACATCTCGCAAACACTTACATCCCATACAGACACTCTGTCATACCAGGAGGAATATCTTCCCTTGTGTGTACGTATGACAACTGCACACTAACACGCATACACTTTGTTCTCATTTCTTAGTTCAAGGGAGAGGATCCTACATTTGTGAGTGGAACCCGCAGCTGTGGAATAGAAGGGGGGGGAAGAGAAAAACTGCGAGCTAACCCTGTAGAAATAAGCATCACTGCTGCCCAGGAGCCATGTATCATTGAAATGGAGAGCGTTAGAGAAAGAAACACACAGCCAACTCACATCTGCACTTCAGCGCACTTGACAAAGTCCGCGTCGCAATGCTGTTTTTTTTTGCCTGCGCTCGCCTCTCGCCACTTTTCTCACTTAAAGTGAAGAGCGGCGAGAAGAGCCGAGCTCCCTAGTGGGCCGACCTTCTCACGCGTCCCCGCTGAAGAAGACGTGTCGCACTGAGAAGGCAGATAGTTACGAGCGCTGCTTCGTGCAATGTTAACATCTCTTGTTAAGCAGGAGCATCAATATTCATGCCGCTTCGGGTTCGTGCAGTTCAGACGCCAGTGGATGGAAGGACCTGAGCAGGAAAGCAACTGTTCCCCGCTGAGTACTAGCGCCCTCACACTGACCAGGCCATGATCTTCACTCTCAGTCAGCAGCTATGGATGTGTCCAAGCTGGCAAAACAAGCCACTCCATAAGAGACCTAAATCAGCAAACATCCCTTATGTGTTTCTGTGTGATTTTATGACATCACTTTCTTATCTTGTGTTTTGCTGCTTAAGTCAGCATCTGGATGTGTAAGAGTGACCTCACTCGCGTGCATGAGTGAGAGCGTTCGCAGGTGTGTGCATCTGTGGGTTCTTAAAGTTATCCCGAAGATTAGGATGACGTCAGACTCCGGGGGCGAGATAAGGAGAAGGGTGGAGGAATGGAAAGGAGAGGAGAGGTGGAGGAGGGCTCATTAGGGACAAGCTCAGCGGGATTACTGCAGCAGAGGAGGCTGATTAGGGCAGATAAAAGGTGAGATTAGGAGTTTTAAGATTGAGAAAATTGTGTGTGTGGGCTGAAACGCACAGTGGGGAAACAGGCAGGGGGGGGGGGGGGGGGAAATGGCGAGACAGAGAAATAAAAAATGTAAATGAAAAAAAAGCGTGCATAAAAATAGACTAAACACAGCCTGTTAGCCTTACGAGCTCCCAGGAGACATCAGAGAAGAGGGAGAGGAGGATGAAATGAGAGAGAGAGCACATAAATGGCAGAAAAGAAAGACGCAGAGAAAAGCTGACAGAAAGCGAGCAGTCCAGCCAGGGCGGGGGGGGGGGGGCGGGGCGGGGGGGCGGCCCCCCCCGTCTTCCTGCCTATTGTCATGGTGATCACTTAACAGGCTTCGGCTGCCAGTTTTAATGCACTTTATTTTTGCCACCGCTGGCATCTGCGCCAAAAGAGTTGAGGTCGGAGGCTCCCCTCACACTCTTGGTGCAAAGGGCAGAGGAGATGTATTCTTTCCTGACAGACAGACAGACGCCTCCCCCCTCCTCCTCCTCCTCACCCACAGCCCACCACCATCACTGCTTCCATGCCTACTTATCACACTCTCTGTTCAAGACGGGTGACATGACGGCGGGAAAGGTGAGGCGCGGAGACTCGGCTGTCGGTGCCACATCTGCAACTGACAGCACGTTGAATATTAATGGAGGCAGCTGGGCGGTGAAGACCGAGTCCATTACACCAAACCGAGGTGAGGGTGTGAGAGAGTGCATTTAGTGCCTGACCACGTCTGAGAGGGTGCACACATGCATACAAGCACTGAAATGAGCCTATTAGTTGAAAATGTGTACAAGTACAATTCTGATAATCGATTCATTCCTAAAAATACAAAACATCCACCGATTCCAGCTTCTCAAAGTATTATTGTTTCATGAAATTGTAAATTGTACATCTTTGGACTATTGATCAAACAAAAGAATCACCTTGAGCTCTGATTTATTGCTATGGGCTTATTGAAATGGGCTTTTAACACTATATTCTGAGATCTCCAGCACCAACGTTGACGTGTGAACAAATAGTTCCACATCCAGCGTACACAGAGTAACATTAGCATTTATTTGGAACACTACAATGCTTTAGTCCACCAAATGAAAGTAAGTGTAATATTCACTTTCCTTTGACCTCTACTGGTCTCCACCAGTCTTTCACCAGCAAGTTGCTAACTACTGTATCACCACACAGTGCTGGGCAGGGCTTATGTTGGGGTTATCAGAGTTTGTTTGCTCAAACTCAAATCATAAATGTGCAGGAAAGCCAAAACAATCAGATAAAAGAGGCTCTGAACTGCAGGGTTGATTGATTTCAGCACTCCAAGCAACTTATTTCACATCACACAGTCATTTGACGCAAAGAGGATGTAAAAAAAAAAAATTAAAATATTGATCAATGCATTGCAGGTTTGCCGAATGCAAGGCTGTCCTTCACCCGCAGAAAAGCCCCAGAACACCTGTAACCTTCTCCCCGCTTCATGTAAGTCAGTAGTTACGGGCTTATACAGATTATAGACAGCCGTGGGTGTGCAGGTGAGAGAAGCTGTGGGTGAGGCAGTAGGGAAGAAGAGCGGCTGGCAGGCTGCGTTGAACCCTCAGGCAGAAGTTAGACAGGCTGAACTCCATGAATCATCCACTGAGTTTCTCTCTGACCTTTCAGTCTCGTAGTCTTTCAATCCCCCTCTCGCTGACTCTTCCACCGTTACATTTCACCATATCTTCTGCAGCGCGGTATTTTCCCTGATCTCTTCCTGTACGATAGCATCTCCTGACAGCTCCTCCTGCGCGCCGATGTCTAGCTCTGTATCTGTGTTCTCTCACCATGTATCCGCTTCTCCTTCCTTTATCTTTATTTTCACATACATATCTTCCCCACCTCTGCTATCATTCCTCGGTTGTAATCACCGGTTCTCATTTCTCTGTCATCCTTTCACCTCAGCTGTCATTCATTCTCCTCCTTTTCTATCATATTCCTTCCTTCCCTCTCGCTCTGTCTTTCTGTCTAGGAGGCCGAGTGTGTATTTGTGTGTGTGTGTCCTCCTGTGTGACTGATTGATTGTCACTCTGCTGATTTTGATGGAGAGGAGATGATGTATTTGGGCAAGGGAAGCAGGGAGGTGACAGGCAACACTCCCCCTGTGGTACACTGACAGCATGTACATCAAACCAGTCTTAACCAGAACCTCTGGGTTTGTCAGCCGCCCAATACCACGGTTCTGATTAGTGATGCATTCACAACACCCTTCTCAGCACCTTTTTTCTCTCTATGGAGATACTCGTGTATAATTATCTAGAATATCATTTCATGCATTTAAATGTGTTGGATGTTGATGTTAAAACTTCATGATTTTAGGAACTAAAACAGGTTATAGAATGTGCACCTTCACATGACTTTACTGAAGATGATACAGTAGATTGGGAGTAATATTCTCTCTCATTTCACCCCCACGTCTTACGGGTCATAAAAAGTCTGTACATCGAGTATAACCAAATTGGGCTAAATGTGGCTGAAAAGTGAACGTTTTTAAAAAAATATTTTTTCTACATTTAGTTTGATTTTTAACAGCATTAACAACAAAATGGCCCAAGCTCACGATAACATCCTCAAATACCTAGTTTTGTCCACATTTTTAAGATATTCAGTAAAGAAATCAGAAAAAATTCACATTTAAGAAGCTGGAATCAGAAATGTTTTGCTTTTCTTTTTCTTTTGTTAGCAATTAATTTAATAGTTGACAACAAATCGATTAATCTGATATATTCTTTGCAGCTCTAATATATATATGTATATATATATATATATATGTCAATGTCAAGCATAAAGTGCATCAATTGTCAACAAATGTGCACATTGAGGGCAGGGGGTCACGTCAGAACCGCAGGAGGCAGCGTGCTCTTAATTTCTCTCCTCCATTAATTAATCCCCCTCATTTCCTTTCCTGTGTTCTCTCTTCCTCTTCTTGTTGCTAAACTGTTGCCAGGCTGCGAATGTGTGCTTGTGTCTGTGTGTGTGTTGATTTGGGACGAGTACATTTCCACCGACAGAGGCAGCTGCTGTTGTGGGTTTACCTGCCAAAGGAATAAATGCATGTAACACACGTCGTTCACACACATACACACCCCCTGCTGATAAACTCTGTCCGATCTAGGGATGCAACTCAGTTTGCTTTCTAAGCAAATAACCTATAAAATCAACACTTCAACAAATCCTTATCACAAGTAACCAGAGCTCAAAGTCATGTTTGCTTAATCAATCTGACTGATAATCCAATAGTATTCAATTTACAGCCACATCCCACTGGTCTTTCTGTACATGTTGCTAATTATTTATCTCCTGATGACAGGACAAAACACATCCGCCTGCCTTGTTTTGTGAAAAATTGGTATCGTTACTACTAGATATTATTTTACTAAAATATTTTCAGGTTCCTGTACTAACAGGTGGTGAGCTCAGTTAGCGATCTAAAAAAAAAAAAAGAACATTTTTGTCAATTAGATCACACAGTTGTCAAAAATGAGAACTGGGGCACAATGGAAATTATTTCGGTAATCTAGGTCTCCAGTGAAAATGCTTTATACCCCTTGATGTAGATTACAAGCATTTATGAGATCACACTTTTACTTTTTTTTTTTTTTTTCGCTCAATCTCTGTCAGTCATCAGTATTTTAATTCTAATCATTCCTGTAGAAAAATACTTGTGGAACCCGAACCGGGCTAAAGGCTGCGGTGCCTGAGCCAGCAACACTTAGTCAGAGTCTGGCAGCAGGACGCAGCAGAGCGGCGCAATGGGAGATGAGGCCAGAGTTTCCATTATGTGGGGAAGAGAGCTAGGAGTTTCTTCCTACCGCTGGCCTCTGCTCTTGGTGTTATGTTGCCTCCGTGAGGGGAAGAGGGACCAGAAGGGAACAGGGACACGCAGTTGTGTTGTCGTAAAGGGAGGCAAAAGAAAATACGGAGAGGAGAGAAAACAGCAACAGAAGTCACTTTAGCCGTCCACCATACGATCATCATCCGCTGCCACCGGTTACCTAGCAACCCCAAGCTGCTGTTTGCAGGTGGCTCATTCTTGACAACAAGGCGGGGTGGGGGCGGCTGCTGCTGCTGACCGCCAACAGCTACGGCCATTTACTGTGCCGCCCTGAGCAGCACTGTACTGAAACATGACCCACTTCCCCTGCTAAACACAGGCAGCTAGTTAAACAGGAGGTGGCTGTGTGTGGGTGGAGGAACATGCCCATTGAGGGGCGAGTGGGGTTATACTATGTACATGTGGCCTGTGCATTGTGTGTAGGGTTTGGTTCTGATTGCCAATTCTAGAATGCTCTTCCCTTTACTCTTTCTTAATGTTTTTATGAGCGAAACATTTTCTGGAAAACATTTAGGTCGCAGGTTTCTCATAATAAATTATCCCTGAATGCCCATTTTCTGTTTGAAATGGCAAATGTCGCTGGCAGTTGGATATAGATATATATATATATATATATATATATATCGGCTGTAGCAAATTAAATATAATTCTCCAAGTAACTTGCCCAAAGGCCAAACTAAAACTTGGCTGTTTGGTTAATGGGCTCTATGCAACTTGGCATCCGTGCTCGGCCAAAGATAATTCGGCCAAGAACGGAAAAAAAAACCTTTGACATCACTCTAAATTTGTGAGTAAATTATGTAGTTTCGCAGTTCAGTGAGACCAACACAGTGGTCTTCCATGCATGTATTAATCATTTAAGCTTATCAACTTAATAGCTATAAAGTGGGACTTTCAGTAGCTTGAGAAAAAAAATGTGCAAAAGAAAGGAAGCTAAACCACCTTTGGCTACTTACAAGTGGATTTGATAAAAATATTCTATATTGTATTCATATTCAACAGAAATGCTATCAGCGCTCTACTCATGTGCAATCATGTGTGCAATAAGTGTTCATGTGGAGGCACAAGCTGCAAAGGCAAAGTGAGATCTGCATGAAAACACGGACACAACAGGAATGCACTTGCATGGATGTGGCAACAAATGAATAAGAACCCACACACACAACCTTGGCGGGCTGCCAGGAGCCTGACTGTGGAGTAACCGAGAAGTTTGGCATAATGCACAGATGTGCCGTTGGGTCAAACAACACTTTGTTTTCCTTGCTGGAGTTTCCTCCCTTTTCATATGGCTCTCTGCCAGAGCCTGTACTTTTGGGTTACTGAGGCTGAATTACTCATTTACTACTCCCCCCCTCTTACTCACACACACACAAAACCTGCCATAAACACACACAAACCCTTCATCTGCCTGTGACAGCGCGAGGTCACTGCATGAGTTGTAGTGGTTGAAGAGAGGGGGTAAAGCGGGTGAGGGGGGGGGGGGGGGGGGGTATAAGCACCCTTTGTTGGCAGCCTCCTCCCTGCCCTTCCCTCCCTTCACTTCCCCAAAAGTAGCACACAAAGGCCACTTGTCTTGCACTGCCAGTGCCCCACCCCTGTCACCACCCGGCTGCCCGCCACACCAATCCATCCCCTGCCAAGAAAATGAGCGCACGCCTGTTTTAAATGGTGCCCTCTGTGTGCAGGGGCGGGCCAGGCCCACACTCCACCACGGGACAAAAGCGGGTGTCAACAGCATCCATAGCACAACCACGCCGGACCTCCCCTCCCCTCCCTCTCTCTTTTTCCCGCTCTTTTATTCTTCGCCGTTGCCCCGAGCTACGGAGTGCGCTCAGAGCCCAAGACCGCAGAGGAAACGAAAAAACACGGAGCCAAGTGCAGCAGCGCAGGACGGGCGGACCTCGAAATGACTACATGTTGGACTACTCGCCTACCGTACCGACCACACAACACACCCACCCACACACACACACACACACACACACACATAGATACTCACTCCCTCCTCTTATCCACACTCCCCCACCTCTCCCCATCCACCTACCTCCCTCCCACCTCCCACATGCCAGACTTTATTAGACATCTAGAAAAGAAAACAGGAAACATGCTGCTTGCCTGGAAAATGTTGTCTCCACATTCTTCGGCTTAAAAACTACGCATCGCAGCAAAAACAGAAGATGATTGAGGCGAGTAGAGAGGGGGGAAAAAAAGCAAAAAATACAAAAAAGGGAAGTGGAAGACCCTCCGCAATAATCCAAGGAGGGTACCCCCCCTACTCGCTCTCTCTCTCTCTCTCTCTCTCTCTCTCTCTCTCTCTCTCTCTCTATCTCTCTTTTCTTCTCCTCCTCCTACTCCACTCCTTCAACCCCCCCTCCCCCCTCCCCCGGAGTTGCTCCTCTTGGTCTGGCCCTGCTGGTGAGGGGAAGGGGTTTTTGCGGAGCGATCTCTCACTAAGCCCCCGGCTGCATCATCTTCAGTCCATGCCTTTGAGGGCTGAGAGAAAAGCACCATACACCAGCGGCGTGCAGGCTGGTGATCGGATGGTAGCGGGTCGGAGAAGGTGGGGGGAGACGCTTTTGTCCTTTCCTTCTTTTTTTTTTATCTCCCAGGAAGAAAAGGCTGCGGTCGGGGAGCGCGATGGCTGGAAACTCTCTCTGCCGCTTCCTCTGCTGTCAGCTGCGCAACATCTATTCACTGTGGGTCTCTCTCTCTATGTCGCTCTCTCTTTAGCTTTTTTTCTCCTGCCTTTGTCTTAGCTGATAATAAACCAGGAGGGGCAGAAAAAGGATCTTGCGGCAGAAAAAAAAATTCTGTCTAAATCAAAAGTGCCAGCTCGAACATGCAGAGCTGAGCTCTCTGGGCTCGCACAATTTACTCCCCGGCTGCGTTCACTTCATAGGATACGCACACATAACACACTCGAGCACAATCCCTCCTCCCTTTTTTCCCTCCTCCTCCTTCTTCTTCTTCTCCCCTTTTTTATGTTTTATTTCTGATCTGGACTCCAGTGTTTTAAGAACGCCTGCCCCCTTTTTTTTCCCCCCTCTCTCTCACACACACACACACACACACTCACACACACACTCTCTTGCTTTCGTTTGCTCTGAGCCTAACCTCCCTCACTCTCTTGATTATTTGGTTTCCTCCTCTGCTTTTCCACTTTCATCTAGACCTCAGTAACCCACCTCAAACACCACACACACACACACACACACACACACACACACACACACACACACACACACACAACCTCACCCCGACCCGGCATTTTGCGGGTTACCGGGAAGAGATTGAAATGGTGACATACACACACACAC